>CM051353.1:37118642-37518642 GCA_028015215.1 Gynostemma pentaphyllum | reverse complement strand
ATCTTGAATTTCTATCATGGAATTTGACGATTTTGAGCTCGGATTTTCGAAAAACACTATTCACCAGAAAACACTATTCATTCGAAAATACTATTCATCCGAAATAACTATTCATCTGAAAATTCAAACTTGTTCTCATCTTAGTTATGAGTTGTAATATGTTGTGCAATTGATGATTTGTAGGTGCGATTGCTCGTTTGTTGATTCATGGGAATTTGGATGTCACACGAGCATGCAAGGTGAGTTTAAAAGGGAAGTTAGTAATTTTATGAATTAAGTTTCATTACGATTTTGTTTATCGAGGTTAAGAGGGAACTAACTTCTTAGAGTTAATGTTTGGTTGGAGACTTTAATTCGGAAGTGCATGGAAAGAATTTAGAATTATAGTAAGTTCGGTGAAAAGGAAATATCGGAGTGGTTTGGAAGTCTTGAATTGGAGATTCTAGATGAAAGTGGAAGTTTAAAGCACTTTGAGTGGTTTGGGAGTCAAAGTGGCTTAGAAAATACACTTGAGTGATAACTCGTGTAAGCCAAGTTGATTAGGTTCTTTAGTAACTTAGTAGAATTCTGTTAGGATTATCTAACTTATTAGAGAACTTGATGATTTGTGATACGGTACATGGTAGTATGTTGACTTTGGTCCATACGGTATCATGGTACTATGATTTGTGACACGGTACATGATAGTATGTTGATTCGGATCCATACGGTATCATGGTACGATTATTTGTGATATGGTACGACCGTACGTGGTATGTTCATTCGGATCCATACGAGCATGTTATGATGATTTGTGATACGGCACATGATAGTATGTTGATTCGGATCCATACGGTATCATGGTGCGATGATTTGTGATACGGTACGTGGTATGTTGACTTCGGTCCATACGGTACATGGTAGTATGTTGATTCGGATCCATACGAAACCATGGTACGATGATTTGTGATACGGCACATGATAGTATGTTGATTCGGATCCATACGGTATCATGGTGCGATGATTTGTGATACGGTATATGGTAGTATGTTGACTTTGGTCCATACGGTATTATGGTACGATGACTTGTGATATGGTACGACCGTATGTGGTATGTTGATTTCGATCCATACAATAGCACGTTACGATGAAACTTGTTTGGTAACAAAGATAGAAAGTATTACATTTACATATTCTTTAGAATTGTGTAGTAAGACTTTGTAATGGTTGTTACTTTTACTTTAAGTCTTTATTTCTATTACATGGCATTGAAAGACCATTACAGGTAGTATATTACTATCATATGATTGTAAGGAAATTAGAAGTGTGGAATGGATAGTAAAGAGCAATTTAGGCCTTTGGACACAATTTCTGGTATGAAATTTGGTTCATAGGATTACTTGCTTTCGTTTTACTCTCACTAGCATTTTTATGCTAATGTTGCTACACTTACAAATTTTCAGGTAAACCTCATCCTAAGAAGCGTTGTAGAGGAGGTGGTGTTGTGTGACTTGCCGAGTTGGTGTACGGACAATAATAAACATGCTATTGGTTTAGCATTCTTAGAAATGCTTGTAAATTATTTCCAACTTTCATACTTGTGTCTTCTTGAGCCCGGAAGGGTATTTGTTTAAAAAAACTGCATATGTTTTATGATTTAAATCTCTTTTAGAAGTTTAAATTATATGCTGGAATGCGCATTCCCGATTCATCGCTTTCTCTGAATATGGGTTGTTGTAAACAGGTTTTGGTTATCCGATTTTTAAACAAACCCATGTCGTTTTTCTTTAGAAACTAAGTCTTTCGCTGTGCATTTGAATTTAAAGAATTTAACGAAAATCGGGTCGTTACAAAGAACAAGAATAGGATCATATTTTGTAAAACATCTTTGAAATGTTTTGTTTACATTTGCTACTTTTCTTGCTTATGTTTTGAGCTCGGAGGAGCAATTGTGTAAATGTGTAAGGCCTTTTGGTTTTAAGCTCTTTTAGAAGTTTAAATATCAATCGGGAATGCGCATTCCATGTTTATTGGTTTCTCTGAAATTGGGTGTATGTAAACAGGTTTTGGATAATCCGATTTTTAAACGAACCCATGCTGTTTTTCTGTAAAATCAAGTCTTTCATTGTGCATTTGAATTTAATGGATTTTACGAGTTTTGGGTCGTTACATTTTCTCCCCATTTCGAAGATAGGTTGCCTCTAAACTGATAGTAGCTCATGTCCATGTCTTTAAGACTCGAATTCACTCCAAAATATTTGGGAATCCTCTTTGGACCAAAATATTGAAAGAGGATCCAAACCACTAAAGAAATTTGTTTGTAATTGAAAAACTTGTTTAAAAGTACTTGTTTCACTCTTCTGGCCGAAGTGAAACCAAAGACCTAAGGTTTCCCACTTGTCAAAGTTTTCCTTATGATTTGGTCCATCCTAAAGATCCAAATAGAGGAATCTCTTCTTTGGGAATCCTCTTTGGACCAAAATATTGAAAGAGAATCCAAACAACTCCAAAATCTTGTTTTTAATTGAAAAGCTTTTTACACTATTCCGACCAAATTTAGGTCAGGCCTGGCTCAGGCCTGACTTAAAATGGTATTCCCAAGCCCAGTTCACAGGCTTGGACCCATGAGATAAAATATGGGTCAGGCTGGGCCGGGCCCATTTTTACGGGCTTGGCCCTATCCGATCAAGCTTTTATTTATTTAATTAAAATTTCCATTAAGTTTTTATTTGCATTTAAAAAATATATATTTTAAATTTTTTAACTTAAACTTGACTGTAGAATGATGAAGATCTAAGTTAATTTATTAATATTTTGGTATCAAATGTTTTATGTATACTTTGTTTTTACATATTGTTTCTTAAACTTTTAAAATTATTGTCATTCTTATAGGTTAGTTTGATTGTATTGAACTTTTAAAAAATTTAACTTAAAAATAACCAAACTAAAATGGTTAAAAAGTAATTATGAAGTAAAGTAATGATTTCACCAAGAAATAAAATTTACATGACTACTTCTTTTTATAAATAATTTACATCATTGCAATATAATTTATTATATTTTATAACTATATATAAGATTATATTTAAATATAAAAGAAAAAGAAAAATTTACATTATTTGCTGTAATTTTAGATATTAATAATTTATGTATAGGTCTCTTGCGCCGGGCCTCGGGCCGGGCCTGATGTACGCTCTATGAATAAAGCTTGGGCTCAAATACATGATCCATATCTATCCTAAAGGTTTACAGACCGGGCCGGGCCTAGCCCATCAACCGTTGACTTATAGGCCGAGACAGTCCCGACTTAGGTTTTTTCCATATGATGAGGCTTAGGTCATACTATCAAAAACTTATAAAAATGGATTTAAATCTCACCTGGAGAAACATAGCCATGAGTGCCTGTAACTGCAGTCCAATGTGATGCCTCGGGCTTTAAAAACCTTGTAGTGCCAAAATCTACAACATGTGCTTCAATCTCTTAGTCCAACAAGACATTGTTGCTTGTAATGTCTTGATGTATAATTAGAGGCTTACAGTCATGATGCAGATAATATATTGCCTTGGCAATGCCTTTCACAACCTCGAATCTCTTTTACCAATTAAACTCAGTGTCTTCCTCTTCAATACCCAGTACAAGAGCTAAGCTTCCTCTTTCAATATAATCATAAACTAAAAATGTGTGAGCTCCTCTACAACAGAATCCATATTGCCTGACAATGTTCTTATGCTTTATATATGTTAAAGCTGCTACTTCATTTTCAAAACTCTTCGTGTTCTGCATCCCCATTTCATCGTCCCACTAATGTAGCTTCTTCAAGGTCAATACATTTACCCGGGCATTTCTACTATGTAAACTTTTCCTGTTCCTCCTTCTCCTATATAGTATTTGTCATCAACTCCTCTGTAGCTTCAATTATATCAGAATACACTACTCTACCATTGAAGTACCAGATGTTTGAAAATAATTTATCCCTCGCCGATGTCCTATTGCCTTCTGGCACTCGCTTGTCTTTCTTCCGTAGGATACATAAAATAGTTCTAGAAATTACTAGAGAAATTAACAAATGCTTCCACCAAAGAAGGTACAAGAATAGTTGCAAGCCTCAACTTGATACTTCCTTTGCCTTCTTCAGTCCTAGTATCAATAATGTAGACAAATTCCCGATACTTGGCGGAGTTAATCCTGAGAGATTTTTGTTAGAGAGTTCAAGTTCAACTAAATTACTCAACTGGGTAATCTTATATAGAACTTCACCACGTACCTGGTTCCAGCCATCCTTAGCATTGTCAAGTTTTTGCTTTCTCCCCATTTAGAAGATAGATTTCCTCTAAACTTATTGTAGCTCATGTCCATGTAATTAAGACTCGGATTCACTCCAAAATCTTTGGGAATCGTCTTTGAGCCAAAATATCAAAAGAGGATCCGAACCACTCAAGAAACTTGTTTGTAATCGAAAAACTTGTGTAAAAGTACTTGTTTCACTATTCTGACCAAATTGAAACCAAAGACCTAAGGTTTCCCACTTGTAAAAGTTTTCCTCATGATTTGGTCCATCCTAAAGATCCAAATAGAGGAACTTCTTCTTTCGGAATCCTCTTTGGACCAAAATATCGAAAGATGATCCAAACAACTCCAAATTCTTGTTTTTAATTGAAAAGCTTTTTTCACTCTTCTGACCAAATGTAGGCCAGGCCTGGCTCGGGCCTGACTTAAAATGGTATGCCTAAGCCCAGTCCACTGGCTTGGACCCATGAGATAAATTACGGGTCAGGCTGGGCTGGGCCCATTTTTTAGGGCTTGGCCCGATCCGATCAAGCTTTTATTTATTTAATAAAATTTTCATCAAGTTTTTATTTGCATTTAAAAAATATATATTTTTAATTTTTTAACTTAAACTTGACTCAAGAAGGATGAAGATCTAAGTTAATTTATTAATATTTTGGTATCATATGTTTTATGTATACTTTGTTTTTATATATTGTTGATTAAAGTTTTTAAGTTATTGTCATTCTTATAGGTTAGTTTGATTATTGAACTTTTAAAAAACTACCTAAAAAATATACGAACTAAAATGTATAAAAAGTAATTATGAAGTAAAGTAATGATTTCACCAAGAAATAAAATTTACATGTTTATTTTTTGAGAAATAATTTACATCATTGCAATATAATTTATTATATTTTATAATTGTATATAAGATTATATTTAAATATAGAAAGCAAAATAAAAATTTACATTATTTTTTGTAATTATAGATATTAATAATTTATGAACGGGTCTCAAATCGAGCTTCAGACCGGGCCTCGGGTCGGGCCTGATGAAGGCTCTATGGATAAAGCTTGGGCTCAAATACATGATCCTTACTCATCCCAAAGATTTACAGGCTGGGCCTGCCCGAGCCCATCAACCGTTGACTTACGGGCCTGGACAGTCCCGATATGGGTTTTATCCGTATGATGTGGCTTAAGTCATACTATCAAAAACTTATAAAAAAAAGATTTAAATCTCACCTGGGGAAACATAGACATGAGTGCCTGCAACTGCAGTCCCGTGCGATGCCTCGGGCTTCAAAAACCTTGTAGTGTCCAAAATCTGCAACGTGTGCTTCAATCTCTGAGTCCAACAAGACATTGTTGCTTGTAATGTCTTGATGTATAATCATAGGCTTACGGTCATGATACAGATAATATAATGCCTTTGCAATGCCTTTCACAACCTTGAATCTCTTTGACCAATTAAACTCAGCAGCTTCCTCTTCAATGCTCAGTACAAGAGCTAAGCTTCTCATAAACTAAAAATGTATGAGCTCCTCTACAACAGAATCCATAGTGCCTGACAATGTTCTTGTGCCTTATATCTGTCAAAGCTGCTACTTCATTTTCAAAACTCTTCATGTTCTTCATACCCATTTCTTCATCCCACGAATGTAGCTTCTTCAAGGTCAATACATTTACCCCGAGCATTTCCACTTTGTAAACTTTTCCTGATCCTCCTTCTCCTATACTGTATTTGTCATCAAACTCCTCTGTAGCTTCAATTATATCAGAATACACTACTCTACACTTGAAGTACAAGATGTTTGAAACAAATTTCTCCCTCGCCAATGTCCTATTGCCTTCTAGCACTCGCTTGTCTTTCTTCCGTAGGATACATAAAATAGTTCAAGAAATTACGAGAGAAATTAACAATGCTCCCACAAAAGAAGGTACAAGAATAGTTGCAAGCCTTAGCTTGTTACTTTCTTTTCCATCTTCAGCCTAGAATTGATAATGTAGACGAATTCCCGATACTTGGCGGAGTTAATCTTGAGAGATTTTTGTTAGAAAGTTATAGTTCAACTAAATTACTCAACTGAGTAATCTTATATAGAACTTAACCACGTACCTTATTCCCAGTCATCCTTAGCATTGTAAAGTTTTTGCTTTCTCCCCATTTTGAAGATAGGTTGCCTCTAAACTGATTGTAGCTCATGTCCATGTATTTAAGACTCGGATTCACTCCAAAATCTTTAGGAATCCTCTTTGGACCAAAATATCGAAAAAGGATCCGAACCACTCAATAAACTTGTTTGTAAGTGAAAAACTTGTTTAAAAGTACTTGTTTCACTCTTCTGACCAAATTGAAACCAAAGGCCTAAGGTTTCCCACTTGTCAAAGTTTTCCTCATGATTTGGTCCATCCTAAAGATCCAAAATAGAGGAACCTCTTCTTCGGAAATCCACTTTGGACCAAAATATCGAAAGAAGATTCAAACTCTTGTTTTAATTGAAAAGCTTTTTTCACTCTTCCGACCAAATTTAGGCCAAGCCTGGCTCGGACCTGACTTAAAATAGTATGCCCAAGCCCAGTCCACTGGCTTGGACCCATGAGATAAAATACGGGTCCAACTGGGCCGGGCCTATTTTTACGGGCTTGCTTGATCCGATCAAGCTTTTCTTTATTTAATTATGCTTTCCTTTATGTTTTTATTTTCATTTAAAAAAAATATATTTTTAATTTTTTAACTTACACTTGACTCTAGAATGATGAAGATCTAAGTTAATTTATTAATATTTTGTTATCATATTTTTTATTTATACTTTGCTTTTATATATTGTTTATTAAACTTTTAAATTTATTGTCATTCTTATAGGTTAGTTATATTATATTGAACTTTTTAAAAAAATTAACTTAAAAATATACAAAATAAAATGGATAAAAAGTAATTATGAAGTAAAGAAATGATTTCACCAAGAAATAAAATTTACATGATTATTTTTTTGAGAAATAATTTACATCATTGCAATATAATTTTTTATATTTTATAATTATACATAAGATTATATTTAAATATAAAAAAAATAAAAAATTTACATTATTTGTTGTAATTATAGATATTAATAATTTACGAATGGGTCTCGAACTGAGCTTCAGGCCCGGCCCGAGGCCGGGCCTGATGGACACTCTATGGATAAAGCTAGGGCTCAAATACATGATCCATATCCATCCTAAACATTTAAAGGCCGGGCCTAGCCCGTCAACCGTTGACTTACGGGTCGGGACAGTCCCGGCTTGGGTTTTATCCATATGATGAGGCTTCGGTCATACTATCAAAAACTTATAAAAAAAGGATTTAAATCTCACCTGGGAAGACAGAGCCATGAGTGCCTGCAACTATGGTCCTGTGCGATGCCTCGGGCTTCAAAAACATTGTAGTGCCAAAATCTCCAACATGTGCTTCAATCCTTGAGTCCACCAAGACATTGTTGCTTGTAATGTCTTGATGTATAATCATAGGCTTATGGTCATGATGCAGATAATATAGTGCCTTGGCAATGCCTTTCACAACCTCGAATCTCTTTGACCAATTAGACTCAACGACTTCCTCTTCATTGCTCAGTACAAGAGCTAAGCTTCCTGTTTCAATATAATCATAAACTTAAAATGTGTGAGCTCATCCACAACTGAATCTATAGTGCCTGACAATGTTCTTGTGCCTTATATATGTTAAAGTTGCTACTTCATTTTCAGAACTCTTCATGTTTTGCATCCCCATTTCATCATCCAACGAATGTAGCTTCTTCACGGTCAATACAATTACCCCGGGCATTTAAACTTTGTAAACTTTTCGTGATCCTCCTTCTCCTATACAGTATTTGTCATAAAACTCCTTTGTAGCTTCAATTATTTCAAAATACTCTACTCTACCATTGATGTACTAGATGTTTGAAAACAATTTCTCCCTCGCCGATGTCCTATTGCCTTCTGGCACTCGCTTGTCTTTCTTTCGTAAGATACATAAAATATTTCTAGAAATTACGAGAGAAACTACCAATGCTCCCACCAAAGAAGGTACAAGAATAGTTGCAAGCGTCTGCATTCTACTTCCTTTGCATTCTTCAGTCATAGTATCGATAATGTAGACCAATTCCCGATACTTTGCGGAGTTAATCTTGAGAGATTTTTGTTAGAGAGTTCAAGTTCAACTAAATTACTCAACTGAATTAATCTTATATAGAACTTCACCACGTACCTGGTTCCCAGTCATCCTTAACATTGTCAAGTTTTTTCTTTCTCTCCATTTCGAAGATAGGTTTCCTATAAACTAATTGTAGCTCATATCTATGTATTTAAGACTCGGATTCACTCCAAAATCTTTGGGAATCCTCTTTGGTCCAAAATATCGAAAGAGGATCCGAACCACTCAATAAACTTGTTTGTAATTGAAAAACTTGTTCAAAAGTACTTGTTTCACTCTTCTGACCAAATTGAAACCAAAGACCTAAGATTTCCCACTTATCAAAGTTTTCCTCATGATTTGGTCCATTCTAAAGATCCAAATAGAGGAACCTCTTCTTTGTGATTCCTCTTTGGACCAAAATATCGAAAGAGGATCCAAACAACTCCAAAATCTTGTTTTTAATTAAAAAGCTTTTTTCACTCTTCCGCCAAATTTAAGCAAGCCTGGCTCGGGCTGACATAAAAAGGTACTCCCTAGCCCAATCCTTTGGCTTGGACCCATGAGATAAAATACGGGTTCGGCTGGGCCAAGGCCCATTTTTACGGGCTTAGCCCGATCCAATCCAACTTTTATTTATTTAATTAAATTTTCCTTTTAGTTTTTATTTGCATTTAAAAAATATATTTTTTTTAACTTTTTAACTTAAACTTGACACTAGAATGATGAATATCTAAGTTAATTAATTAATATTTTGGTATCATATTTTTTATTTATACTTTGCATTTATATATTGTTTATTAAACTTTTAAATTTATTTTTATTCTTATAGTTTAGTTTGATTATACTGAACTTTTAAAAAATTTAACATAAAAATATACAAACTAAAATGGATAAAAAGTAATTATGAAGTAAAGTAATGATTTCACCAAGAAATAAAATTTACATGATTATTTTTTTGAGAAATAATTTACATCATTGCAATATAATTTATTATATTTTATAATTATACATAAGATTATATTTAAATATAAAAAAAATTACATTATTTGTTGTAATTATAGATATTAATAATTTATGAACGGGTCTCGAACCAAGCTTCAGGCCGTGGGCCTGATTGAGGCTCTATGGATAAAGCTTGAGCTCAAATACATGTTCCATATCCATCCTAAATATTTACAGACCGGGCCAGCCCTAGCCCTTCAACCGTTGACTTATGGGCCAGGACAGTCCCAACTTGGGTTTTATCCATATGATGAGGTTTAGGTCATACTATCAAAAACTTATTAAAAAGGATTTAAATCTCACCTGGCTAAACATAGCCATGAGTGCCTACAACTGGAGTCCAGTGCGATGCCTCGGGCTTCAAAAACCATGTATTGCCAAAATCTGCAACATGTGGTTCAATCTCTGAGTCCAACAAGATATTGTTGCTTGTAATGTCTTAATGTATAATCATAGGCTTACAGTCATGATACAGATAATATAATGCCCTGGCAATGCCTTTCACAACCTCGAATCTCTTTGACCAATTACACTCAGCGACTTCCTCTTCAATGCTCAGTACAAGAGCTAAGCTTCCTGTTTCAATATAATCATAAACTAAAAATGTGTGTGCTCATCTACAACAGAATCCATAGTGCCTGAAAATGTTCTTGTGCCTTATATCTGTTAAAGCTGCTACTTCATTTTCAAAACTCTTCATGTTCTACATCCCCATTTCATCGTCCCATGAATGTAGCTTCTTCACAGTCAATACATTTACCCTGGACATTTCCACTTTGTAAACTTTTCATGATCCTCCTTCTCCTATACAATATTTATCATCAAACTCCTCTGTAGCTTCAATTATATCAGAATACACTACTTTACCATTGATGTACCAGATGTTTGAAAACAATTTCTCCTTCGCCGATGTCCTATTGCCTTCTAGCACTCGCTTGTCTTTCTTCTGTAGGATACATAAAATAGTTATAGAAATTATGAGAGAAATTAACAATGCTCCCACCAAAGAATGTACATGAATAGTTGCAAGCCTCAGCTTGCTACTTCCTTTGCCATCTTCAGTCCTAGTATCAATAATGTAGACAAATTCCCAATACTTAGCGGAGTTAATCGTGAGTGATTTTTGTTTGAGAGTTCAAGTTAATCTAAATTACTCAACTGAGTAATCTTATATAAAACTTCACCACGTACCTGGTTCACAGTCATCCTTAGCATTGTCAAGTTTTTGCTTTCTCCTCATTTCGAAGATAGGTTGCCTCTAAATTGATTGTAGCACATGTCCATGTATTTATGACTCGGATTCACTCCAAAATCTTTGGGATTCCTCTTTGGACCAAAATATCGAAAAATGATCCAAACCACTCAATAAACTTGTTTGTATTTGAAAAACTTGTTTAAAAGTACTTGTTTCACTCATCTGACCAAATTGAAACCAAAGACCTAAGGTTTTCCACTTATCAAAGTTTTCCTCATGATTTGGTCCATCCTAAAGATCCAAATAGAGGAACCTCTTCTTTGGGAATCCTCTTTGGACCAAAATATTGAAAGAGGATCCAAAATACTCCAAAATCTTGTTTTTAATTGAAAAGCTTTTTTCACTCTTCTGACCAAATTTAGGTCAGGCCTGGCTCGTGCCTTGCTTAACCCAAGCACAGTCCACTTGCTTGGAACCATGAGATAAAATAAGGGTCAGGCTGGGTCGGGCCCATTTTTATGGGCTTGGCCCAATCCGAACAAACTTTTATTTTTTTAATTAAAATTTCCATTAAGTTTTTATTTGCATTTAAAAAAAAATATTTTTTTTAACTTAAACTTGACTCTAGAATGATGAAGATCTAAGTTAATTTATTAATATTTTAATATCATATGTTTTATGTATACTTTGTTTTTATATATTGTTTATTAAACTTTTAAATTTATTGTCATTCTTATTATTTAGTTTGATTATATTGAAGTTTTAAAAAATTTAACTTAAAAATATAAAAACTAAAATGGATAAAAAGTAATTATGAAGTAAAGTAATGATTTCACCAAGAAATAAAATTTACATGATTATTTTTTTGAGAAATAATTTACATCATTGCAATATATTTTATTATATTCTATAATTATAGATAAGATTATATTTAAATATAAAAATAAAATAAAAATTTACATTATTTGTTGTAATTATAGATATTAATAATTTATGAACGGGTCTCAAACCGAGTTTCGGGTCTGGCCCCGGGTCGGGCCTGATGGAGGCTCTATGGATAATTTTTTTTGCTTACCACTTTTAGGGATGAAATTCAAAAAATTCCGTATTGTCATAGCATAATTTTGCAACACTAATAATTCGATTTGAAATTGAAGGAACATATAGAACTGAATTTGTGACGACCCGACTCCTTTTAAATCATTTAAAATCGAATTGCAGCGAAAGACTTAATATTTAATAAAAATTTGGCGTGGATATATTTAAAACTTGGATTATCCACAACCTGTTTACACTTTTTACTATCAGAGAATTTAAACAACAGGAAATGAAATTCCTGTGTAAAGATTAAAGGAGTTCAAGGTGATAAAAGTTAAAACAAAAGCTCTTATGAGCTTATATACAAATATGTTAGGAATGGTGTCCTAGAACTTGTAATTATTTAATAAAAATAATTTAATTCGAATAAATTAAATAAATAAACATCAGTTCTTTATTATCTATATTGATTCAATTGAAGATATTAGGAATATATGGAAATATATAAATATCAAACATTCAAATAGTAAACCCTAAGTTACTCTTATGAAATCACGACTTAGTATGTGAGTCATACGAGAGGATTAAAGTCGAGATGAGTAACTTAAAAGTGTCTACAGTAAATGGATAACGTTTGGGAACCTTATCCTCGTAACACTGTTGATATCTTCGCATTTTGTTTATAGACAAATGATCTAATCCTGATCATTCATGTGGGAGACATGAAATGGAAGTATCATATGCAATGTTGATTGTATAAGACAGGACCACGATGTTCGATCAAATTTCTCATTAGTACCGTTTACGAGAAATAATCGAATATCAAACTAAGTTTATCAACCGTGATAGATCTCAATCCTGAGTGAAATGCGGACTCCTATTTGTGGAGTTATGTTATTTGATTCACATGGTTAAGAGCGATCTGTAAGAACGCTCAATACACTTCTGTTTTGGGAACATGACTAGATAAGTAGCTGGGAACTCATTTTCACGAGATGGAATTCATAACTTTCCTATAAATTAACGGTATCAGTGTGATACCTAAACATTTTAGGAACTTTAGGAAACTCCCTTGATGTACTGATTCGAGACATGAACAAGTGACGTCACGACTTCTATTGATCACAGAAGTATCTTATCTCTAGTTCGACTAAAGATAAAGTTCATTGGAGAATCAACGGGAACACAAGGATAAAGCGGTAATTACAGGGGCAAAACGGTAAATTTATCCTTTGTAATTATGAGGGTTCCACGTGAAGGATATATCACGGATATAAATAAAGATAAACTAAATGGACATAACTCATCTATAGTGAGGGGAGTTCAGCTATGAATCTATAGTGGAATTATTCATAGTTAAATAATAAGTAATTAACTGATTATGAGTTAATCACTTAATTGACTAATTATTAAGCCCATGATCTATAGGTCCATCGGGTCCCTATGCTAGCCCAAATATCGTTGTAGCAAAACTAAGTTATTAATTTAACTTAGGAAGAACAAACAATTTAAGTAATTGATTTTACTTAAAATTAGACAATATTAATTATTTGAATAATGAGATTATTTAAATGAAAATTAATATTAATATTATTAATATTGATACAATATTAATTGTTTAAATAAAGAGTTTATTTAAATGGAAATTAATATAACATTATCAATTATAATATTTTAAGGCAAAATTAATTGTTTAAACCAATAAATTATTTAAACGGGAATTAATGTTAATATTATTAATTATTTAAATAATGAGTTTATTTAAATAGAAATTAATAATTAGTATTATTAATTAAATAATGAGTTTATTTAATTTAATAATAAATATTAGAGAGAATTAAATACAATTGGTTTAAGAAACAAATTGGTTTTGGCCCAGAATAATTAATTAATTGGATAAGATTCAATAGTAATTAATTATATTAGTTTTGGCTAAATGTATTTAAATTAGAAATTATTATTTGAATTTTTCTAATTTTAAATATATAAATATATAATATAGAAAAATAATTGAATAAAAATAAATAAATTATAAATATATATATAAGATTTTCATTTGGCTGAGGACGCTGGCGTGCGCGCATGCAAGAATTGATGAAAATATTAATTATATATATATATATATTTTTTTTTATTTATTTTATTTATCTTTTCTATATTTATAATTAGGAGATAAGCATATCTATATAGATTAGATAATATTTTCCTATAAATATGACCATTGGGATTCATATTTTGTGCACTTCTCACTTTAATTAGAAAAGTGAAAATTCTCTCTCAAGTTTTTGCCCAATTGCCGATTTTCCTTTGGGAAAAATTAAGAAGAAATTTCTTCTTCTTTTGTTCTTCCGGTTCGATTCCCACAAGTCGGTTTCGCTTTCGATCGGGATATAGCATAGAAGATCCGGTGTTGCTGAGGATTTGATGCTGTGAAGAAACCTCCAACCGATTCTCCATTAATTACTCAATGTAAGTAAACCGGTTTTAATTTTCAAAATTAAGCATGAATCTACATGTTTTTATCACAAATTGCATGATATTAATAGATCCGTAATTAAATGTTAATTAGTTTACTAAACAAAATTCCGCTAATTTAGTAAATCATCTTTTCAAAATATACAACTCAAAAGATAAAATATGAAATAAATGTGTCCATGGACTTTAGAGGTATCTCTCGTCCATCCAGTCATCATCATCAACTAGATCAGACTGCACCAGCTCCTCTCTCACGATCCCGAGCATTACCTGAAAATGTTTGTAATATCATGAGCGAAAAGCAAGCCCAGTGAAAATAAACGGAAAGTAAAGTAATATTAGACTCCAAACCTGCATCCAGATTTGTGTCCAAGTAAAACTCATATACCCTTACCTTTCAACCACCAAAAGGGTTTTGTATCAAGTATTCCACTTTTACTTACTAAATCTCCCATATAATTTGAGGAACTAACTTCTAAGCATTTAAGATGACATGTTGCATAACACACATAGCAATCTTATTTCATTATCTTTAATACTTTATACTATACATAAGGTTTACATTCAAGTATTAATTTCCAATTCCAAGATCTTCCAATTTATTGAGAATCTAGTTCTCTTACATATATATCATGATAATTAAACAAGGTTCAATACACCCTTGTATTCTCTCATTATACAATTCAATCTCATTTCTTTTCCTATAGCACTCGGCTATACATCATATTTCATTTCTTTTCTGTATAGAAATGTATGTCATACATAATGTTTCATTTCCTTTTCTTTATAGCGACTCAGGCTATAAAATAAGGGTTACCTTTCCTTTATGTTTAATATAATAATGTTAAGCTCACTCGGACTTAACATATTCAACAATCACAATTTGAGATTAATGACTATAATATGAGCATACGCAGTCTAATCATTATTCAGTAACTCGCTAAACAAGTGTAAAGGGCACACGACCTTTACATCAATATAATCATCAATTGCTTATAATGAAAGTAATGAAGCTCCCGCAGTCTCAACATTGGTTCATTATCTAGCTCAACAAGTGTAAAGGGCACACAACCTTACATCAATATAATCATCAAATGCTTATAATGACAGTATTGAAGTCCCACAGTCTCATCAATACTTCATTATCTCGCTCAACAAGTGTAAAGGGCACTCAACCTTTACATCAATAATATTTTCCCACCTCTAGTGAATAATGTCAGGTAATGAAGTTCCCGCAGTCTCAACATTATGTAACGTCCCGTTATTTTGAAGTGAAATTTTTTTTATTTTAATTTAATTTAATTATTTATTTAATGTTATTTATTTATTTATTTATTTCAATTCAAGTATTTAGTTTAATTATTATTTTGTAATTTCGATTTTAGTACTTAATTTTGCCCGAAATTCTTTTTTATCGTTTTAATGTTTATTTTTCGTTTCGGTGACATTAATAATTATTAATAGGCCAATTAATAATTATTAATCACCTTTAGATTTATTTAAGAGCATAGGGTTTCGATTTAGAAGTCAAAAGTCATAAAAGGACGCAGCCGTCATTTTCGATTTCTTAAAAATATCCAAAACACTATTCACTTCATCTTTAAAATGCCCATTTGACCAAAGTTGACCACCAAACTTCATTTTTTCTTCCTTTGGCCGTGGGTATCATGGGGGAAAATGGAATTTTCGGGTTTTCGCTCGTTTCTCGGCGGATCGGTTCGATTTCGGTTGCATCGGAAAGGCCTCGGGTCTAGGATTCTTTACCACCCAACTATCGTACTTGCCACCCGAG
Source organism: Gynostemma pentaphyllum (assembly GCA_028015215.1). Lineage (NCBI taxonomy): Eukaryota > Viridiplantae > Streptophyta > Magnoliopsida > Cucurbitales > Cucurbitaceae > Gynostemma > Gynostemma pentaphyllum. The sequence continues at coordinate 37,502,718 of CM051353.1, read as the reverse complement.
ATCCATGGAGTTCTCGGTAAGTTTCTCTTGAAACCCTAAGCTCCAAATAGTGTTTTAATGGAGTTTTCTTTGTTTCCTTTCGATTTCTTGCCGTGAAACTCGGTGTTTGTAAATACGGGAGTAGTTTTAAGAGTTTTTGGAAACTTTCCCATAACCCTAAAACCGAGTTTCAGTCGAAACCCTTTCCGTTTGAAATTTACCCTTTTGGGTTTGATTATGGGTTAGAATTTAATGAAATAATGTTTATTTAAATTTAATTCGGGAAAGGGCATAATGTTCAAAAACCCTAATTATCGATACCCATTGAAATCGGGCATATCGAATTTGCTTAAAACCAACTCGAAACACCTATAAAGTACCTAAAAGCCGGAAAACCAAACCCGAGACCCACTTTTTATGGGGGGGGCCGAGAGCCTCCATGTGGGGGAGTTTGATGGATTTTTCGTCATTTTGTATGTTTAGTGGTTGTTTAATCGTTAATTGGTAATTTATTTAAATTTTGAGTTATAATTTCAATTGTAGGTGTTTTTGAACTTTGTTTGATCGCTCTATCGGAGGTTGAGAGCGAGTTCTCCTCTTACAAAGGTGAGAATAGTTAGAATTTAAAGTAACTATAGAAAGCAAATAAGTATGTTGGTTTGTAGAATCGGAGACTAAGATTAGAATCCAAACTAAGATTAGAGGGAGTGAGTTAGTGCCTTAGGATTTGTAGTTAATCCTTTAAGCGAGAAACTTAGGATTTCTCGATGAAAGCCTCGAATCTTAGAAGATTCTAAGTTAGATTAGTTTCGGAGTTTAAGATGGATCATTGGAAGTTTAAGATCCTTGAAGGTTTAGGTTAATCGTTATGTTTGATCTTTACTTTTATTATTGTTAGCGGAGTTCGATTGATATATCGTTCATCCGGAGTTCATATTATTTACTTTATGTCCTTTACTTTATGTCTTTACCTTTGCTCCTTTACTTTATGCTTATTTCGATTACTTTATCATTTACTTATTTACTTATTTACTTTTGCAAGCATATGTAAGCATATGCATAACATCTCGCATCATTGAAAAGAAAAGAAAGTGAGAAAGAAAAATGAAAGGTTAAAGGTGGAAATGAGAAAAATCCACATTATTTGCATGCATAAGTACTGGTGGATACTACGGGAAAAGTCCACGCTACTTTCATGCATAATGTAACGTCCCGTTACTTTTAGAGGTAAATTTTTTTTTATTTTATTAATTTATTATTTTTATTTATTTAAAGCTTTTAAAATTAGTAATTTCAGTTTTATTAGTTATTTCCGTCCGAAAATCCTTTTTATCGTTTTAATTCGTTTCGGTGACTCTGATAATTATTAACGGGCCAATTAATAATTATTAGACACCTTTAGATTTATTTAAGACCGTCGGTTTTCGTTTTATAAGCAAAAGGTCAAAAAGGGCAAAACCGTAATTTCCAAACTACCAAAATATCTAAATTCACTATTCCATCATCTTTAAAAGTCACAAAATTGACCAAAACTTGTCATTTTTTCCTTGCCATTGCCGTGAGCAACTTCAAGCCATGGATGATAATTTCTTTTCTTCGTTTCTCATTCGTTTCTCGGCGGATCGTCGTGTTTTCGGTTGCGTTGGATTGGTAGGGACGAGGGCTACCTATCCAACCTACCTTTTCGAAGTTTCCCGTTCTCTAAGGGAAGTCCCAAAAAGTAAGTTTTCAAAACTTTTTATATGGTTTTGTTCGTTTTTTATTATAAATGAGTTTTGAAGTTGAAATCATGAATTTCTATCATGGAAATTGACGATTTTGAACCCGGATTTTCGAAAAACACTATTCACCCGAAAACACTATTCATCCGAAATCACTATTCACCCGAAATTGCACACTTGTTCGCATATTAGTTATGAGTTGTAATATGTTGTGCAATTGGTGAATTGTAGGTGCGATTGCTCGGTTGTTGTTTCGTGAAAAGTGGTGATTTGGAGTTATTTGGCTAAGGTGAGTTTAATATGATAGTTAGCAATTTTATGAATTTAGTTTCATTATGTAATTGTTTATCAATGTTAAGAGGGGGTTAACTTCTTAGAATTAAGTTTTGGGTGGAAACTTTAATTCGGAAGTGTGTGTGGAGAAAGTTGGACTTATGGTTAGTTCGATGATTAGAGATCATCGGGGAGGTTTGGAAGTATGGTAACGTGATTTGGAGATGTTAGATGAAAGTTGATTTGGAAGTTACTTCGGTTGATTTGGAAGTTACTTCGGTTGTTTTAGAAGTTACTTTGATGGATTTGAAGTCATTTGGATGACTTTGGAAGTAAAGTAATTAGAAGATGCACTTGAGTGTTAACTCGTGTATTCTAGTTAGTTAGGTTTCTATTTAACTTAGTAGACTTCTTCGGAGTTTAGCTAACTTATTGGAGACCTAGGGCACAATGATTCACACATGATAGTATGTTGATTCGATCCATACGTATCATGGTGTGATGAATTTGTGGGAACTTCGAGCACTTAGTAACTAGCACATGATAGTATGTTGATTTCGATCCATACGTAGTCATGGTGTGATGTTGGTACTTTGATTTGTAACTAGCACATGATAGTATGTCGATTTCGATCCATACATATCATGTTGCGATATGGTGAAATTCCTGATACCTATGGTGAAATTCCTGATACCTATGGTGAAATTCCTGATACCTATGGTGAAATTCCTGATATCCGATATGGTGAAACTCCTGATATGCGATGGTTGTGATATGGTAATACCGTACGGGCTTAGTATGCGATATTTATCCATATGGTATACCCGGTACGATGGTTGTGATATGGTAATACCGTACGGGCTTAGTATGCGATATTTATCCATATGGTATACCCGGTACGATGGTTGTGATATGGTAATACCGTACGGGCTTAGTATGCTATATTTATCCATATGGTATACCCGGTACGATGGTTGTGATATGGTAATACCGTACGGGCTTAGTATGCGATATTTATCCATATGGTATACCCGGTACGATGGTTGTGATATGGTACATGGTAGTACGTGGATTCGGATCCGTACGTACCATGGTATTATGATCTATGATACGGCACATGATAGTATGTTGATTCGGATCCATACGTATCATGGTGCGATGGTTGTGACATGGTATGACCGTACGTGGTATGTTGATTTCGATCCATACAATAGCACGATACGATGAAACTTGATTGGTAATAAAGATAGTTAATGTTATTTTTTTACCTATTCTTTAGAAACGTGTAGTGAGACTTAGTTGTGAATGTTAATTTTACTTTAAGTCTTTATTTCCATATCATGGTTTTGAATGACGAATACGGGTAGTACGATACTATCTTATGTTTACATGGAAATTGGAATGTGGTTATTGGTAGAAATGAACATTTAGGCCTTTGGACACGATTTCTGGTATGAGATTTAGTTCATAGGATTACTTGCTTTCATTTTACTCTCACTAGCATTGTTTGCTAATGGTGCTACACCACAATATTTTCAGGTGAACCCCGTCCTAAGAAGCAAGGTAGAGGAAATGGTGTCGCTTGACTGGCTGAGGTGGTGTAAGGACAATATTAAACACTTTTGAAGCATTAGTAGTAAAGCTCGTAAATCATATACTTTTTACATACTTGTGTCATTTTGAGCCCGTGAAGGGTGTATGTGTAAAGTATTTTGATGTTTTTATGATTAAACTTTACTTTGGAATGTGCATTCCCGATTTATAGCTTTCTCTGGACTTTGGGTTGTAAAACAGGTTTTGGTTATTCGACTTTTAAACGAACCCATGCCGTTTTTCTTTAAAAATTAAGTCTTCCATTGTGCATTTGAATTTAAAGAATTTAACGGAAAATCGGGTCGTTACGGATGGTATCGAGCCTCTTTGGTTTGAAGACCACATGCATCGCATGTTTTTCATATTTTAATATTGTCCAAACATCACTCAAGTCAACGGCGCCAGGTATCCTCAAAACGCTCTCTTTTGATTAGTTGTTTGTACTTTAGTTTTCCCTTTCCTGGTATCTCATGTGAGGATTTTTTCGATGTGATTTCGGTATGCCTCCGAGGACAAGTGACACATAGGTGTGGTCGTAGTAGGGTACCGGCCGGGGCACGAGGTAGAGGTAGGACTAGGGCGGTTACACCGCCTCCTCCTCCACCCGAGTACCGAGAGGATGAGCCTCAAGAGATCAGCCACCTAGTCACGGTCGCAGTGTTACCATTTTCGAGGAGTATTTTAGGGATGCATTACGAGGTGGAGGACATGTTGATCCAAGGTTATACCACCTGTTAGATCACCTGCTCGTGGTAGATCTCGACTAGTGTGATCGATGTTGCGAAAACTCGAAGGAGTATGTCGGGTATAATACTCCTGAGTTTGATGGTACATCTACCGATCCGACTGATGCGGAGAGGTGGATTACCAGGATCGAGAGAATACTTGGGTTTATTAAGTGCCCAGGATCGCTGAAGGTTCACTGTGGAACCTACTCATTAGTTGATGATGCACTTTACTGGTGGAATGGTATAACCAATACTCTTAGTCCTGATTTGCTTGTTAGTTGGGAGATGTTCAGGGAGAAGTTCTTTGAGAAGTACTATCCTGAGGAAACACGTGACCAACTAGAGATTCAGTTTCTTACTCTCAGACAGGGTAACGGGTCTGTTGTGGATTATGAGAGAGAGTTTGACCGGTTGTCAAAGTTTGCCACCAGACAGGTTATTGATCTTGAGAGTAAGAAGAGGAGATTTATCGTAGGTTTGAGGGCAGAATTACGAGGACAGGTACGAGCCTTGCAACCTACCATCTTTGTTGACTGACTTTGTTATCATTTTGGAGATGGATTGGCTATCAGCCAACCACGCCATTTTCGGTTGTAGTGAGAAAGTGGTAGACTTTATTGGTCCATGTGGGACTAGTTTACGCTTTCACGGGATCCGAGGCAGGGTGACACCTGTGGTTATCTCGGTGATCCAGGCTAGAGCGCTTTTGTATGATGGTGCTTGGGGTTACTTAGCTAGTGTAGTTGACACATCTGTTAGTGTGATCACCCTAGTTTCTGTACCCGTTGTGAGGGATTTCGTTGATGTTTTCCCTGATGAGTTACCTGGTTTGCCACCAGGTGGGGAGTTAGACTTCCAGGATAGAGGTGATACCTGGGGACAACGCCATTGTCCCAGGCACCTTATCGTATGGCACCAAGTGAGCTCGAGAGAGTTGAAAAGTCGGTTGCAAGAACTTTTAGACTTGGTTAAAGTTCTGTGGAAGAACCAAGTGTTGAAGGAGATACGTAGTAACGTGAGGACGAAATGTAGTGTAAGTACCCTCGCTTATCACTTGGTAAGTGCACTTTTCGAGGACGAAAAGTCTTTTAAGGAGGGTAGTCTGTAACGTCCCGTTACTTTTAGAGGTAATTTTTTTTTTATTTTATTAATTTATTATTTTTATTTATTTAAAGCTTTTAAAATTAGTAATTTCAGTTTTATTAGTTATTTCCGTCCGAAAATCCTTTTTATCGTTTTAATTCGTTTCGGTGACTCTGATAATTATTAACGGGCCAATTAATAATTATTAGACACCTTTAGATTTATTTAAGACCGTCGGTTTTCGTTTTATAAGCAAAAGGTCAAAAAGGGCAAAACCGTAATTTCCAAACTACCAAAATATCTAAATTCACTATTCCATCATCTTTAAAAGTCACAAAATTGACCAAAACTTGTCATTTTTTCCTTGCCATTGCCGTGAGCAACTTCAAGCCATGGATGATAATTTCTTTTCTTCGTTTCTCATTCGTTTCTCGGCGGATCGTCGTGTTTTCGGGTTGCGTTGGATTGGTAGGGACGAGGGCTACCTATCCAACCTACCTTTTCAAGTTTCCCGTTCTCTAAGGGAAGTCCCAAAAAGTAAGTTTTCAAAACTTTTTATATGGTTTTGTTCGTTTTTTATTATAAATGAGTTTTGAAGTTGAAATCATGAATTTCTATCATGGAAATTGACGATTTTGAACCCGGATTTTCGAAAAACACTATTCACCCGAAAACACTATTCATCCGAAATCACTATTCACCCGAAATTGCACACTTGTTCGCATATTAGTTATGAGTTGTAATATGTTGTGCAATTGGTGAATTGTAGGTGCGATTGCTCGGTTGTTGTTTCGTGAAAAGTGGTGATTTGGAGTTATTTGGCTAAGGTGAGTTTAATATGATAGTTAGCAATTTTATGAATTTAGTTTCATTATGTAATTGTTTATCAATGTTAAGAGGGGGTTAACTTCTTAGAATTAAGTTTTGGGTGGAAACTTTAATTCGGAAGTGTGTGTGGAGAAAGTTGGACTTATGGTTAGTTCGATGATTAGAGATCATCGGGGAGGTTTGGAAGTATGGTAACGTGATTTGGAGATGTTAGATGAAAGTTGATTTGGAAGTTACTTCGGTTGATTTGGAAGTTACTTCGGTTGTTTTAGAAGTTACTTTGATGGATTTGAAGTCATTTGGATGACTTTGGAAGTAAAGTAATTAGAAGATGCACTTGAGTGTTAACTCGTGTATTCTAGTTAGTTAGGTTTCTATTTAACTTAGTAGACTTCTTCGGAGTTTAGCTAACTTATTGGAGACCTAGGGCACAATGATTCACACATGATAGTATGTTGATTCGATCCATACGTATCATGGTGTGATGAATTTGTGGGAACTTCGAGCACTTAGTAACTAGCACATGATAGTATGTTGATTTCGATCCATACGTAGTCATGGTGTGATGTTGGTACTTTGATTTGTAACTAGCACATGATAGTATGTCGATTTCGATCCATACATATCATGTTGCGATATGGTGAAATTCCTGATACCTATGGTGAAATTCCTGATACCTATGGTGAAATTCCTGATACCTATGGTGAAATTCCTGATATCCGATATGGTGAAACTCCTGATATGCGATGGTTGTGATATGGTAATACCGTACGGGCTTAGTATGCGATATTTATCCATATGGTATACCCGGTACGATGGTTGTGATATGGTAATACCGTACGGGCTTAGTATGCGATATTTATCCATATGGTATACCCGATGACGATGGTTGTGATATGGTAATACCGCACGGGCTTAGTATGCTATATTTATCCATATGGTATACCCGATGCGATGGTTGTGATATGGTAATACCGCACGGGCTTAGTATGCGATATTTATCCATATGGTATACCCGATGACGATGGTTGTGATATGGTACATGGTAGTACGTGGATTCGGATCCGTACGTACCATGGTATTATGATCTATGATACGGCACATGATAGTATGTTGATTCGGATCCATACGTATCATGGTGCGATGGTTGTGACATAGTATGACCGTACGTGGTATGTTGATTTCGATCCATACAATAGCACGATACGATGAAACTTGATTGGTAATAAAGATAGTTAATGTTATTTTTTTACCTATTCTTTAGAAACGTGTAGTGAGACTTAGTTGTGAATGTTAATTTTACTTTAAGTCTTTATTTCCATATCATGGTTTTGAATGACGAATACGGGTAGTACGATACTATCTTATGTTTACATGGAAATTGGAATGTGGTTATTGGTAGAAATGAACATTTAGGCCTTTGGACACGATTTCTGGTATGAGATTTAGTTCATAGGATTACTTGCTTTCATTTTACTCTCACTAGCATTGTTTGCTAATGGTGCTACACCACAATATTTTCAGGTGAACCCCGTCCTAAGAAGCAAGGTAGAGGAAATGGTGTCGCTTGACCTGGCCGAGGTGGTGTAAGGACAATATTAAACACTTTTGAAGCATTAGTAGTAAAGCTCGTAAATCATATACTTTTTACATACTTGTGTCATTTTGAGCCCGTGAAGGGTGTATGTGTAAAGTATTTTGATGTTTTTATGATTAAACTTTACTTTGGAATGTGCATTCCCGATTTATAGCTTTCTCTGGACTTTGGGTTGTAAAACAGGTTTTGGTTATTCGACTTTTAAACGAACCCATGCCGTTTTTCTTTAAAAATTAAGTCTTCCGCTGTGCATTTGAATTTAAAGAATTTAACGGAAAATCGGGTCGTTACACATAAGTACTGGTGGATACTACGGAAAAGGTCCACGCTACTTTCATACATAAGTACTGGTGGATAGAATGAGAAAAGTCCACGCTACTTCATACATAAGGATAAGGGTGGATAGTATGTGAAAATCCACATTACCTTCATTTCATACATAAATGGCGAATGTGTATCCTACGGGATGTACTCATTACTTTTATGCATATGATAGATGAAAAAGAGAAACGAGATGTTATATTTGAGTAAAGTTTTATTTATTATTCTTATTTATGTCATAATAATGTTAATGGATGAGTATTGACTATGATTATTAGTAATATCATCCTTTGGAAGTTTAGAATGAAATTACCTAGAGTTTGGAGAACTTTAGGAGTGTTTTGTGTCAGCTTGATTGGACACGAATCGAAATGCGAGTTTGAGGTCTATTCTTACTTTTTATTCTTATTATTCTCACTGGGCTTAGTTTGTTAGCTCATGATATTACAAACATTTCAGGTAATGTTTGGGATCGTGGAAGAGGAGGTGGTGCGCGTTTGATCGAGAGGATGACGACTTTGAGATGGACTATGTGTTATGTAAAATTCCATGTACATGGTCTTGTGAAATTTATATCATTTTGATGATTTGTACTTTGTAATTAGCTCATAAGAGCTTATTGTCGTTGTTTTATGATTATGATCATTTTGAACTCCTGGATAGGAACTTAATGTTCCCTGTGTATTTTAGATTTTGAAATTAAGATGTAAACAGGTTTTGGCCAGCAAATTTTCAAACATAATCACGCCAATTTTTCTTAAAATAAAAGACTTCCGCTGTGTTTTCTAATTTAATTTATTTAAAAGTGACGGGTCATCACACATTACCTCATTATCTCACTCACCGAATACAAGGTTCAATGCACCCCTGTATCCTTGTATATGTATCATAGTAATTATTGATAATACTAGATAATGTGAACTCACATAGTTCCATCATTATCTCATTATCCATCTCCTCCATGTTAGGAATGGTGTCCTAGAACTTGTAATTATTTAAGTATAATAATTTATTTCGAATAAATTAAATAAATAAACATAAGTTCTTTATATTATCTAGATTGATTCAATTGAAGATATTAGGAATATATGGAAATATATAAATATCAAACATTCAAATAGTAAAACCCTAAGTCACTCTTATGAAATCATGACTTAGTATGTGAGTCATACGAGAGGATTAAAATCGAGATGAGTAACTTAAAAGTGTCTACAGTAAATGGATAACGTTTGGGAACCTTATCCTGGTAACACTGTTGATAGCTTCGCATTTTGTTTATAGACAAATGATCTAATCCTGATCATTCATGTGGGAGACATGAAATGGAAGTATCATATGCAATGTTGATTGTATAAGACAGGACCACGATGTTCGATCAAATTTCTCATTAGTACCGTTTACGAGAAATGATAGAATATCAAACTAAGTTTATCAACCGTGATAGATCTCAATCCTAAGTGAAATGAGGACTCCTATTTATGGAGTTATGTTCTTTGATTCACATGGTTGAGAACGATCTGTAAGAACGCTCAACACACTCCTGTTTTGGGAACATGACTAGATAAGTAGCTGGGAACTCATCTTCACGAGATGGAATTCATAACTTTCCTATAAATTAACGGTATTAGTGCGATACCTAAACATTTTAGGAGTTTTAGGAAACTCCCTTGATGTACTGATTCGAGACATGAACAAGTGGCGCCACGACTTCTATTGATCACAGAAGTATATTATCTCTAGTTCGACTAAAGATAATGTTCATTGGAGAATCAGCAAGAACACAAGGTTAAAGCGGTAATTACAGGGGCAAAACGGTAAATTTATCCGCCTGTAATTATGAGGGTTCCACGTGAAGGATATATCACAGATATAAATAAAGATAAACTAAATGGACATAACTCATCTATAGTGAGGGGAGTTCAGCTATGAATCTATAGTGGAATTATTCATAGTTAGATAATAAGTAATTAACTGATTATGAGTTAATCACTTAATTGACTAATTATTAAGCCCATGATCTATAGGTCCATCAGGTCCCTATGCTAGCCCAAATATCGTTGTAGCAAAACTAAGTTATTTATTTAACTTAGGAAGAACAAATAATTTAAGTAATTGTATTTACTTAAAATTAGGTAATATTAATTATTTGAATAATGAGATTATTTAAATGAAAATTAATATTGATACAAAATTAATTGTTTAAATAAAGAGTTTATTTAAATGGAAATTAATTAATTATAATATTATAAGGCAAAATTAATTGTTTAAATAAATAAATTATTTAAACGGGAATTAATGTTAATATTATTAATTATTTAAATAATGAGTTTATTTAAATGGAAATTAATAATTAATATTATTAATTAAATAATGAGTTTATTTAATTTAATAATAAATATTAGAGAGAATTAAATACAATTGTTTTGAGAAACAAATTGGTTATGGCCCAAAATAATTAATTAGTTGACTAAGATTCAATGGTAATTAATATATTATTTTTTGGCTAAATGTATTTAATTAGAAATTATTATTTGAATTTTTCTAATTTTAAATACATAAATATAATTATTAAATAAAGAAAAATAATTAAATTATATATATGTAAATTTTCTTCCTCGATGTGCGTGCAAATCAAATAAAAATTCAAAAGCAATTTTAATGGTGGCGCACGCTGAAGACTAATGAATTTATATATATAATTTATATTTATTTTAATAATTAGGAGATAAACATATCTATAGAGATTAGATATCATATTTTCCTATAAATATGACCATTGGGATTCATATTTTGTACACTTCTCACTTTAATTAAGAAAGTGAAAATTCTCTCTTCAATTTTTGCCCAATTGCCAATTTTCCTTAGGGAAAAATTTAGAAGAAATTTCTTCTTCTTTTGTTCTTCCGGTTCGATTCCCACAAGTCGGTTTTGCTATCTATCGGGATATAGCATAGAAGATCCGGTATTACTGAGGATTTGATGCTGTAAAGAAACCTCCAACCTATTCTCCATTAATTACTCAATGTAAGTAAAGGGTTTTAATTTTCGAAAATATAAGCATGAATCTACATGTTTTATCACAAATCGCATGATATTAATAGATCCGTAATTAAATGTTAATTAGTTTACTAAATAAAATTCCGCTAGTTTAGTAAATCATCCCTTCACTCCGATCATGCAAAGTCCCGCAGTTATTGTAACGTCCCATTATTTTAGAGGTAATTTTTTTTTTATTTATATAAGTGTTTATTTATTTAAAGTTAATTTAGATTTAGTTATTTAGATTTAAATAGTTATTTTCGTTCGGAAACCTTTTTAATCGCTTAATTAGCCCATTTTCGTTTTGGTTGTATTAATAATTATTAATAGGCCAATTAATAATTATTAATCACCATTGGGCTAGTTTAAGTGGTTCGGGTTTCGTTTTGAAAGTAAAAGTAAAAGAGGAACGTAGGCGTTATTACCCGATTTACTAATTTTCACAAAATCACTATTCATCATCCTTTAAATACCACACTTAGCATTTTTTGAACACAAAATTCTGCTTCTTTTCTCCTCTTGCTGCCGTGAGCATCAAAGACCCCCCCCCCCAAATTTTTGATTTTCTTTATTTCTCAACGGATTGCATCGATTCTATATCCGTTGGAAAGCTCTTGTCCCGGGGATCATTTCCAACCTACTCTTCGTGATTTCCGCTCGTTTTATCGAGGCCTTAAGGTATGTCAAAGTTTCAAAACCTAGAAGTGAATAGTGTTTAATGGAGGTTTTGAGTTGTAATTTTCAAATTCGTTCATCGGAGCTTTAAGAAATCATTCGGGAAAGTCGTTTTATTCATTTTTAGGAACTTTCCCCTAACCCTAGATTCGGGTTTGAGCCAAAAGCCTTTTAATTCAATTTTCCTCTTGTTGGTTGTTGTTGAGAGCTTTGAATTTGATTAGTTTAATGACTTTACTAAATTGCTCGGGATTGAAATTTTGACCTAAACCCTAAATTAGGTTTACCCATTGAGTTTACTAATCTTCAAAGTACCCGAAACCAACCCGGATTGTCTTTAAAGTGCTTAAAATCCGGAAAACAAATTCCTTTTCGTCCTTCCCCTTAAGCCGTTGGCCTCTTGGCTATATTTACGGGCTGTTTTGTCTATTATTTTGGTATCGTGTCGATCGTTGTTCATTTCGATTAATTAATATACTTTAGGTGTATTGTAATTATAGGTTTTGTGCATCGTTCGTGATTTTCGGTCAACCGGTGGTTAGGAGTTGACTACTCTTATAAGGTGAGTTTAAAATGGTTGTGATTACTTTTATGCTTTCAAATTACTTGACGATTATGTTCGATCGAAGTTAAGAGGGTTATTAGATTTTAGAACTTTTACAAGAATGCTTGTTATTTGGGAGTTAAGGAAAGTGCATAAGGAATTTAGTTAAGTTTGGTTGTTGTTCAAAGTGAGATGCTTTGGGTGGTTTTAAGTTATATTCTCGAGGAGAATTAGATTTCGGAAATGTTTTTGAATTGTGACTTGCATATTTTATGTACGGATGTCACGGTGACTTGCATAGTATCGTTATGCACGGATGTCACGGAATGGTTTGTGATTGGTGACTTGCATATTATCGTTATGAACGGATGTCACGGTGACTTGCATAGTATCGTTATGCACGGATGTCACGAAATGGTTTGTGATTGGTGACTTGCATATTATTGTTATGCACGGATGTCACGGTGACTTGCATAGTATCGTTATGCACGGATGTCACGGAATGGTTTGTGATTGGTGACTTGCATATTATCGTTATGCACGGATGTCATGGAATAATTATGATTGGTAACAAGTGGTCACGAATGAAATGAGAAATTTACTTTGTTATTTACTTTGTTATTTACTTTGTCATTTACTTTGTTAAGCACTAGTATCTACTTTAACTACGGGCTTGAATGTTTACTTTCCGAATTTACGAGATAGTAGAATGGTTTGATCTATTTATGTAAAGTACTTCGGATTATTGAATGGTTAGTGCAAGAATACTTAGATTTATTTGGACACATTCTCCGATATGGAGTTTGGTTCATAAAAGTGCTTGCATCCATCTTATCCTCACTAGCATTGTTTGCTAATGGTGCTACACCATTTTATTTTCAGGTAATACTCGTGGTAGAGGACGAGGTCGTGGAGGTGGTGTTGTGTGATCTCGAGTGAATGCTTATGGACATTTGGACTAGTAAATCTAAGTTTGGAGCATTTTGGGAATGCTATATATACATATAAACTTGAAATAAAGTCTTAAAACTTGTATTTTGTGGCTCATGAGAGCCTAAGGTCGGTTGTATGTTTATTTTGAGTTTACTTTCTCCGATTTGAGTATATTCTTGGAGTAGGAATATATGTGATTAAAATTCTCTGAGATGAGTTCTTAAAAACAGGTTTAGGGAGTTCGTATTTTAAACGGATCCACGCCAAATTTTTGTAAAAATAAGTCTTCCGCTGTTTTACTTCTGATTTAAAGATTTGTGAAAATTCGAGTCTTTACAGTTATACATAAACATAAAACGAATAATAAAAGACAATGTAAAGTCACGTAGTCCTTTAGCATGCCTCATTATTCCTCCCAATTTCGGTTATGCAATATGATATGATATGAATATGCTTTCAAGTGCAAGTAAAAATAAAATAAACATTCAAAGTGTGCAAGTGAAAATAAATATAAACGTTCAAAGTGATCGAAAGGACATAACGAGAAATGGATCACGAATTACCCTTTATACATAAAATAAGAAATTAGGAACTTCTGATAAGAAAACAGTAAATAAATCAAGCCAAACAGCCTTAAGTTAAACTTGAATTACTAACTTTATCAAAAGGTCCCCAATTCAAATGACTCTATTGCTTTAAGTACAAATCCGAAGTTCCATAATCAAGTTTCTTATTCACCCCATTATACTTGAAACCTTCAACTTCCGATAATCATTCTTAAGCTCCGGAACGAATCTAAACATAGAACTTCCAAGAGTTAAACATTTTCCTCGAGAAATCCATGAGTTCTCTCACTCACTTAAAATTAACTCCCAAGCCTAAGCATGTTAGCTCACTTACTTTAATCCTTTCGATTTAAACCTTAATCTCATCTTTCGATTCTACAAATCGTTCAACTTATTTGGTTTCTAAGTTTACTTTAAGTTCTATTTATTCTCACCTCGAATGCTCGTGTGTCAACCAAGTTCCCACGAACTAACAAACGAGTAATCACACCTACAATTCATCAATCGATCAACATATTACAACTCATATCTAATATGAGAAAAAGTATGATTTTCTGGTGAATAGTGATTTTGGATGAATAGTGTTTTTCGAAAATCCAAGCTCAAATCGTCAAATTCCTTGATGGAAATTCAACTTCAAATCTCATTTATAAACAAAAACAATGAAATCCATATCAAAAGTTTTGAAAACTTACTTTTTAGGACTTCCCTTAGAGAACAGGAAACGCTACAAGGCTAGGTTGGATAGGTAGCCCTCGTCCTGAGCAATCCAACGCAACCAAAAGCACGATGATCAGCTGAAAAACAAAGAAAACCCATGGGAAAAACCCATGGATTGAGTCCCACGGCCATGAGAGCTAAAGGAGGAGAAGAAGAGAAATGATTCTTGGTCAAAGTTTGTCAAATTTGAGATTTTAAAGAGAGATGAATAGTGTTTTGATATTTTTAAGAAATCAGAAATTACGATTACGTCCCTTTAATGATTTTAGCTTATAAAACGAAACCCGTTGTTCTTAAACTAGCTAAATGGTGATTAATAATTATTAATTGGCCCGTTAATAATTATTAATACGACCAAAACTAATTTAAGCTAATAAAACGATTAAAAAGGTTTTCGAACGAAATTAACTACTAAATTCTAAATTACTAAAACTAAAATTAAACTAAATACTTTAATTAAAATAAATAAATAAATAATTTCACTTCAAAAATAACGGGACGTTACAGAATTAGTTTAAGAGAAGCCGAAGTGGCTAGTAAGTAAGAAGAGCCTATTAGGAATGGTGTCCTAGAACTTGTAATTATTTAAGTATAATAATTTATTTCAAATAAATTAAATAAATAAACATAAGTTCTTTATATTATCTAGATTGATTCAATTGAAGATATTAGGAATATATGGAAATATATAAATATCAAACATTCAAATAGTAAAACCCTAAGTCACTCTTATGAAATCACGACGTAGTATGTGAGTCATACGAGAGGATTAAAGTCGAGATGAGTAACTTAAAAGTGTCTACAGTAAATGGATAACGTTTGGGAACCTTATCCTGGTAACACTGTTGATAGCTTCGCATTTTGTTTATAGACAAATGATCTAATCCTGATCATTCATGTGGGAGACATGAAATGGAAGTATCATATGCAATGTTGATTGTATAAGACAGGACCATGATGTTCGATCAAATTTCTCATTAGTACCGTTTACGAGAAATGATCGAATATCAAACTAAGTTTATCAACCGTGAT
The DNA here is from genome assembly GCA_028015215.1 of Gynostemma pentaphyllum. NCBI lineage: Eukaryota > Viridiplantae > Streptophyta > Magnoliopsida > Cucurbitales > Cucurbitaceae > Gynostemma > Gynostemma pentaphyllum. Next base: position 37,487,086 of record CM051353.1, on the reverse strand, counting down.
AGATCTCAATCCTGAGTGAAATGCGGACTCCTACTTATGGAGTTATGTTCTTTGATTCCCATGGTTGAGAGCGATCTGTAAGAACGCTCAATACACTCCTGTTTTGGGAACATGGCTAGATAAGTAGCTGGGAACTCATTTACACGAGATGGAATTCATAACTTTCCTAAAGAATTAACAGTATTAGTGTAACGTCCCGTTATTTTTGTGATAAAATTTTATTTATTTATTTATTTATTTTATTTTAATTCAAGTAATTAAGTTCATTTATTTATTATTAAATTAGAAATTTGCAATTTATTTCATTTTAATTCCTTTTAATGGCTTTATTTATTTAATTACGTTTTAATGGTGTTAATAATTATTAACGGGCCAATTAATAATTATTAATCACCATTGGGTTAGTTTGAGATGTTCGGGATTCGTTTTAAGCCAAAAGTCTTAAAAAGGGCAAAATCGTAATTTCCAACTTCCTAAATATCTATTTACTATTTGTCATCTTCTTTAAATGAGTCATTGACTCATTTTGACCAAAACATCACCATTTTCTTCTCCAAACCCGAGCAACAAAGGGAAGAAAAGAGAAGAGGAAGAAACGGTCGCCCCGGCTTCGTTTCTTGGCCGTTTTGCGTGATTTCGGAATGCGAGTTTGAGGTCTATATTTACTTTTTATGCTTATTATTCTCACTGGGCTTAGTTTGTTAGCTCATGATATTACAACCAATTTCAGGTAATGCCTTGGCTAGAGGTCGAGGAGAAGGAGGTGGTGCTGCGTGATCGAGGGATGCTGGCCTCGAGATGGACTTGTTGGTTTTGTAAAGTATATGTTAATACTTTATGAATTTTCAAACACTTTGATGTTGTATATAGCTCATAAGAGCTTTTGATGTGGTTTTTATGTGATGAAACATTTGAACTCCTGATTTGGACTTAAAGTCCATGAGATTTTATTAGATGTGAAAATTAGGATGTAAACAGGTTTTCGGCATGCCAATTTTCAAACAAAACCACGCCAATTTTTCGTAAATTAAAAGACTTCCGCTGTTTTCTCTGATTTTAATTTATTTAAAAGTGACGGGTCGTCACAATTAGTGCGATACCTAACCATTCTAGGAACTTTAGGAAGCTCCCTTGATGTACTGATTCAAGACATGAACAAGTGGCGCCACGACTTCTATTGATCACAGAAGTATATTATCTATAGTTCGACTAAAGATAATGTTCATTGGAGAATCAGCGGGAACACAAGGATAAAGCGGTAATTATAGGGGCAAAACAGTAAATCTTATGCATCTATAATTATGAGTATTCCACGTGAAGGATAATATCACAGATATAAATAAAGATAAACTAAATGGACAATAACTCATCTATAGTGAGGGGAGTTCAGCTATGAATCTATAGTGGAATTATTCATACTTAGATAATAAGTAATTAACTAATTATGTGTTAATCACTTAATTGACTAATTATTAAGCCCATGATCTATAGGTCCATCGGGTCCCTATGGTAGCCCAAATATCGTAGTCGCGAAATCAAGTAGAAGAAATGGAAAGTTTAAGTAAAGTGAATTACTTAAATAGGCAATATTAATTGTTTAAATATTGAGTATATTTAAACGGTAATTAATATAAACATTATTAATTGTTTAAATAATTAGTTTATTTAAACAGAAAATTAATAATGAAATATTATTAATTAGACATTATTAATTATTTAAATATTGAGTATATTAAAATGGTAATTAATAATTGAAATTAATTGACAATTATTAATTGTTTAAATAATTAATTTTATTTGAACGGAAATTAATAATTAAAATTAATTAATTAATAATAAAATATTATCAATAAAGTTATTAATTAAATAATGAGTTTATTTAATGGAAATTAATAATTAAAATATTAATATTAATTATTTAAATAATGAAAATTATTTAAATGGAAATTAATAATTAAATATAATTTGATATTATTTAGTCGGGAGAAAATATTAATATTATTAATTATTTAAATAAAATATTTTATTTAAATGGTAATTAATAAATAAATTAATTAAGTTGGACTTATTAATTTAAGAGAGAGTTTCAAGCCCAATTGGATTAATGAACCCAGTTGCAATTGGCCCAAAATAATTAATTAAATAAATTTGATTTATTAATTATTTATTATTAATTTTGGCCATCATGGATAATTTGTAGGAGATAATTATTTGAATTATATCCTATAATAATTATATAGATTTATTTACCCAAGATAAATAAAATAAAGAAAAGAAAATATTCTTTTATTTATCTATGGCATTTTAGAAATACGAAGATAAAGGAAAGAGATAATTCTTTTTTCTTTTTGTATTTATCTCCATGGATTAATCCTAATGTGATTAGGATTCCTATTTTCCTATAAATAGGAGGCTTGGGTCATTCATAAAACACAATTCAATTCCTAAGAAATTTGGAATTCTCTCTTTCTCCTTCTCCCCCCTTGGCCGATTTTCCCTCTTGATATTGGGAAGAAAAATATTTTTTCTTCTTCCCAATTTCTTCTAAAGTTCGATCCCACAATCGGGTTTCATTTGATCGATCGGGATATAGAGTAGAAGATCTGGTGTTGCTGAGGATTTGATGTTGTAAATAAACCTCCAACCGATTCTCCATATTTTACTCAATGTAAGTAAAAGGGTTTTAATTTTCGAAAAAACTAGCATGAATCTACATGTTTTTATCACAAATTGCATGATGTTAATAGATCCGTTATTAAATGTTAATAAATTTACTAAATAAATTTCCGCTAGTTTAGTAAATCATCCCTTCAGAGCTAATATGATGTATGGAAACATGCTTACCATTGCCCATCATTACATGTTCATGCCCAGTGTAGGGAGTGACATTTTTCATAGAGTTCAAGGATGGGGTCATATGATGTGTAGCCCCAATATCAAAAAACCACTCATGGTCAGGATGATTAGAAGGAGTTGAATTGGAAGTATCAGAGAAATAAGGCTGTGGAGCAGGACAAGAGGGGATGGTATAAGGTTGAGATTGGGGACGGGAGTAAGGAGGAGGGTGAGAAAAAATAGAATTAGTATAAGGATGTGGACTAATATGAAGCTGGGACGTGTGAGGGTGAGTATAGGATTGAGTTGATGGTTGAGAATAGGGAGAAGTGGGTTCTGATTCAGCTGAGATTCTAGGAAAAGTCTGGAATAGGTGATGTAGCAGCAAAATTTGCTTGAGGTCTAGGTGGTAGAATGGGAGGATACATTTCTTTGTTGTCCTTGTTGTAGCACACAAGAGCAATGTGGCCAACTTTCAAACAGATTTGGCATTGAGGCCGATTGGAAGAACGAGGAGTCATATCTGATTTGAGGAAGGATTGTTTGGAGGTATAGGATTAGAATAAGTAGGTGGTGGACGAGGAGATAGTTGATGAGGGAGAGATTGAAAAGAAGAATGAGGAGAGGGATTATCGACAATAAATTGAGACCATTAAGGCCTAAGAGAAGACTGAGCGAAGGATAGATTGGCCAAATTAGCCTGAACCAGGTTTAGATTATCAATGGAACTTTGACTATCCGAAGGGACCTCATAGGTAAGAAGTAGACTGCAAATGTCTTCAAGATAAGGCTTGTCAATGTGATTTTAAATGGATGTGACAAAATGATTGTACTAAGCACCAAGACCATCCAAAATATAGACAACATGATTTTAACATCCCGTTAATTTCGTACTAATTTTTATTTATTTATATATTTAGTTATTTAGTTATTTATTTATTTATTTATTTATTTATTTTAATTAGATTAATTTAAGCTTCTTAAGTTAGTTATTTTAGTTTAGCATAAAATAATACTTAATTAATTCTACTTTAGTTCTATTTTATTTTGTTAAGTGTTTTTAAGAGAATGATGGAGTGTGGGGTCTCTCTTACTTTTTGTCTTATTTCCACAATTTAGGGCAACTACCCATTGGGTAAAAAGTCCTAAAATTGAGGGAGGTCTTGTTACAGACTTTTTTGGTGATTGGCCAGATTTTTCAAAGTATCTATAAGAATGTCCAAAAGCTGAAAGTAATTGGGAGAATGTCCATTTTCTGAGAAGTCTGGTTTTTAAAACCTGTGTTTGCCTATGTGCCAACTCGAAAACATGTTCCTAAAACCCGTGTTCAACGAAAGACTCCAAATGGCAAACAACGGGATTTAAAAACAATATTTTAATTGAAATCCGGTTTTAAAGACCAGATTTCATTGTGCAATAAATGGGGTAGTTGAATTTAAATAACCGGACTTCGTGTTACATTTACTCCCCCAGCTGTAAAATCTGGGGGCAGTAAAAATCTTTAATGAAGTCAGGTTTTCCCGGATCGCGTCATGCGACAGTTTGGCATGGTCCAACTGATTCCTGATGTGTGCAATACCGATCCTAGACTGCACGGATTTGATTTACGTGGACATCACACTGCTAATTTGAGAGATCTATTGCGTGTGGAATTGTCTCTTTGGGATGCCCGTTTGGACCATATTGTTGAGGGGTATCAGGATGCTGAAGGGCATAGAGATGTTGAGGATGGATATTATACGTGGTATTATTCGATTACTCTCAATTCATCACTCAATACGGGGCGTCATTAGCCTATGTTGTGAGTGATGAAAGTATTATTTGAGTTGTTTACGTAACTTATTAAATTTTAATTAGTTTATTCATTTTTCTTTTAGAGAGACGCGGTACCCAATTTGGAAGACCCGATTTTACGCTCTAATTCGATGAAATGTGTGTCAAATCTGAGGACAGTGTATCGAGTACGACATGAGCATGGTCACATTCCCCCTCCTCAAAGACGCGTTAGAAGAAATAATGCTCGTGCTCATGTGCAACCTGATGATCATGATGTGGATCTTTCAGATATGGAGCCAGCGGTTGATATTTCACCTCATTCTACCCCATCGGCTGTGGGACCGATTCAGTTTTACCTTTCTTCTGATGTTGGTCCATCTATGTTTTCCCCTTCATCGGGTGTCGGTCCCTCCATACCTTTTACTCCGACATTTTGTATGATTCCCACTCCTGGTTCTTCATTCACATCATTTCAGCCTCCTAGCTCGATAGATGCGCAACCTACTATAGAGGCAGATGTACCACCTACTCGAGGTCGAGGTGCTCGTGGACCTCTATTTCGTGATCAACGACAACCTCCATGTGGGACTGGGGGCCATTGTTAGTTGTCATGCTTTTTTTCCACTGATTTTAGACTATGTATTTCCAAATATTATTATACTTTTATATTTTAATATATTATTTTTCAATTTTCATTAAAAAAAATTAGTCCACTTTTAGGCTCCGTTTAGTGGGTAATTATAATAATTATGTCATTGTAAATACATATTTATATGATTTATAACACCTTTAAAATGCATATTCAATTTAAAATTAAAACTTAGAAAATCTAAAAAAAAATTAAGAATTATATTTATATTAAAAATTAAACACAATTAGGGTATGACTTATAAAAGAAAAAAAATTAGAATTTTTTTTCCTAAACTCGGGTTTCTGAAACCCGTGTATAAGGCAGGTCAAAATTTCACCCAAACACGGGTTTCTAAAACCCGTTTTTAAGATGGCGAAAAAAATTACCTAAACTCGGGTTTTAAAACCCGTTTTTGAACAGGTGGCGTCCGCGTTGGATTAAAGTTCGGTTTTAAAAACCGGACTCTAAAAAAATGAGTCAAACACGAGTTTTAAAAATCGGACTTCTTAGAAAATGGACATTCTCCCAATTACTTTCAACTTTTGGACATTGTTATAGATACTTTGAAAAATCTGGCCAATCACCAAAAAGTCCTCTTGTTACAACAATTTCTTTCTTCTTCTACTTCGTGACCAACCGCACGCCATTCACCCTTTTTTTTTAAATTCTTCTTCTCCTGTCGTGCATCACGCAAGACCACCGTTCCCCAACTCCCTGTCTCTCTTATTTTTTTTTATCTCATCTTCATCAGTCTCCCACCACCACGCCACATTGGATTTTGTTTTTAAAATCCATCCCGTCTCACCGTAGCAGCTTCAAGGGGATAGGAAACAAATTTTCCCTCCAATCTTTTACTTCACTTTGCTTCTTAGTGTGAGATTTTTGGTATTCTATTTGGATAACTCATCTTAGACTTGAAAGGAGCTCCAACCTTTTTCTTGATTCAAGGTAAATCCATCTTCCAAATCTTCTTATTCTTGGAACTTTTGTTTATGAAATGTGAGGTTAGGGCCCAACTCCATTAGAGTAGAGTTCGAGCTTTTGTTGCTCACATAAAATTCTGGAAAGAATCTTGTCTTGTGACCCAATTTTTTTGACACCAACATCTAAAAGCCAACCCCGATATTATCCCCCTGTTCTTAAAATTAATTTTGGAAGTTAGAAATCGTTTAACGAAACCGAGACCCTTCTTATTTTCCAAGTTTATGTTGCCAACGAAACTCTTCCTATATAAATGTGTAAATAAATAAATAAATAAATAAAATATATATATATATATATATATATATATATATATATATATATATATATATATATATATATATATATTTGCACTTTTAGCTTTGACTCCACGCCTGTATTGACTAATTTTTCCCCAAGTCTAGTAATTGAATACTTATGATTGTTATATATATGTAAAAATGTAATTTTCTAGTCTTTTATACATAAATAAGCTAATAGGTAAACTAATATATATTTATAACAATAATCTTATATGTAAACTTATATATTGTGTGGGGTATTTCTCGTCGGAATCTTCTTCCACACAGTTGAGCACGTCGCGTAACGTGTTGTTCCTTAGCGGCAGAGCTACCTGAAACACTTTGGGAAGAGACAGTCAGAAGGACACTGGTGTGGTACCGGCCGAGAACCCTCCGACAATCAAGTTAGGTGGTGGTAGGTGAGATAGCCTTGCGCCGTAAGGATTAGGTCAAAATGTATATGATTGATGGCTCTTGTTTCTACATACCTGATTTGATAGGTCAGGTGCCTTTTATAGTTCCTTGATCGTGGGCTCTTCGGCTGGGCTAGCAAGAGACTAGGCTTAATGGGCTTTCACTCGGCCCAAGAAGGGTCGACTCCTTCAGGATGTGATTCGAATGGGTCTGTCCCTATGTGAATCAGCCCGGTATGAGCGCAGCCCATAAGAGGGCTATTTTTACCCTTTACAGTTTTCCCCTATTTCCTGCGTCGGAAAGTTCGATGCAGGGAATAGTAGATTGATCGGATAAGAGGCATGATGCTCGTCCTGATCCTCGTGCTACCTTGGAGTGGTTGAGGACCACGACCCTTCAAAAAATAGACCTCCTCAGCCTTGTTATGACTCGGGCTCTACTGACCTTCTTTCGGGAGTCGTCACGTTCTCTTGTGGATGCGTCCGTTTCAAGAGATGTGGCTCCTTAAGAAATTGATCCGTTGGATCCTCGGATGGGCGCGAATTCCAATGAGTTTTGGGGAATCCAGATCATCTCGACCCTCCCCACGTGTTGCGATGGTTAGATGCGTGTTCCCTTCTTTAAATAGGGCTTTCCCTCAGACTTCAAGGCTCGTTTGCCTTTCAAATTCTTGAAATCTTCTGTAAATCGTTTGCTTTTGAACGATTCTTCGCCGTCTTCACTCTGTTCCCTCAAAGCTTTCCCTGTTCTTTTTCGAAGGTTAGTCTTCTCCTCTCTATCTTTTGTTTCCCATTCTTTTTGTAATGGATAATTTTGAGGGAAACTCTATAGTTAGAAGTCATAGGACTCATATATTCGCCGTAGGGGACGACGACTATGATGGTTTTGTTTTTTAGAGGAGTGATTCTGGTGCTTCTCCTTCTTCTGTTCGTATTGATGCTACCAACACTGTCCTCACACTTCGGGGTGGGCCTGAAGGGAATGAGCCTGCCGTGGACTCTCGTTTGGTGAGTGGTGAAGATCCCCTCCCTTCTGTGAGTGAACTTGGTTCCGTTTATGAGATTCAGGCTGGTCTAGATATAGACCCCGTCCCTTCTCCTACTTCTCGCCCTTTGAAAGAAGTAGGTCCAGCCTTGAAGGGCTCAGCCACATTTCCTAACCCTTTCCATCCTCTTCCTCCTATTTCTGTCGTGGAGGCGGCTCAAGAAGGAACAAGGAAAAAGAAAGGTCATTCCATGGGCAGTGAAGCCACATCTCAAGTTGTGTCATCTGTTCCTACATTGTTGGGGGGGAGAAGAGGCCTTCTTGGAACGTGAGACTGTTGGCCCTAGTCCTCCTGGGTCTCCCATTGCCAATTCGAAGGCGACGAAGAAGAAAAAGAGAAAAGAAACCCAGTCGAAAGAGGATGCAGGCCCTCTCCATTACGTGTCAGAGATGAAGCCAGGAGATCTGGACAGATTGAGAGAGGATTATGGCATCTTCAAAGAATTCGAGATGAGACTCCCCACGCCGTCCGAGCGAGTTTACCTTTCTTCAGGGGATGGTTGGACTTCTCTTCATCCAAAGTTCCTTCGATGGGGTGTTCGACTTCCCCTCTCTTCTTTTTTGAGTGAATTCCTTCTAAGTTGTGGCATTGCTTTAGGCAAGCTTATGCCGAACACTGGGTCCCTACTCACTCTAGAGGTATTGTGTGCGGGATTAGGCTTCCGACCTACTTTGGGCATGGTTTCCCACTTCTGGGCTCTTCGTATAAACGTCCAAGACTGAATGCGTTTTCTCCTTCAAAGTCAAGCGACGCCTTCCTTGGTAGATGAGAACTTGTGCGACAAGAATTGGAAAGAATTCTAGTTCTTCATCCGAGGCCCTATCTCGTCTAGAAGCTGGGCTTTACCTACCTCTTGGGAAGACGAGGGTGAGGAATGGGTTCCGAGTTACTTTATGGCCTGGTAGGCCAAGACTTTATCTAATCGTTCTGCCTCACTTTTTTTTATTTCAGTGAAGAACCCCCTCCCGAAGAGTATTTCCGCGAAGTCTCTAAAGTGTTGCAAGATTCTCAGTGAGTTGGGGCTTTTCAACTGGGAAGAGTTCACCCAACTTTCTTGGCTGGTTTTTTCGTGTCTCTGGATTCCTCCTCAGGACTTCGTTCCAATTACTCCCCGTAAGTGTTCTGTTCTGAATGGTTTTGTTTGCGATGTGACTCGGAACTAACTTTCATTCTTTGTTCTCCAGGTCTCTCTAACAGGATGTCTGGCGTTACTCTCACCCCTATTCCGGACTCAAATGATCCTGGGGCTTTCTTTGCTATTCTCCAAGATATGGGGAAGAAGAAGAAGAAACTTGAAGAGGCACCTCCTTCTACCCAGAGAGGGAAAGAAGTGGCCGCTCCCAAGCGCACTCGTCCTTCAAGCCGGTCGAAGTCCGTGGTGATCAATGCTCCTGGCATTTCTGTGGTAGGTGCAGTGGCTACCGGTTCGGATCCCCCTGCAAATCTTCCCCCGAATTCTCCTGCGGATCTTTCTGTGGACTCTCCCGTTTCTAAGCGGCGAAAGGGTGGTTGAGTCCTTGGAGCGCTCGAACGTGCGGTAAGGGGTGCAGATGGACTGATTTTGAAGTATCCTCGAATGGCTTATCAGTTGTATCCTTCCGAGGCGGATTTGCCTTCCCCTGATTATACCCATGTTTTATCTGACTCGGAATCTGAACAGGGGAATGATCGGTCAACCGAAGGGATTCTTGATGCCAAAATTCCGCACGATGAACTTCCACACCTGCCTGGTTCGACTGTGTCTAGTGATCCCCCTCCACTGGGAGCGGCTTCGTCCGTGGCGAGTGGGTCGGGTGTTGCGAGCGGTGGATTTACCATGCTCCGTATGTTTGCTCCACCTAATGCGAATTTCGACCAGAGGTCTCTCGATAAGAGCTACTACCTCCGACGAGCCATGGATTGGCTCAGATTTTCTCAAAATCTGGGTGTGGTGCAGTTGGAGCCCCTCTTTGATTACAATTGCGAGGAAGAGACCTTTCACCGTATGTGCCATCACAATTGGCTGGTTAGTTTTCTTCTTCTTCTCCTTTATATCATCGGCCTATCCTTGCTTGCTTTGATGTTCTTACATATGTTTGTTCTTCCAGGGTATCCCAGCCTCTACCCAGATGACTCTGAACTTGCGGAGCATTGGTGGAATATTGCGGAGGTGACGGTGGATGAACGACGGACCCGCTCTCTTAATTCGACATTGGCGAAATGCCTCCGACTGAAGGAGGATTTAAAAGAAGCTAACAAGAGGATCTCCTCTCTCGAGGCCTAAGGACTGCAGCAGTCAACCGAACTCGGGCAAGTTAAGGAGAATTTTGCTCGTCTTGAGAAGGCCCGAAAAGAGGCAGTGAATGCTCGGAACAAGGCGCTACTCGCAAGGAGGAGTCTAAGGCCATGGACGCCTTCAACCGAGAAGCCGAGTCCCTCAAGAAGGCCAAGGAGGAATTGGATATTGTCTTGTTGGAGAATGCCTCACTGCGGGGTTAGGTTTATGAACTTCCGATCCTTTGCGACAGTATTGGCGACCTCCAGTGAAATTTGGCCATGGCGACTGCGGCGTCGGTGGATTCCATTCTCATCGGACTTGTTGTCGGACGAGATTAGGTCTATTTGTAGATGGACCAATCTGAGGAGGAGGGTGGGTCGATCAGTTCGGTCACCTATGATGACGTCGTTCACCGCCGAAGGGGGTTATTTGAGCGAGCTACAAATCTGAAGGCTTCTAGAGGCGAGGCTGCTGCAGAGGGCGGGGTTGGCGTCATTCATTCTGTCGAGGATGAGGGCACGGTGATCGAGGATGCTGGTGTCCATACTGATGGAGGTGATGGCGCGATTGTTGAAGACGCCTCTACTGAAGTTCCCCCAACCGAGACTATTTATGTCTCTGACTGACTTTTTTCTCTAGGGTAAACTCCGGATTGTGGAGCCCCTATATTACTTACTGCTTTAAACTTCTTTTCGTTTTTTCTTTTTTGGTATTTGGACACACACATTTTTTGTGGAGACTTGAGTATATGCTCCTTCTTTATGTCTGCTTGTCTTGTTTCCCTGCTCGCATTGTAAAAATGTTCTCACTTGCAAACATTCTTAAAAATGTTTGGGGATACTCAGACGGACCGAGGTTTTTTTTTCTTCCAGAAAAGGCTTTCGATTACTCGAACGGACCGAGGTTTTTTACGTTTCAATACTCCAACGTCTTCTATTCTTATGAATAGGAAGTGTTCGGATAGACCGAAGCAGTTTCTTCCAGAGAAGGCTTTGGATGCTTGGACAGACCAAGGCTTTTGCTTCTGAAGAAGGCTTTGGATGCTTGGACGGGCCAAGGCTTTTTCTTCCGGAGAAGTTTTTGGATTCTTGGACGGACCAAGGCTTTTGCTTCGGAGAAGGCTTTGGATGCTTGGACGGGCCAAGGCTTTTGCTTCAGGAGAAGGCTTTGGATTCTTGGACGGACCAAGGCTTTTGCTTCTCGAGAAGGCTTTGGATGCTTGGACGGACCAAGGCTTTTGCTTCCGAAGAAGGCTTTGGATGCTTGGACGGACCAAGGCTTTTGCTTTCTCGGATAGAGGGTGTAGGCAAACTATGTGAAGCAAAATTATAAAATTTCTTTTTTTTTTCCTTTGCTTGTACATTGTTTAATTAACAGAAACATAAAAAGAAAGAAAGAAAAGGAAAGAAAGAACAAAGTTATTCACAAGTCTTCGACCTCTCGGGTAATCCTTCTAGTCCTCATCACTATCAATGATGACCGTCGGAGTCAGTCTTCTTCGCTGCTTCAAGGAGGCCAGTTCCTTCTTCAAGGATTTGTTTTCCCTCTCGTAGTAGTCCGTGAGGTTCTTCGCCTATTGAAGGCGATCTTTGAGCGCATAGTAACGCTCCTTTGGTTCGTAACCTTCCACCATCTCTGCGAGTTTTAGGCTTTCTTGAAGAGAATGGTTGTCTTGTTCAAGTTGCTCTGCCTGGCTATTCGCCGCTTCGAGAGCCCCTTGGATGCTCTGGACCTCTTGTCTTAGGGCCTCCGAGTCTCCTTCTGTTTCCCCTTTCTTTAGAAGAGCCGCCTCCAGCTTGGTTATTTCCGCGCGCAATTTACGGTTTTCCCACTTTAAAACTCGCTTTGTCACCTTTGAAGTTGCTGTGGAGTCTTCCATTTCTTCTAATAGATGCCAGGTGGTTGATAGATCAGACTGTAGGATATTCCTTTGATCCTTATCCTTTTATAGCGAGAAGGAGGCATTTAGTCTGGGAGTTGAAGAGGTTCGTCATTAATTCGGATAGCACTCGATGCAAAGAGTCGTTCCATATCTCGAGGTGGTGATTAGTCTTGTCAAACGCCTGTCATTCCCGTCAAATCACCTTGAATGCGGTTAATTAGGGGGGTTTAACTGCATTAACTACGGGTTAATGCACACATCGTTTCGCATGCCTGACGATTCACGCAGCGATGGTTGATGCTTGACAGTTGTCACGATCGTAGCGGTCCCCAAGGTCCTTTAAATAGGCCTTTGGGATTTTTCTATTCACTTCTTTAGACCCTGTTTTTTGAAACGGTTTTTCCTTCGTTTCAGATTTTCAAAATTTCGTATCAATTCTAGAATTCCATACCATATGGTCTTCCCGTTTCCTCATGTTTCTCTTTCACGTTTGGCCTTCCTTGGTTATGGTCTGTGTCAAGAAAGCTTGGTAGTGATCTTCTATGCCTGTTTTATTGGCCTTAGCGGACTTGAACTTGGTGGTCGTAATCCTCCACGCCCGTGAGGATGGACCTTAAAGTTCGAGTTATTCGGGCTAATCATTCGCTCGACCGCCCTCCACCGCGGTTCTGGAGTTTGTTCCGGCTGTCCTCAGGAACTGGGGACAACGACGGAGGTTGCAACTCCCTTGTCGGTCCTTCAACGGTTCTCTTCATCATTACACTGTCTGGGACTTTAGCATGGGAGGTGACGTCTCTTTTTGGTGTTTAAGGAAGCTAGGAATGCACTTTTTCTGAGACGAGTGTCGAGCGACATCAGATGAAAGAGGTGGTCCTCCATCTCCCAGCACCTGAACCTGCTCTGACTTAATTGGAGAAGCAGTCTCCTGCGGAGTCAGAGAGCGGTGGGAATAGTGTCTCTCTGTTCTTGAATGTTGTCCTCAGAGTACCACCATCCCTGCCCTCTCCGTTTCAAGCGAAAGCAGGGCTACTTTCTAAAATCCATCAGGGGTCCGGGCGTAGCGAGTCGAAGACCTCCCTATCTTTCATCTGTCGGGTTCTGTTGAGCCTCGGACTTGATGTGTGGGTGGAGTAGCCGGCGAGTGAATTGGCCCTGGCCACTCGCTTTCTAAACAATACCCTCATCCTCTCCTAAGAGGACATTCTCACTGTTTCCGATGCTGATACCTCGAATTGCGCAATATTACTTTGTAGAACTCTTGTAATTTCTTTCGGCTGAGTTCCCGACATATGGGTCCGAGCCTTATTTGTTTGCTGTGAAATAAAAGTTGGCACTTTACTCACTCATTGTTTCCTTGCTTCACTTTCCGTGTGAGTTACTTTGCCATAGTTCTAAGTGCGTTAGATTCCTTAGTTCGTGGAAGACTTAGAAACTATTCTAGCGAATTAGGGATATTAGTCAGAGGGGGACTTAGTAATTTGCCTAATCGGATCAGGGCTTTTCATCGTAAAGGCATCAAATGATCATGTGGGAGGAAAGACATGTAATACTTGTATATTAATTTGAAATGGGCCTCTTCGGCCAAGTACTTACATGGTTCTCTCATACTCACACACGATAAATTCTTAAATGTGTGGTGTTCCATGCCCTCGGAATCAGTTCGCCCTTTTGGTCTTCGAGACGATAAGTCCCCGACTTGACTTCCTCGATCACCTTATACGGACCTTCCAAGTTTGGTCCCAGTTTCCCCGCCTCGGGCTCTTGCGTGTTATGAAATACTTTCCTCAGAACAAAATCATTCACTTTAACGTTGCGCTGTTTTTCTTTCTTTTCGAAGTACTTGGCCAAATTTTGCTTGTAGCCTGCCATACGGAGTATCGCTTGTTCCCTTTTTTCTTCAGCCATGTCTGGCGCTTCTGCCATCATGTTGTTGTTTTCTGTTTCTGGAATCGAACTCCGGGTCGTGGGGATAACCATTTCCGTGGGGATGACGGCCTCTGTCTCGAAAGCCATGCCGAATGGTGTTTCACCGGTTAGGATTCTAAGGGTGGTCCGATATGCCCAAAGGACTCCTGGAAGCTCATCTACCCACCTTCCCTTCGTTCGTTCCAATCTCTTTTTCAGAGAATCTATTATGGTTTTATTCGACGCTTCTGCCTGTCCTGTTAGCCTGCAGGTAGCGGTGCGTCGAATATCAAAGTTCCACCTTCCTGTCCATGCAATACTTCCGGATGGATATTCCTGTGAACTGAGTTCCGCTGTCGGTGATGATGACTTTGGGGATTCCGAAGCGGGTGAAGATGTTTTTCTAGAGGAACATCTCGATTTTCCGTTCTGTAATCTTTGCCAGCGGCTCGGCTTCAATCCAATTGGAGAAGTAGTCCGTGCTACAATCAGATAGCATTTCTGTCCCGGGGCTAACAGCAGTTTTCACACTAGTTCTAGAACCCATTGCCTGAAGGGCCAAGGTGCTGAGATTGTAGTCAGTGCCGTTGGTAGTGCGTGAATCGTCTTTGCGAACCTTTGGCATTTGTCGCACCGGACGAAGAAATCTTTGGAATCTTTGACCATGGTGGGCTAGTAGTACCCTTATGTTAACGCCCTGTGACTCAAGAACCTGGTCCTGCGTGATTTGCGCAGTGTTCGAGGTGCAACTCTTTCAGAACGTAAGAGCTTTATGACTTTCCCAGGCATTTTAGATTGGGTCCACTGAAGGACCTCTTGTATAACTCTCCTTGTATGATCGAGTATCTAGCCGTTTTGGATCAAACTTTCCGCGCTTCTAGTTTTTCTTCGGGTAGAAGTCCTGATCGTTAGTATTCAAGGATTTGGTTCCTCCAATCCTGCTCGAGCTCCGGATTCTGCTCTACCGGCATTACTTGTCTGATCACTCAGTCGTCTCCACTCCCCATGTTCGAATCAAGGGTAATGCTTGGTTTGGACAAATAATCGACGGGGATGATTCTTCTCGTCTCCGTCTAGACTGCGGATCCAAGACTAGCTAGAGCGTCGACATGTCCATTCTCAGCTCTAGGTACTTGGCTGATGCTATATTTTGTGAACTAAGATAGGATTGATAGAACTTTTTCCAGATATTTCGCCATCCTGGGGTCTTTTGCCTCAAATAACCCCTTTACCTGGTTCACCACAAGTTGAGAATCGCTTCTGATGTTCAAGTTTTTGACCCCCAGTTCATTCGCTCTCTGTAGCCCAGCTATCAACGCTTCGTATTCGGCTTCATTATTTGAAGCTGAAAATCCGAATCGGATCGACTGTTCCAGGAGGTATCCCTTAGGGGTCGACAGGACTAGCCCTGCGGTGGATCCCCTTGAGTTCGAAGATCCATCAATGCTTAGGGTCCAGGTTTCCATCTCGAGGCCGGCTGCCAGCGGCGAGTTTGTTTCAATCTCATTCAAGCTTGCTGGAGTCATCTCTGCAATGAAATCTGCGAGAACTTGCCCTTTGATGGCTGTCCGTGGCTCGTAGGTGATGTCGTATCTGCCCAGTTCTATTGCCCACTTTGTTAGGCGACCTAAAACATCGGGCTTAGAATGGCTTTTAGTGGGAAGGTGGTGCTCACCACTATCTGAGGGCTAAAGCCAGTTTCTCCATCTTCGAGTATCGGGTTTCAGCGTCGACCATTTCATTACTTACTTAGTAGATCGGGTGTTGAGTCTGCCTATCTTCACGCACCAGCGCTGAGCTAACCGCTGCTTCAGATACCGTCAAGTATAGAAATAGCTTTTCGTTATCTGAGGGCTTGGCTAGCAGCGGGGGCGAAGAAAAGTAAACCTTGAGTTCTTCGAATGCTTTCTGGCACTCAACTCCCCAGCCAAACTCTTTGCTCCTCTTCAGCGCCTTGAAGAAGGGTAGGCATTTATCTGATGATCGGGATATAAACATGTTCAACGTCGCCAAACATCCAGTCAGCTTCTGTACACCCTTCAGATTCGTGAGTGCTTGCATGTCTATTATCGCTTGAATTTGATCGGGGTTTGCCTCAATTCCGCGACTGGTCACCAGGTGACCTAAGAATTTACCTGCTGGAACTCCGAATGTGCATTTATCGGGGTTTAGTTTCATATCGTATTGGTTCAGCATTTCGAACGCTTGTTCCAGATGGTCCTCTACCTTTCGCGATTTAATCAACATATCATCAATGTACACCTCCACAGTCTTTCCCAAAAGATCTTTGAACATTCGGTTCATTAGGCGCTGATAGGTGGCTCCTGCATTCTTTAAACCAAAGGGCATCACAGTATAGCAATACGTGCCAACATTGGTTATGAATGAGGTTTTTTCTTGATCTTTTGGGTTCATCTTGATTTGGTTATACCCAGAGAAGGCGTCCATGAAACTGAGCAGTTCATAACCAGCTGTGGCGTCTACTAGTTGATCAATTTTAGGCAGTGGGAAAGAATCTTTTGGGCAAGCTTTGTTGAGGTCCGTGAAATCGATACACGCCCTCCATATCCCATTCTTTTTCTTCACGACCACTACATTGGCCAGTCACTCAGGGTACTTGACCTCTCGAATGAAACCCGCCTCAAAAAGTTTCCGAACCTCCTCGTTGATGATTTCATTTCGCCCGGGTGCGAATTTGTACCTCCTCTGTGTGACAGGAGGTTGGCTCGGATCAACTTCGAGGTTATGAGTTATGATATCCGGTTCTATACCGGGCATGTCAGTGTGGTCCCACACAAACATTTTCTAGCTCTTCCTTAGAAGGTTTACCAGTCCGTCTCTCAAACTTTCTTTCAGATCTTTCCCAATGCTCGTCATTTTCTCCTCGTCTTCTGGATGGATCTGGATCTTCACCGATCCGTCCTCAGGCGCTTCAATTTGTGGTCGAGCAAAGGGCGGGCCTCGTTCGGGGCCCCGATCCTGTAATTGCTATGCTTGACATTGAGACTTCAGCTTGACGATTTCGACCAAACATGATCTTGCAACCTGCTGGTCCCCTTTTATAACCCTGATCCCCTTTTCAGTAGGGTATTTCATCTTCTGGTGAAGAGTTGAAGGATGTGCTCTCATATCATGAATCCAAGGTCTTCCGAGCAAGGCGTTGTACCTTGAGCGGGCATCTATCACGTGAAAGAGGGCCATCAGATTTGCAACTTCGACTCGGACTGGAAGTTTGATGGTTCCGGAGGACCTCGTCACTGTCCCGATGAATCCCACTAGGTCTTGGGATTTCAAAGTAAGATCTGATTCTCTGAGCTTCATGCTTCGGAATACCGACATATAGAGTATATTGATGGAAGAACCTGGGTCTACTAGAACCTTGCTGACCGTATAGGATCCGATAGATATCGCTATTACTAGCACGACGTTGTGGGGCAGGTGCACGTCTTCTAGATCCTTTCGGGAATATTTAATCAGATCCTCGGAAGTGTGCTCGACCCGATAGACGAGGAGTCCAGCTTCACGATGAGACCTTTTGTGAGCGTTGACAGACTCTTCGGTGCAGTGGATCGAACTGATTCGACCATCCCTTAGAACTTCAGCGAGTGCAGCGAGCCTCTCATCTGTGTCCCTCAGATCTTGCCTATCGATTCTTCGGGTCGGACCTTGCTCGCACATGCGGTCTATTTCCCGGGCGAGGATCTTACAATCTTTTGTGGCATGCCCGTTAGATTTATAGAACCTGCAGTAGGGTTCCTTTCTTTCCAGACTTTTTTGGGCATATCGTGGCCTCTTTTCTCTCTATTCCTTTCGGAATGAATGAACCATCTCCGTGTGGAGGGCTTGTTCCGGGCTACGCTTCTTTGGATCTCTGATCCTTCCCCACGCGAACTTTCTTTCCATATCGTCTCTTTTTTCTTCTTTTCTCCTATCCGAGCGTCCGCACTCTCTTCTTTTCCTTTCCTCGGCGGGAGGTTCTCTTTTCTTCCATACCCCTTCGAATTTTGACCCTGTTCTCCGCATTTCTCGGGCTCGAACTCGTCTTACGATATCTTTGACATTGCTCTGTCCAACGCTTCTTTCATGGTTTTCGACCTTCGTTTGTTGAAAGACCTCCAGAGAGGATGGTTTGGGTGTATGGCCCGTGAGAATGCGGTAGCCGCCTCTAGGTCATTGCAGTCCTTGACCTCTAGCTTTACCTGTCGAAACCTGACAATAAAGTCCCGAAGGGCTTCTTTTTCTCCCATCAACACATCATAGAGGTCGTGGTTCGTCTTGGCGAACTTCCGACTCACGCTATATTCATTGAGGAAGGCCGAAGATAGGTCCGAAAAGGTTTTAATGGACCTCTTAGGGAGGCTGTTGAACCATAACAGGGGCGAACCTTTCAAGCTCGTGGGAAAGAATCGGCAGGTTAAGGCATCTAGATCGGGGCCGATCACGCACGAGGATTCCATCATATTGATGAAGTGAGCCACATGTTCCATCGGATCCCCAGTTCCGTTATACATTTCAAACTTTGGGAGGATGAAGTGCCTCGGCTGCGGAATGGACATGACCCCTCTCGTAAAGGGAGAGTCCCCCGGTTCTCAGGCGTCAGAATTAGGTTTGGCTCCTTGCTCAGATGCCTTCTTTGCCAGCTTTTCTTCAAGGATTTGCCTCGCATCAGTGTACTTCTGCTGCTTTTCCTGACGTTTGTTCTTGCCTGCAGATGCCGAGCTTCCTTCGTCGCTGCTTGTGTGGCTTGAATCCTAATTTCTTTCGTCATCCTTCTGTGATGGCACTTTGTCTCGAGTCTTCCGGGCAGAGCCAGTTTTGCTTGGGGCGTCTTTTTCCTTCGACGAAGAGATCTCTAAACTAGCGTTTTCCCCTCGTCAGTGGGCCGTCAGCCTGGTCCGTAGGTCATCTCCAGGCACATTTTTCCCTTATCGGACGTCGTGGCCCTTCTACACCGTCGCCTAGCCTGAGATTTGCCAGTTCGTGGCTTGGAAGGGCCCCCCTCATCAACGTTCAGCATGTTTTGGTTGTTAGCGTGGACCGCCGCTAAGCCTTCCCCAATAAGGCTCTCATTTCCCGTACTTCTTCTCTCAGAGCTTTGTGTGCCTCCATCATCTCTCAGTGCTCTGCCAGGGAGATGGTGATGGTTCCGGGTGCCGTGTTAAGGTTTTGAGCATCAAGATTCTGAACATCGTGGTTCTGAACATCGTCGGTTACTCCTTTTTCTCTTGTTGCATTTTCATTAAGAGCTCGTTGCCTGGTCGAACGAGTTGTCATTGATTCGATTTATGGGAACCGCGTGAGTATCTGGATTTTGCCAAAAATCGAAGATGAACGGCCCCACGGTGGGTGCCAAACTGTGTGGGGTATTTCTCGTCAGAATCTTCTTCCACACAGTTGAGCACGGCGCGTCACGTGCTGTTCCTTAGCGGCAGAGCTACCTGAAACACTTTGGGAAGAGACAGTCAGAAAGGCACCGGTGTGGTACCGGCCGAGAACCCTCTGACGATCAAGTTAGGTGGTGGTAGGTGAGATATGTCTTGCGCCGCAAGGATTAGGTCAAAATGTATATGATTGATGGCTCTTGTTTCTACATACCTGATTTGATAGGTCAGGTGGCTTTTATAGTTTCTTGATCGTGGGCTCTTCTGCTGCGCTAGCATGAGACTAGGCTTAATGGGCTTTCACTCGGCCCAAGAAGGGTCGACTCCTTCAGGATGTGATTCGAATGGGCCTGTCCCCATGTGAATCGGCCCGGTGTGAGCGCAGCCCATTAGAGGGCTATTTTTACCCTTTACATATATAAAAGCTGATTTAAACTTATGATTTTTATATTAAATGTAAATTGATTCACTGTTTACGTAATATATATATATATATATATATACACACACACTTTTTACCTAACTTTTGTTTTAGTATATATAAATATAGGAAAATACTTTCCTCCTTACAAGTCATTGCCTTATGGAAGTTACCGATATCACGGTCCATCAACTTCCTTCTATATTTCCATCAAAACCAACACTCAACTTAGTGTTAGTCAATTTTGACAATTTACTTAATATGGATCATTATTACTCGACCTCGAGTATTTCCAATTCAGATTGATACACTATAGTGTAAAAGCAACCAAACTAGACCATTCACCAATTAACATTGTCGTTAATGGTCCTCATTGAGACTTATCTCGTAAAGTCCTTACTTCCTCTTTTGAGTGGTAACACACTTTCCTTTTAGCACAATGCAACCATAAGGATTTACCACTTACCATAATTCAACTTTCTCAACTTAAACCAGGAACTTGTCCCTTGAGTTGAATCTAGATTACTGGACTCCAGCCAGACCGATATCTTTTCAATAATTCTCACCTCAAACAGGTGTTTCATCTCTTAATACTGGGCTCCAAACAAACATGTCCTCTTTTTACACATAAATGTCCACACACATCTACTAAGACCACTACATAGCAATAGTGTAACAATAACACTATAATCAGCTTTAAGGATCAAACGATTGATCTCTCGGAGTATCTCATCTCCTTTACTTTGACATTATGTCAATACTCTTAACAAGGTGTATAACCTCCAAAACTGCACGGGGTCATTCACCTTCTCGACACCCTTACCCAAATCTCAAAATGGGTCAAATAAACATAACCACATAGTGGTTTTACAAGGATGTGAAATATCACAAACATCATTAACTTCTAATAATATTCTCATAACTCTTCCAATATCAAAGAAATAAAGCATGAGAATAGAAGTTATAGGCATACCTAGTGCTGTCGATCTCAGATGATGACTTGAGAATGGACTTAAAACAAAACATGAAAACGAACATGCATCGCATGTAGTCTACAGAACCCTAAGGCTCTGATACCAACTGTGACGACCTGACACTTTTAAATAATTTAAATTAGAAAACACAGCGGAAGTCTTTATATTTTAAGAAAATTGGCATGGTTATGTTTGAAAATTGGGTAGCCAAAAACTTGTTTACATTTTAAATTCTGAAATCTAAAAACACAAGGAACATTAAGTTCCTATCCAGGAGTTCAAAAGAGATTTTCATCATAAAAGTAAAACGTAAAGCTCTTAAGAGCCATTTACAAATGTACAAACCCAAAATATGTATTAAATTCACAAAACATAGTCCATAGACTTTAAATCAACCTAGTCCATCTCGAGGTCATCATCCCTCGATCACGCAACACCATCTCCTCTCCCACGACCTCTAGCCAGGGCATTACCTGAAATTTTTGTAATATCATGAGCTAACAACTTAAGCCCAGTGAGAATAATAAGAATAAAAAGTAAAGTTAGACCTCAAACCCGTATTCCGATTTGTGTCTAGTTAATCTGACACAATCAATCCTAAAGTTCTTCAAACTCTAGGTAATTTCATTCTATAATCTCCAAAGGATGATATTACTAACACTCGTAGTCAAATTCTCATCCATTAACTTGTTACAACATAAGTAAGAAAAATAAATAAACTTGCTTAGATATAACATCTCGATTCTCTATCCATGATATATATTTCCATCGATCATATGCATGAAGGTAATGAGAACATCCAGTAGGATTCGCATTCGCCCTTTATGCATGAATGAAGGTAACGTGGACTTCCCGTAGGATCCACATTGGCCCTTATGAATGAAGAAGGTAACGTGGACTTCCCGTAGGATCCAACGTTCTCCCTCCTTTTCTTTCTCACTTTCTCTTCTTTTTCTATGAAGGTAATGTGGTCTATCCCGTAGGATCCATCATTCTCCCTTTCATTTCTTTCTCACTGTCCCTTCTTTTTCTATGAAGGTAATGTGGTCTATCCCGTAGGATCCATCATTCTCCCTTTCATTTCTTTCTCACTTTCTCTTCTTTTTCTATGAAGGTAATGTGGTCTATCCCGTAGGATCAATCATTCTCCCTTTCATTTCTTTCTCACTTTCTCAATGATGCGAGATGTTATGGATATGCTTGCAAAAGTAAATAAAAGTAAAATATGAATATTAAAGTAACCAAAACAAGCATAAAGTAAAAGACATAAAGTAAATAGATAGGAAATTTCAGAAGAACGATATGTAAATCGAACTCCGCTACATTAATAAAAGTAGATCCTATCTTAAACGATTAATCTATTCCTTCAAGGATTCTAAACTTCCAATATAATCCGAGGTTCTATTAACCATTCTATCTGAAAGTTTAGATCTTTTAACTTCCAATGATCCATCATATGTTTCGAAACGAAACTAGCATAGAATTTTCTAAGATTCAATGTTTTCCTCGAGAACTCCTAAGTTCTCACTTTAAGGATTAACTCCTAATCCTAAGGGCACTAACTCACTTCCCTCTATTCTTAGATTCGAATTCTAGTCTTAGTTTCCAATTCTACAAATCATTATACTTATTCGCTTTCTAAAATTACTTTAAATCCTAACTATTCTCACCTTAGTAAAAGATGATTTCGCTCCCGACCTCCAATAGAGCGATCAAGCAAAGTTCAAACCACCTACAATTAGAATTACATGTAACAATCAATAAATTACCAAATAGCGATCAAACAACATCTAAGCGTACAAAACGACGAAAAACTCAACAAACCCCAACATGAGGCTCTCGGCCCCCCCATGAAAAGTGGGTCTCGGGTTTTGTTTTCCGGCTTTTAGGCAATTTAGATGTATTTCGAGTTGGTTTCAAACAGTTTCGATATTCCCGATTTCAATGGGTATCGATAATTAGGGTTTTTGAACAATATGTAATTTCCCGAATTGAATTATAATAAACATTATATCAATAATAAATAACCCATAATCAAACCCCAAAAGGTATATTTCAAACGGGAAGGGTTTCGACTGAAACTCGGGTTTAGGGTTAAGGGAAAGTTTTCAAGAACTCTTAAAACAACTCCCGTATTCACAAACACCGAGTTTCCCGACAAGAAATCGAAGAATCAAAGAGAAAACTCCATTAATACACTATTTGGAGCTTAGGGTTTGAAAATAAACTTATCGAGAACTCTGTGGATCACGGGAGAAAAGCACGATGGTTGGGTGGAAAAGAATCCTAGACCCGAGGGCTTTCCGATGCAACCGAAATCGAGTCGATCCGCCGAGAAACGAGAAAAAACCAAAAATCTCCTTCCCCCCTTGAGAGCCACGGTTTTGGGATGAAAATGGATGAGAAAAATGAAGACTTTTGGTCAAAGGGGTATATTTAAAGATGAATAAATAGGGTTTTGATATTTTTAAGAAATCGGAAATGACGGTTGCGTCCTTTTATGACTTTTGACTCCTAAATCGAAACCTGAAGCTCTTAAATTAATCTAAAGGTGATTAATAATTATTAATTGGCCTATTAATAATTATTAATGTCACCGAAGCGAATTTAAAAGTATTAAAACGATTAAAAAGAATTTCGGGCGAAATTAACTACTAAAATAGAAATTACAAAAATAATAATTAACCTAAATACTTAAATTGAAATAAGTAAATAAATAAACAATATTAAATAATAAAAAAAAAATTCACTTCAAAATAACAGGACGTTACATAATGTTTATTGTAATTAATTTCAGGAATTCGTTTATTGTTCAAAAACCCGAATCATCGATACCCATTGGAATCGGAAACTTCAAAGTTGCTTAAAACCACCGGAAAACCGAACCCGAAACCCATTTTCCTTATAGGGGCCGAGAGCACCCTTTTGGGTTTTCCGGGGATTTTCGTCGTTTTGAGCTTTTAGTTGTCAATCGATCGATGTATGTTTATTTATTAATGATCGTTAGATATACTTTTAATTGTAGGTGTTTTTGGACCGCTTGCTTGATTGCTCTAACGGTTTTAGGAGCGAAGTCTTCTTTTACAAAGGTTAGAATAGTTAGGATTTAAAGTAACTTTAGAAAGCGAATAAGTATAATGATTGTAGAATTGGAAATTAAAACTAAGATTCGAATCTAAGATTAGAGGAAAACGAGCTAGTGCCCTTAGGATTAGGAGCTAGTTCTTTAAGTGAGAACTTAAGAGTTCTCGAGGGAAACTTTGAACCTTAGAAGTTCTAAGTTAGATTCATTTCGAAGTTTAGGATGGATCATTGGAAGTTAAAGAATCCAAACATTTAGATAGAACGGTTAATAGAACCTCGGATTTTATTGGAAGTTTAGAAACCTTGAAGGAATAGATTAATCGTTTAAGATAGGATTTACTTTTATTATTGTGGCGGAGTTCGATTTACATAGCGTTCTTCCAGAATTTCCTATCTATTTACTTTATGTCTTTTACTTTATGCCCCTTTACTTTATGCTTGTTTCGGCTACTTTAATATTCGCACTTTACGTTTATTTACTTTTGCGAGTATATCATAACATCGCGCACCATAACATATTGCACCATAACATCTCGCATCATTGAAAAGAAAAGAAAGTGAGAAAGAAAAGAAGGGAGAATGTTGGACCCTACGGGGAATGTCCGCATCGCCTTCAGAGAAAAAAAAAAGTGAGAAAGAAAAGAAGGTTGAATGTTGGATCCTACGGTATGTCCTCATTACTTTCTTCATTCATAAGGTTGAATGGGGATCCTACGGGATGTCCTCATTATCTTCATTCATGCATAAAGGGCAAATGCGAATCCTACGGGATGTCCTCATTTCCTTCATGCATATTATCATGGATAGACAATCGAGATGTTATTTTTATGCAAAGTTTAATTACTTTTCTTATTTATGTTATAACAAGTTAATGGATGAGAGTTAGACTACGTGTGTTAGTAATATCATCTTTTGGAGATTATAGAATGAAATTACCTAGAGTTTGGAGAACTTTAGGATTGATTGTGTCAGATTAATTAGACACAAATCGGAATACGGGTTTGAGGTCTAACTTTACTTTTTATTCTTATTATTCTCACTGGGCTTAAGTTGTTAGCTCTTGATATTACAACATTTCAGGTGTTCGGGTCATGAGAGAGGAGCTGGTGTGGCTTGATCGAGATGATGATGATGCTGAGATAGACTAGATGTCATTTAAAAGTTCCGAAACTTACCTTATCTTATTTTGTTTTGATTTGGGTCCTTGAGATGTAAATTTGTTTATAAGCTCTTAAGAGCTTTTCGTCTTTACTTTTATGATTATAACTCTTTTGAACTCCTGGATAGGAACTTAATGTTCCTTGTGTTTTTAGATTTCAGAATTTAAGATGTAAACAGGTTTTGGCTAGCCAACTTTTAAACATATCCACGCCAAATTTTATTAAATAATAAGTCTTCCGCTGTCAATCTAATTTTAAATTATTTAAAAGTGTCGGGTCGTAACACCACATCTTTATTGAGTATCTTCTTGTAGACACAAGCCTCATCAACATTCTGTTCAAAGCCATATGATTTGATCGTAGTGTCAAATCTCTTATTCTAAGACCATGAAGCTTGCTTTACTTTTGGGAATAACAACAGGGGAGAAGATTTCTTCATAGTCAACCCTTTCCTTTTGGGAATACCCCTTTGCTACAAGTCTAGCCTTGAAAGTTTCCACTTTTCCATCGGCTCCTCGTTTCCTCTTGTAGATCCACTTGCACCCAATGGGTTTTACCCTAACTGGTTGATCTACAAGTTCCCAGATTGAGTTGGAGTACATGGACTTCATCTCAAGATCCATAGCTTTTAGCCATTTTTCTTTGTCAACATCCATCATTGCTTCCTTATAAGACAATGGATCCTCCAGATCAATACCACCATCATTCACCTGAGTTAAGACCAAATATCGTTCGGGTGATTTAGATGCCCTCCCACTACGACGGGGACTTAACTGGATTTGACTAGAATTTCTCTTTCTTTGTGAAGAGATAGGCAAGTCAACAACAATTGTTGGCTTATTAGTGGTTTCACTTGGAATCATCTCTTCTAGTACTAGTTTGCTAGGAGATTTGTGGTTTCCTATATAGCCCTCTTCCAGGAATGTAGCATTTGTTGACACAAACACTTTATTCTCTTCAGTACTATAAAACAATCCACCACGTGTCTCTTTAGGGTAGCCTACGAAGAATCATACCTTAGACCATGATTCTAATTTCTTAGGGTTCATTTTCAGCACGTGTGCTGGACATCCCTATACTCGGAAGTGACGTAAGCTTACTTTACGTCCCGACCATAACTCAATAGGTGTTTCTAAAACATATTTAGAAGGTACCCTATTTATGATGTATAACGCAGTCTCCAATACGTAACCCCATAAAGATTTTGGTAATGATGAATAGCTCATCATTGATCTCGTCATTTCGAGTAAGGTTCTATTTCTCCTTTCAGCTACATCATTCTGCTGAGGTATACACGGTGCTGAAAGTTGGGATGTTATCCCATTTTTGTAACGGCCCGTTACCCAGTAAGACTAAAAAAATGAAATTAATATTATTTTCTCAAATGATATTAATGAGGTTGCATTATTGATAACTTGGATGTGAAATATTTCGATATCTCGTTTTCTCGTAAAGGTATTTTGGTAATTTTTCCCAAACCTCAAAATTAAAACCACAAGTTTAATTTAATATTTTTACATGATGTTTGATCGTCTTGTTATTACGATTCCAACGCAACTGACAGATCATCATTCGGAGTCCCGGTGAATGAGTTATGATCGTTTTAATGCATTGGCATTCTCGTAATTAATTGAAATCGGGATTAAACACTAAAATCTTCTTCTTCTTCTTCTTCCCTAATCTGAAAACCAGCCCCCAATTATTCCATTTTCTCCTATTTTCGCCCACATGAAGATTCCAATAGTGTTTTTTCCATAACTCTTTCATCCGAACTTTGATTTGCTCGAGTAAGTAGTCCAATCTGATCGGTTTTTCATTATCTTTCTATTTAGATTAGTTTCAAAGAAATCCAAGATTTAAATAAAGAGTTATGAGCCAAAAATCATTCGGGTCTCCTATGTTTTTTTATAATTTAATTAATTTTTGTTCGATTTCTCGTCGTATTACGTGTGATTCGCGTTGGTTATGCTTTAAACAAGGTTTGAAGGAGAATCAAGGATTTTTCATCAAAGATCCAAATCAAGGTTATGGAATTTCTTGGAAAAAGGAGAATTCAAGAGCTTAAAATTTTGCTTGAATGTGAGTAGAAACTAGTTAAGCGTTAAATAAAATCATGCGTTGTTTTTCATTTTCATTAAAATATTTCTATTATTCTGATTTGGAGTATTTGAGATACTTTCTAAGCATGAATTAAGTGTTATGGGCTGAACCTAATGATGATGAACTTTGGATTTTAAAGAATGTTGAAAAAGGCGAAAACATGCATGTTTAAGGAGTTATAATGCCCTTTTGTTTTCAAAATCAACTGTGATTAATTCTGGATTTTTATATGAAATTCTAGCATGATATTATGTGATTTTAAGACTTGTTTAAGCTGCTGGAATTGAGTTGTATTTTGGAGGTTTAGTGCCCACTTGGTTTCGAAACTAGCTTAGGATTACGCCCAATTGTACAAGTTTGATTATGATAAATTTTTGGGATATTTCTAAGTGTATTAGAATGATTATGGAAGTAGAAATGGAGACTTTTAGCTTCTGGTTTTATTTAGAAAAATAGACCAACACCTAGTGATCGAAGATAGAGCAAAACCACACTAGTTTAGGCTAGTTGTGCTCTTTTGTTAGAAAAATTGTTGGAAACTCTCCTTTAGAGTTGGAAATTTATTATTGGGTGATTTTAACTCATGATAAAATTGGGAAATGTTATTTTTTTAGAAATTTGAATTTACAAGTTTAAGCCTCGTAAAAGTCAGTTTTAGCGAAAATGGGTTTTCTAGACTAGAAACTGGACATAGGCTTATTAAAACATTCTGGTAATGATGTTTTAATGTAAATCATATTGTTTTGGTGCCTTAAACAATATGGTTGGAGGTTTGCACTAAGTAGAGCTATACTTAGTGAACAATATGTCAATAAGTAGATAGTTATAGTTGTGCACAATATAATATCACTTAATGGGGTAGGTTCATTCCATTTGATCAATGGAAAAGAATATACAAGTAGGTTTGCTTGTGTGTTTTGCAAACATATAAGAAGAATATCTCAAAAGGTTGAATCATGGAAACACGTGTTTGATGCTTTTGAGCGATAAACTCACTTTTGTTTGCGAATATTAATTGAGTTAAGGCATTGTGTAAAAAATATTGGACTCTTTTAGAGTTGAGAGAAATTCTTGGAAGTTGTGAGGTCGATTACAGACTTGATGAACTTAGGAATCTTCTCATGTCGTTACTTTTCTTTTAACTTCTTTCTCTACTCATTGGGAGTAGCCTCATGATGCTACATATTTTTTTCAGGTAAAAAGAAGAAGAAAGTCGGGCATTGATGGGATTCATGAAAGGTGGATGGTTGGTGTGGTTTTACATGCCGACATTTTTTCTTTAATTTATTAGTAGTTTGGATGGGATTAAAATTAATAATAGTCGATACATGTTTTTATCGAAGTTTTAAACTTTTTATTTGATTGGATATTTGTTGAGAATTTATTAGTTTTTTTTAAATAAGATTGATCAATCAAATTACTGATGACTTTGTGATTTAAATGAAACAAGATGAGTTTTTAAATATTAAATTATTCTTCCGCTGTGTATTGAGTATTTTCCATGTTTTGGGATTTTTGTGATGTTACAATTTTCTATTAAGTAGTCTTTGAACTCATAGTCCATATACTCCCCACCACGATCTGATCAAACTGTCTTGATAGATTTACCAAGTTGCTTTTCAACTTCAACTTTAAACTCCTTGAATTTCTTAAGAGTTTCAAACTTGAATAGCAACTAGTAAATGCACCCATACCTTGAGTCGTAGTCTATAAAAGACAC
Source organism: Gynostemma pentaphyllum (assembly GCA_028015215.1). NCBI lineage: Eukaryota > Viridiplantae > Streptophyta > Magnoliopsida > Cucurbitales > Cucurbitaceae > Gynostemma > Gynostemma pentaphyllum. The sequence goes on along the minus strand of CM051353.1, from coordinate 37,458,239 downwards.
ATAGTACTCATATCCACCTCTAGCTTTTACATTCATTGGACCACAAAGGTCTTAATGTATAAGCTCTAGTGGTTCTGTGGCTCTATTTCCTTTAGCTGAAAAAGGACGCTTGATCATTTTACCCTCTATACAAGATTCACATACTGGGAGTGTACCAAGCTCTAAGTCACTTAGAGGTCCACTTTTAACCAGTCTTTGAGTTCTATTGAGGTTAATATGGCCAAGCCTTAGATTCCATAGAAGGGTCTTATCTTTTGAAATTCTACCTCTATTAGTTCTAGACTCTACTGTCTGAAACAACTCAATATTTTAAAGTGTTGCACATACTAACGGTGTTAGTATATATAAATTGTATCTTCTATTCCTGAACAAATAAAGTTTCCATCTATGAAAATATCAACTTTATTAATATAGAAATCTACGGTATTGTGACGACCCGTCACTTTTAAATAATTTAAAATAAGAGAAAATAGCAGAAGTCTTTTAATTTACGAAAAATTGGCGTGGTTTTGTTTGAAAATTGGCATGCCGAAAACCTGTTTACATCCTAATTTTCACAACTAATAAAATCTCATGGACTTTAAGTCCAAATCAGGAGTTCAAATATATAATATCATAAAAACATCATCCAGAAGCTCTTATGAGCCAAAATATGATACAAAATAATCAAAGTCTTAAAAAAATTCACAAAATAAAACATAGACTTTACAAATCCATTAATCCATCTCGATGTCAGCATCCCTCGATCACGCAGCACCACCTCCTCCTCCTCGACCTCTAGCCAAGGCATTACCTAAAATTGGTTGTAATATCATGAGCTAACAAACTAAGCCCAATGAGAATAATAAGCATAAAAAGTAAAGATAGACCTCAAACTCGCATTTCGATTTATGTCCAATTAAACTGACATACTCTTTCCTAGAATTCTCCAAGTCTAGGTAATTTATTCCATATTCTTCCAAGTATGACATTACTACACTTGTAGTCAATTCTCAATTATTAACTTGTTATGACAAATAAAGTAAAGTGGATAAACTTTGTTTAACATATAACATCTCGATTCCCTATATCACCAATCATAATCATGATTGTATAAAGACATCCCGTAGCATTCCACAATATCTTTTATGCATGAGGAAGTAATATGTACGTCCGCAACTTACAATTCAACTCCACGTAAGGAAGTAATATGTGCGTCGCAACTTACAATTCAACTCCCTATGTATGAGAAGTAATATGTACGTCCGCAACTTACAATTCAACTCCACATAAGGAAGTAATATGTACGTTCGCAACTTACAATTCAACTTCTATGCATGAGAAGTAATATGTACGTCCACAACTTACAATTCAACTCCACATAAGGAAGTAATAGGTGCGTCGCAACTTACAATTCAACTTCTTTTCAATGATACGAGATGTTATACATATGTTTACATATGCTTGCATAAGTAAATAAAATAAAAGTAAATGATAAAGCATCCGAAATAAGCATAAAGTAAAGGGACATAAAGTAAAGAACGTAAGGTAAAAGGGCATAAAGTAAAATAGATAGAATTCCGGACGAACGATATATCGATCGAACTCCGCTAACAATAATAAAAGTAAAGGTCAAACTATAACGATTAACCTAAACTTTCAAGGATTCTAAACTTCCAATAATCCGAGGTTCTAACAACCAATCATTATCAAAGTCTTGTATCCTTAAACTTCCAAATGATCCATTTTAAACTCCGAAACTAATCTAACTTAGAATCTTCTAAGATTCGAGGTTTTCATCGAGAAATCCTAAGTTTCTCGCCTAAAGGATTAACTCAAAATCCTAAGGCACTAACTCACTCCCTCTAATCTTAGGTTGGATTCTAATCTTAGTTCGAATCGCAAATCAACGTACTTATTTGCTTTCTATAGTTACTTTAAATTCTAATCATTCTCACCTTAATTAAAAGTGAAGACTTCACTCCCAAGCACCGGAAGAGCGATCAAACAAACGGTTCAAAAACACCTACAAAAGGATTAATATCCCGAAAATTAATAAATTACCAACTAACGATTAAACAACGATGAAACAAGCAAAAAGACGGAAAATCCACCAAACCCCTTCAAAGAGGCTCTCGGCCCTCCCTAAAAACAAAGGTCGCGGGTTTGGTTTTTCGGCTTTTTGGAAATTTAAATACATTTTGAGTTGGTTTTAAGCAAATTCGATAATCCCGATTTCAATGGGTATCGATGAATAGGGTTTTTGAACATTACTCCCTTTCCCGAATTGAATTTAAATAAACATTCATTCATTAATTTCTAACCCAAAATCAAACCCAAAAGGGTAAAATTCAAACGGAAAGGGTTTCGACTGAAACTCGGTTTTAGGGTTATGGAATAGTTTCCAAAAACACTTAAAACTACTCCTCGAATTGACAAACACCGAGTTTCACGGCAAGAATTCGAAAGAAAACAAGTAAAACTCCATTAAAACACTATTTGGAGCTTAGGGTTTCAAGAGATTCTTACCGAGAACTCCTCGGATCTCGAGAGAAACGGACGAAGGCTAGGTGGGAAAGACTCGTACGACCGATACCTTTCCAATGGACCCGGAATCAAGTCGATCGGGCAAGAAACGAACGAAATCAAAATTTCTTCCTTTGGCCTTTGAAGCTCTTGGCTTGGAGGAGAAGAAAATGAGAGGATTTTGGTCAATTTGTGGTCAATGGTGAGTTTTAAAGACAATTGAATAGTGTTTTTAGATATTTTTGCAAATTGGGTAATTACAACTTTGCCCTTTTATGACTTTTGGCTTAAAACGAATCCCGAACATCTCAAACTATCCCAATGGTAATTAATAATTATTAATTGGCCCGTTAATAATTATTAATACCATTAAAATGTATTTAAATAAATAAAGCCCTTAAAAGGAATTAAAATGAAATAAATTACTAAATTCTAATTTAATAATAAATAAATGAATTTTAATTACTCAAATAAAAATAAAATAAATAAAAGTTTTTTTTTTTATCACAAAACAACGGGACGTTACAGGTATAATGTTGTTTGCGAGTACAACCCAAAGAAACTATGTTCCGGTTTAAACCCGGAATATAATTAATAGTGTTTAGTAAAATAAACATTTTATTTAAAGATAACTTTATGTCAGCAACAACTTCAACATCCACCATCTAGCCTTTGCTATTCCTTAGAGACACTTCTCTAAAGTACTTGATCCTTCTTCAAGAGTTACTTTAGGAACTTTTCCTTTCTTGGAATTATTGGTAGGGTTGGTAATTCCCCTACCCTTCTTCTTCTAGACCCTCTACTTCTTATTCTTAGTACCTGAGCAAAAGGCACATGAGCAGTAGCAACATTTGCTTCCACAACTTTCGTCTTCTTTCCTTTCAGCAATATAGACTTGAAAGTTTGTAGCTCATTAAGAATCTAGGACATATTCATGCCCACCTTGTTCAAAATATAGTTACTTTTGAACTATAAGAAGCTATCTAGAAAATTTCAAGAATCATGCTAATCTGGCTAGTCTCGTCTATAGTACCATCATTCATCTCAGCCACATTTAGATGGACCATTATGATGTACTTGAGAGCCTCATGTTTGACTTTCTCAGATGGCTTGCCAAACATCTCTTGTGCCGATTGGAGCATATCATATGCTGTAGGTAGAGGTTCAAGATTCTTGGATACGACTTCAGTAAGTCCAGCCAAGATATAGACACGAGCTTTCTCGTTAGGCTTAATCTAGCAATCATACCCCTCTCGAACCGTTCGAGCAGCATTAGCAGGTGATTCTGGAGGACATTCCTCCAGAATGGTGAATTTGAGATCTCAATAACCAGAATGTTATTGATGTTGTTTTTCCGAGTGGCGTAATTTTCACCATTCAGTTTTTCAATAGTAAGAATAACAATTAGAGAGTTTGCTGATAAATAAATAAACACAAACTTAGTAATTTGATTTTACATATCCATTCATTCATACTTTTGGCATCTATTAAACGTGATGCATGAATGTACATTTAATGAAATTCTAAAACCTTAAAACACAATTTCAATGCCATGGTATATTAGTTTGATAGGAACAATGCCTACGTAGGCGGGTCAAGGTTCCCTCCCACTAAAATAAGTCTCCTCTCAACTAATAAACATCCACAGGCTATCTCATATCCTACAGTTCTTTAGTTACCATGTTTTGGTCAGGCGAAACATCTAGATCACTTAAATATTAATTTTGATGAGTGTCACCGAAGGGAGAGTCAAACATCAAAACTCTTAAGAGTCTTTCTAAATGAATCCCTTTGAATGTTACCCAAGTTTTAGATTGTTTAGAGTTATTTTGATGAGTGTCACCGAAGGGAGAGTCAATCATCAAAAACTCTAAAAAGTCCTATGTTGAAGAGAATCACTAGAGTATTGATCCATACGGTTACTTTTCGGAGGGAATGAGTGAAGAGTTACCGACACCACAGAAGCCCTATATGAATCTCAATCATTGATTCCGACTTGAAGACCGCAGGACATGTTGTCACTTGTCCTTCTCCCACTCAATATAGCTAGCTAAGGCTTTTAACTTAGATATACCCAGGCTACCTCTAACATCTAAGTTCAATCTTACTTATAATAGCTTATAATGTGAAAGCCAAGTGATTAATCTATATTAATCCTAACACATTATGCACCGTCTCAATGAAGAGAATTATTAATAAAATATGACTCCCAGATCGCTCCCAGTTAGAAGGGTCCCATGTTAATGGAACGATTAAATAACCTCTTATCTTGGGTAGAGCTTTCTCGCCACAGTTATATTTAAATTAATAATTTCAACTTCATTAATTTTTAATTAACTCTTTAATTAAAAATAATGACACCTGATTTAAAACTAAACCATTAATTAAAATATTGGTTACTAAAGTCTTTTAGACCATTTTAATTAAACGTAAAACATGCTGCTAGCAATTACTAATTAACCCCTTAATTAAAATTCTAGCACAATAAATATAACATTTATATTCATACAAGGCATGAACATAATATCAATAATCTCCATTAATGATGCATAATCATGGCATTTATACATTTATGATGAGAATAATTATTTATGGCATTCTTTATGGATGAATAATTACTATTTAATTATATCTAATATATAATATATAAATAAGCAATTTTGGTTGGGATAATATTGGTCAAATCTATGAAAATCAAAATCTATATCTGAATATAAATTAATTTCCATCTTGAACTTCTCCAGGATCTCCAGAAAACGAAAACCAGAAAAACGAGGGGAGAACCCTCGGCGCCGCCCCAAAAAACTATTTTTTTTCGTGTATGCGACTGCTGCAGTGCCACCACGGTGGCGGTGTTGTGGTGGTGCTCTCCACTTGCAGCTCGCGGTACTGACTCCTTGGGTACCTGCCGGGATCAACTTCGCTTTTCTTTCCTTCGTCGTTTCGATCGATGTCTCCATATGATTAAACGATTACAAATTTTTACTATACCCAAATCATGGGTTTAAAAAATTTCTAGGAAAGAAAAACTTAGGCCAATAAATCTTAATTCAACCATAATGCAAAACCACAATTTTAAAACTCCTTTTAAACTAGATTTTGATTCCCATCATAAATTTTTTTTGAAATATTATAATAAAAACACTGCTCTAATATTATCAAAGAGTTCTCGTGCGGAATTCCCAAGGATCTTTCCTTGCAATATAATATATTAAAAAATAACAATGCATAAAAGAATACTAAACCCTTGTAGAGAACTGTCTGGCTCTTCTCATTCTTCATTGGTTACGATCCTAGGACCACCAAAAAGTTCTTCCTCACTAAGCACAAAAGAGAATCGGTGCGTGGGCACTATCCTCTTTGAAAAAAGGAAGAGGGAAGAAAAATTCTTCTTCCCTTACCCTATGGGTGGCGGCAGCAAGGAGAGAAGGAGAAATGAATTTTTTGAGCCTTGGTTGCTTAACCATGTGTGTTTTGGGATCACCCCAAAGGTCCTATTTATAAGAAAACCAAGACCTCATAAAATCTTTGACTATCTTTTTAATTATCAAATAATTAATAAAGATATTCTAAAATATATTTTAAATACTTAAGATATAATGTCTTATTCCATAATAAGATAATCTCATATATTTTATTTAAATTAATCTTTATTAATTTAAAATAATTATTCCATATCTTAACCATTAAGATATTCATATATTTCAATTAAATAAAATGCAAGTAATTGGTTAAAAATTAACAAAGGGTCACACGCCCACCATGTCATCCCCATGATAATATTGGGCATTTTATTTTCCTTTTTATTTAAGATAACAATTCCTTTAAATAAATAAATAAATAAATAAAACTCCTTTTATTTATTTCCTCTTTAATTTTACTTCTTCAAATTAAATATTTAAATAGACTCCTCTATTTAAATCCCCATTAATTTTTGATAACTTCAAAATTAATTTAATTAAATAGACTCCTCTATTTAATCTCTTTATTATATAATTAAATAGACTGTTCTATTTAAATAAATAATAAAGTAGACTCTTCTATTTAAATAAATAATTAAATAGAGGAGTCTACTTAATTTCACCATTACTTAAATAATTAAATAGACTCCTTAATTTCATTTAATTAAGCAAATAGACTCCTCTATTTGTATTTTCCTGAATTGATTTGACAACTTCAAATCAAATCCTTGAAATTATTTTTCCAAAGAAATTAATCATCATTAATTTATGTTTTCAATTACATGCGTTAGCTCGGAGGACTTAATGGACCTATAAGACTAAGCTCCAATGATCTAGAATTACGTTGATTGAACTCCTTCAATCAATTAATTCTTATTCATTAACTTCAAGATAACTCCACTAAATATCTAGAATTGCACTCTTAGTACTATAGACATAGTTATGTCTATTGGCTAATATCATTAACTACACTTTGATCCTTCGCAAGTTAGTTCGTATCCATGGCTAGGTATTTGCATCGTATTAACCTCCATGATACATCTTGTTCCTTAAGCCCAACTGATTCTCAAAAGAACAACCTTACATAATCTCCATTATGCGTATTTACCTTTTCCTTGATCAGAGGAATATGGGGCCCCACTGTTCAAGACCGAATCAGTCCATAAGGGAACTACTTATCTATTTTCCTATATGGAAAAGTGTGAATTCCATTCTTGTGTAATTACGTTCCTAGCTATAAGCAAGATGCAATCCCCAAAATGGGAGGCGTATTGAGCGAACTATATCGAGTCACTCTCACGTATGCAAATCAAAGGCTTGTCTCTTACGAACAGGAGTTCATAATCCACTCAAGATTAAGATCAATTGTACATGATCAACCGGTTGATAAACGAAGTGTCTTTCTGTAACGGCTTTCTCAGATGAAAATAAGTTTATCTTAGTCCAGTCTATTACAATCTCTATTGCAACAACACCCCCACTCGCATGTCTCTACATGAGCGATCCAGATAAGATCACTTGTGCCGATTCACAAGTGGGTCGTGTTAGTGGTGTTACTAGAAATAAGGCACCCAACCTTTATTCATATACCACAGACTATTTGAGTTACACTTAAGTGAATCTTCCCGCATCATATGCTCACTTTAAGTTATCATAAGTTGTAACGTCCCGTTACTTTTAGAGGTAAATTTTTTTTTTATTTTATTAATTTATTATTTTTATTTAATTAAAGCTTTTAAAATTAGTTAAAATTAGTAATTTTCAGTTTTATTAGTTATTTCCGTCCGAAAATCCTTTTTATCGTTTTAATTCGTTTCGGTGACTCTAATAATTATTAACGGGCCAATTAATAATTATTAGACACCTTTAGATTTATTTAAGACCGTCGGTTTTCGTTTTATAAGCAAAAGGTCGAAAAGGGCAAAACCGTAATTACCCAAACCCTAAAATATCTAGATATTTTTTTTTCTTTACTATCTTTTTTAACTTAGCAACTAAACAAAGTCATCATCTTCTTCCTCCTTTTCTCCTCCAAGCCGTGAGCCATTCCACCATTGAAGTGGATTTTCTTTTCTTCATTTCTCATCCATTTCTCAATGGATCGTCGTGTTTCGGTTGCGTTGGATTGGTAGGGACGAGGGCTACCTATCCAACCTAGCTTTTCGAAGTTTCCCGTTCTCTAAGGGAAATCCTAAAAAGTGAGTTTTCAAAACTTTTTATATGGTTTTGTTCGTTTTTTATTGTAATTGAGTTTTGATGTTGAAATCATGAATGGTTATCATGGAATTTGACGATTTTGAACCCGGATTTTCGAAAATCACTATTCACGTGAAAACACTATTCATCCGAAAACACTATTCATCCGAAAATGCAAACTTGTTCTCATATTAGATATGAGTTGTATTATGTTGTGCAATTGGTGAATTGTAGGTTTGTAATTGTCGTGTGGATTCGACTTCGATTCTTGGATACTCGACTTAAAACCTAAGGTGAGTTTAATGTGAAAGTTAGTGATTTTATGAATGTAATTTCGTTATGTAATTGTTTATCAATGTTAAGAGGGGGTTAACTTCTTAGGATTATAGTTTGGTTAGAGACTTTCATTCGGAAGTGTGTGTGGAGAAAGTTGGACTTATGGTTAGTTCGATGATTAGAGATCATCGGAGTGGTTTTGAAAGTTACTTTGATGGTTTTGAAGTCACTTGGATGACTTTGGAAGTAAAGTAATTAGAAGGTGCACTTGAGTGTTAACTCGTGTATTCTAGTTAGTTAGGTTTCTATTTAACTTAGTAGACTTCTTCGGAGTTTAGCTAACTTATTGGAGACCTAGGGCACAATGATTCACACATGATAGTATGTTGATTTGATCCATACGTATCATGGTGTGATGAATTTGTGGGAACTTTGAGCACTTAGTAACTAGCACATGATAGTATGTTTATTTCGATCCATACGTAGTCATGGTGTGATGTTGGTACTTTGGTTTGTAACTAGCACATGATAGTATGTCGATTTCGATCCATACATATCATGTTGCGATATGGTGAAATTCCTGATACCTATGGTGAAATTCCTGATACCTATGGTGAAATTCCTGATACCTATGGTGAAATTCCTGATATCCGGTATGGTGAAACTCCTGATATCCGATGATTGTGATATGGTAATACCGTACGGGCTTAGTATGCGATATTTATCCATATGGTATACCCGGTACGATGATTGTGATATGGTAATACCGTACGGGCTTAGTATGCGATATTTATCCATATGGTATACCCGGTACGATGATTGTGATATGGTAATACCGTACGGGCTTAGTATGCGATATCTATCCATATGGTATACCTGGTACGATGATTGTGATATGGTAATACCGTACGGGCTTAGTATGCGATATTTATCCATATGGTATACCCGGTACGATGATTGTGATATGGTAATACCGTACGGGCTTAGTATGCGATATTTATCCATATGGTATACCCGACGATGATTGTGATATGGTAATATCATGCGGGCTTAGTATGCGATATTTATCCATATGGTATACCCGATGACGATGATTGTGATATGGTAATACCGTATGGGCTTAGTATGCGATATTTATCCATATGGTATACCCGACGATGATTGTGATATGGTAATACCGCACGGGCTTAGTATGCGATATTTATCCATATGGTATACCGAGACGATGGTTGTGATATGGTACATGGTAGTACGTGGATTCGGATCCGGACGTACCATGGTATTATGATCTATGATATGGCACATGATAGTATGTTGATTCGGATCCATACGTATCATGGTGCGATGGTTGTGACATGGTATGACCGTGCGTGGTATGTTGATTTCGATCCATACAATAGCACGATACGATGAAACTTATTTGGTAATAAAGATAGTTAATGTTATTTTTACCTATTCTTTAGAAACGTGTAGTGAGACTTAGTTGTGAATGTTAATTTTACTTTAAGTCTTTATTTTCCATGTCATGGTATTGAATGACGAATACGGGTAGTATGATACTATCATATGTATACATGGAAATTGGAATGTGGTTATGGGTAATAATGAACATTTAGGCCTTTGGACACGATTTCTGGTATGAGATTTAGTTCATAGGATTACTTGCTTTCATTTTACTCTCACTAGCATTGTTTGCTAATGGTGCTACACCACAATATTTTCAGGTGAACCCCGTCCTAAGAAGCAAGGTAGAGGAAATGGTGTCGCTTGACCGGCCGAGGTGGTGTAAGGACAATATTAAACACTTTTGAAGCATTAGTAGTAATGCTTGTAAATCATATACTTTTTACATACTTGTGTCATTTTGAGCCCGTGAAGGGTGTATGTGTAAAGTATTTTGATGTTTTTATGATTAAACTTTACTTTGGAATGTGCATTCCCGATTTATAGCTTTCTCTGGACTTTGGGTTGTAAAACAGGTTTTGGTTATTCGACTTTTAAATGAACCCATGCCGTTTTTCTTTAAAAATTAAGTCTTCCACTGTGCATTTGAATTTAAAGAATTTAACGGAAAATCGGGTCGTTACATAAGTAACTCTGGATCTTATGATGGATTACATTTATTAAACTAATAATAAATGATAATGTAAATATTACTAATTAATATTCTATTATTTATTTATAGTTTAATTGGATTACATAAGATTTGGGGCAGACACTATTAGTAACCATTGATAAAAATGCTAGAGCAAGTAATATTAAAATATAAGCATGATTAGAGTAGAGTCTGTTTCACTAGTATTGTTTCCTCGGTCACCCCGTTACTAGAACGGTACATTGGTTTTCCTTCCCCTCAATTCCTTTCCTTTTCCTACTTTTAAGTCCATTGAATAAGGTCTTATATCATTCCCTCCCATTAGTAAATATAACTCCAAACTCATTCCGAAAGAAACCCCGATCATCCAACTATTTCGTCACTCGAGCCCGTTTTATTCTCACCTTGTTAATCTAATGAAAATGCACCTTAAGCTCGACCTCCTCCTAAAACAATCATGTCACACTTATTAAGTTCATTAATATCATAAAATTCCAGAAATTAACCACCAAGAAAAATCCAAAACCCGGTTTAATTCGAAAGACGTAAACTAGCTAGTTAAAATCAGGATTTTTTGCAAATCTTCGGGGGTTTAAAAAAAATCATGGCTTGCCATTCCATCTTTTCTTTTCCTATGCTAAATATATATTCAAATACATATATCCCAGAATTGAAAATCACCAAGTTAAAAGTCATTAAAATTCAATTTGAAAGAAAACTAGAAAGCTTGAAATGTCTTTAATGGAGTTTTAAGCCTATGTTCTTCCATGGCTTCTAGAATCAAGTTGTGATTTAAAACAAAAATTTCTAGGGTTTGAAATAGGTTTGATGAAAGCTTATTTCAAGAAATTTAAAAGTTACTTAACTTGATAGGAAAAAAATTTAACAAACAAACTCAAGAGAGACAATGATTAAAAAAAAGACAGACCATTTCGTAGGAAATAATTCCTCCTGATTCTGTCACTAATATTTCGTCGCTAAACTACTATTTTCTTGTAGTGTGTTTTTCCACATCATTGTTTTGTTTTTTTTTTTCTATTTTTCATTACTTTAATGAAATAGCCTTTTGAAGTGTTTTTATTTAAAAAAAATCATCACTTGAAATACTAAATTTAATAATCATAACACTAATTAATTATAAATTACTAACATTATAGAATATCCATTAATTATAAAACTAAATCAGCTTTAAAATAATACTTTTTAGTTAATATCGTATAACTACCCTCCATACTACTCTTTTTCCATCAATATTATCACTAATTTTATCTATATATTAAAATGCGAAGCTTCTCCATTTCATTTCATGCGTATAATAAGAATCAGAGGAACCCAAAACTTGACCTTTTTCCTTTTGTCTGAATCACCATGAAAATAGGTCTTGAATTGTGTAGAGGTCTTGTGATAATAGTTTTTAAAAATGATAAATATGTGAATATTTAACCAAATTTTAACACTTGGGTAAATTCCCCTACAATTTTTGTCATAGAATTGAAGTTTTGAAGTCATTAATTACCGATTAACAAAGTTTAGTACTCTTTAGAATAATAAACTATATAATTATTTAATTAGAACTCATAAAAAATGTAACAATCTTACATTTCATAAAGGCATAATATTACTGTAAAAGAGTTACATATCTCGCACAAAAGTTTGCCTAATAGATTGGGGAACAAAAATTTGAGATAACAATATTTCTTCTCATTTATTGTATCACATTAATTCAACACTTATCGTATTCTTGTGATCCAAGGAGAGATTTATGTCACTTCTATTAATTGTTCATCATTAGAAATACCAAACAGACCTTGTCTTCCAAAACCAACACAATACAAACCATTTTCACCTTTCCAATGATTTGGAAACCTTTGTTTTGGCATTCCATCTTCATTGAAATGTTTTTTGTCATCCTGTAATTAAAACCATAAAAAATTATATAATTTTTGTAAGTTTCAATTATAATCGAAATGAATAAATTCATTCAATATATTCAAAAACTAAATAATTTATACCTTAAGCCAATTTAGCACAGTGCTCTTATAGACGGTGGCAAAAATGATAGTATCAAAGCAGTGTATAATGCCATAAGCGAACCTAACTTGGTCTCCCTTTATACATTTTATATGTGGAAGAACCTGAAAATTTGAAAATGTTTGTTATGTTACATAGATGGATACAACCCGACCGACTTGTGTCGAACTCGGCCCAAACATTTAACTTTGAGAGTTGAGAGAGAGACGTATATAGACAGGTTGGAGAAAAACTGAAATACCTTGATTTCTCTTCTCTTAATCTTTTTAATACAACCAACATCAATGGTTGGGGATCAGCCAGTTTTTGCTTTGAGAAGAAAAGGTCCTCCTCGTGGCGTTTGAATCCCATACTTGGATGTATTTCCATATTTCAATTTCGCAAGCATAATGCTAATGGAATCCACAGTATTGCATGGAAGAAATTTCAACAAAAACATTCCTATTCGAACAATTTCTTTACTTAGTACGTGTACCTGTGACATTATTAGGAAATTAAGTTCATTAACTTCAGATTTCACATTCCTAAAGAATAATCAAATTAAGGAATTAAAGTTGGTAAAAACAACCCTCATATTTTCCAAACGAGTTTTAGCGTAAGAATGCTTTTATAAATCTTTGCCCCTTAGCTGAGATTTTAATTTTAATTAACGTATATTTGGATGATTGTTTTGGAAGTATTTTTCTCTTGACTGGCGTCGTCATCCTTTGCTTTCTTCTTCTGAGGGGTAATCTTTCCCGTAGTAGTTAATTTTCTTTTCCTTTCATAAGATGTAAAATCCAAGATAAGGATGACTCCTAAGCCTCCTTATTCAAATCTTGACTGAACTCGACCTCAGAGATCATTTGCTTTCTTGTAAAGGAAAACCGGTGCCTGTCAAACACCTTAGTTCAATATCATTCTAACCTTCCAACATAGGTTTTACTTTAGAGTCTATCATAAAAGACTCAGTAGGTCCAAACTATGCCCTACAAGTTTCTCAAAGTTCACCGTTCAATTAGATGGTCAAACACCATGTGAATTGAAATTCACCAAGCCATCTCATTATCTAATAGAAGTTACCGATATCACGGTCCATTAACTTCCTTTTATACTTCAATCGAATACCAACACTCCACCTTAGTGTTAGTCAATCTTGAAAATTTTCCAAATATGGATCTCGATAACTCGACCTCGAGTATAATCCAATTCAAATTAGCACATCATACCATGATAGTGACCAAACTAGGCCATTAACCAATTATCACAATCTTTAATGGTCCTCGTTATGACTTATCACATCAAGTCCTTACTTCCTCTTTTAAGTGGCAACACACTTTCCTTTCTGTACATCTGTACTACCAGGATTTACCATTTACCATAATCCAACTTTCTCAACTCAAACAAGGAACTCGTCCATTGAGTTAAATCTAGGTTACTGGACACGAGCCAAACCGATTCCTTACAAATTCTCACCTCAAATAGGTGTTTCATCTCTTAATACTGGGCTCCAGACAAACATGATCCCTTGTACACCCAAAAAGTCAACACACATCTACTAAGACTACTACTTAGCAATTGTGTGACAATAATACTTTAATCAACTTTAAGGATTGTAGAGGGTAAAAATAGCCCTCTCATGGGCTACGTTCACACTGGGCCGATCCATATGAGGACAGGCCCATTGGAATCTCATCCGAAAGGGACCGACCCCCCAGCGGGCCGCGTTCACTGTAAGGCAGCTCACACGGGTACGGACTCAACCGGACTAACGCCGTAAGGAGTTCGCCATTCACGGGCTAATCAAACAGCCCATTAAGCCTAGCCTCATGCTAGCCCAATCGATGACCCCACGATCAAGGGACTATAAAAGGCACATGACCTATCAAATCAGGTATGACACTTTAACCTAGAAAACGAACAACTTGATTATCCTTGACCTAACCCTTGCGGCGCAAGGCAAGTCTCACCTACCACCACCTAACTTGATCGTCGGAGGGCCGTCGGCCGGCACCACACCGGTACCCTTCTGACTGTCATCTGTTGTAGTGTTTCAGGTTGCTCCGCCGTTAAGGGATAGCACGCAACTCGACGTGCTCTATCTTGTGGAACGAAACCCCGACGAGAAATACCCCACACAGTTTGGCGCCCACCGTGGGGCCGTTCGTCTTTGATTCCCGGTAGAATCTAGATACTCACGCGGTTCCCACAAAGACGAGTCAATGACTACTCGTTCGACCAGGCAACGAGCTCTTAACGAAAAACGCAAACCGAGATAAAGGAGTAGGCGATGATACTCAAGACCTCAATGCTCGAACCTTGACCGGTGGCGGGAACCATCACCATCGCTTTGAAGAGCACCGAGAGATGGTAGAGGCCCACAAAGCTCGAGAGAAGAGGTACGGGAAATGAGGGCCTTATTAGGGAAAGGCTTGGCGGTCCAAGCCAACAGCCAGAACATCCTGAACGTTGATGAGGGAGGCCCTTCTAAGCCGCGGGCTGGCAAATCTCAGGCCAGACGGCGGCGTAGGAAGGCCACCATGTCCGAAAAGGCGAAGAACGTACTAGGAGACGACCTCCGTACCAGGCTGACGGCTCGTCGACGGGGGGAAAACGCAAGTTTAGAGATCTCCTCGTCGAGGGAAAAGGACGCACCAAGCAAAACAGGCCCCGCCCGGCAGACTAGAGATAAGGCGCGTCGCAGAGAGAGGTGACGGAGGAAACCAAGATTCGAGCTATACCGGAAGCGACGAAGGAAGCTCGGCATCCGCGGGCAAGAACGAGCGTGGAGAAAAGCAGCAGATGTACACCGATGCGAGACAGATCCTGGAAGAAAAGCTGGCAAAGAAGGTGTCCGGGAAAGGGACTAAACCCAATTCGGGTGCCCGAGAACCAGGAGACTCACCTTTCACGAGAGGAGTCATGTCCGTCCCACAGCCGAGACACTTCATCCTCCCAAAGTTTGAAATGTACGACGGGACCGGGGACCCGATGGAACATGTGGCTCACTTCGTAAATATGATGGAATCGTCATGCGTGATTGGGCCCGATCTGGATGCCTTAACCTGCCGCTTCTTCCCCACAAGTCTGAAAGGGTCACCCCTGCTATGGTTTAATGACCTCCCTAAAAGATCCATCAAAATCTTTTCGGACTGTCTTCCGCCTTCCTCGGCGAATATAGCGTGAGTCGGAAGTTCGCTAAAACGAACCACGACCTCTATGATGTGTCGATGGGAGAAAAAGAAAACCTCCGAGACTTCATCGTCGATTTCGACAGAAGTTAAATTAGAGGTCAAAGATTGTAATGACCTAGAGGCTGCTACCGCATTCTCACGGGCAATACACCCGAACCATCCTCTCTGGAGATCTTTTAACAAACGAAGGCCTACAACTATGAAAGAGGCATTAGACAGGGCAATGGCAAAAATATCACAGGATGAATCCGAAAGGGTAGCCCGAGAGATGCGGAGAACAGGGTCAAGGTCTGAAGGGGTATTGAAGAAAAGAGAACCTCACATCGACGAGCGGAGAGGAAGGGAGCGCGAATGCTCGGACGGGAGAAAGGAGGAAAAGAGAGACGAAAAGGAAAGGAAATCCGTATGGGGAAGGATCCGAGACCCGAAGAAGCGCAGTCCGGAGCGAATCCTCCACACGGAAACCTCTCGCTCTTTCCGAAAAGAAGAGAGAGAAAAGAGGCCGCGATACACCCGAAAGAGCCAGGAAAGAAAGGAGCCCTACTGCAGATTTCATAAATCTAAAGGACATGCCACGGAAGACTGCAAGATCCTAGCCTGGGAAATAGATCGCGTGTGCGAGCAAGGTCCGACCCGAAGAATCGATAGACAAGATCCGAGAGAAACAGATGAAAAGCTCGCCGTATCCGCGGAAGTTCCAGGTGACGGACAAATCAATTCGATCCACTGCACCGGAGAATCCGTCAACGCCCACAAAAGGTCTTATCGCCAAGCTGGACTCCCCGTCTATAGGGTCGAGCATACTTCCGAAGATCTGATTAAGTATTCCCGACAGGACCTGGAAGACGTGCATCTGCCCCACAACGGCGCCTTAGTGATATCAATATCTATCGGATCCTACGGTCAGCAGAGGTTCTGGTAGATCCAGGGTCTTCCATCAACATAATCTATATGTCAGCATTCCGAAGCATGAAACTAAGAGAGTCAGACCTCACGATGAACTCTCAGGACCTAGTGGGATTTAACGGGACGGTGACAAGGTCCAACGGAACAATCAAACTGCCAGTCAGAGTCGAGGGCGCAAGCCCTATGGCGCTCTTCCATATCATAGACTCCCACTCGGGGTATAACGCCTTGCTCGGAAGACCTTGGATCCATGATATGAAAGCACACCCCTCGACGCTCCACCAGAAGCTGAAATACCCTACCGAAAAGGGGGTTAGGGTTATAAAAGGGAATCAGCAGGTTGCAAGGTCATGCTTGGTCGAAATCGTCAAGTTGAAGTCCCGATGCCAAGCATAGCAATTACAGGGTCGGGGCCCCGAAAGAGGCCCGCCCTTTGCTCGGCCAAGAATCGAAGCACCTGAGGACGGATCAGTGAAAATACAGATCCATCCAGAAGATCAGGAGAAAACGACGAGCATTGGGAAAGATCTGAAAGGAGATCGAAAGACGGATCGCGAACTTTTTTGAGAAAAAGTTGGAAGACGTTCGCTTGGGACACACCTGGACATGCCCGGTATAAGTTCTGATATCATAACCCACAATCTCGAGGTCGATCCGAGCCGACCCCCCATCAAACAGAAAAGGCGCAAGTTCGCGCCTGAGCGGAACGACATAATCAACGAGGAGGTGAGGAAACTCCTGGAAGCAGGCTTTATCCGAGAGGTAAGATACCCCGATTGGCTGGCCAACGTAGTAGTAGTAAAGAAGAAAAATGGAAAGTGGAGGGCGTGTATTGACTTTACCGACCTCAACAAGGCCTGCCCAAAAGATTCCTTCCCATTACCAAAAATAGATCAACTGGTAGACGCCACGGCCGGGTACGAGCTGCTCAGCTTTATGGACGCCTTCTCCGGATATAACCAAATCAAGATGAACCCGGAAGATCAAGAAAAAACTTCGTTCATAACCAACGTAGGCACATCTTGCTATCTTGTGATGCCCTTTGGTTTGAAAAACGCCTGGAGCCACCTATCGGCTTTGATGAACAGAATGTTCAAGGATCTTCCGGGGAAGACGGTGGAGGTGTACATTGACGATATGCTAATCAAGTCGCGAAAAGGTCAAGACCACCTGGCCCATATGGAACAAGTTTTCGAAGTGCTGAATCAATATGGGATGAAGCTGAACCCCGATAAATGCACGTTTGGAGTCCCGGCAGGCAAGTTCCTGGGTCACCTGGTGACCAGTCGCGGGATAGAGGCGAACCCCGACCAGATCCAAGCAATAATAGACATGCAAGCACCAACAAGTCTGAAAGGTGTACAGAAACTGACCGGGTGTTTGGCAGCGTTGAACAGGTTCATATCCCGATCGTCGGATAGGTGCATGCCGTTCTTCAAAGCGCTGAAAAGAAGCAAGGAGTTTGGTTGGGGAGTCGAGTGCCAGAAAGCGTTCGAAGAACTCAAAGCCTACTTGTCTTTGCCCCCGCTGTTGGCCAAGCCCTCAGATAACGAAAAACTATTTCTATACCTGGCGGTATCTGATGCGGCAGTCAGCTCAGCACTGGTGCGCGAAGACGGTCAAGTTCAACACCCAGTCTACTACGTGAGTAAAACGATGGTTGATGCCGAAACACGGTACTCGAAGATGGAGAAGCTAGCACTAGCTCTGATAGTCGCATCGCGCAAGCTGAAGCACTATTTTCAGGGCCACCAGATAGTGGTAAGGACCACCTTCCCACTAAAAGCCGTTCTCCACAAATCGGACGTTTCGGGACGGCTGATAAAATGGGCGATAGAATTGGGCGGATACGATATAACTTACGAGCCGAGGACAGCCATAAAAGGACAAGTCCTCACGGATTTCGTTGCGGAAATGACCCCGACAAGTACGAGCAAGATCGAAACGAACCAGCCGCTCGCGGTCGACCTCGGAGTGGAGACTTGGACCCTAAGCGTTGATGGGTCCTCGAACTCAAGAGGATCCGCCGCAGGGCTAGTCCTGTCGACCCCCGAGGGATACCTCCTAGAACAGTCAATCCGATTCGGATTTGCAGCTTCAAACAACGAAGCCGAATACGAAGCGTTGATAGCTGGGCTACAGAGAGCGAGGGAACTGGGAGTAGAGAACTTAAACATCAGAAGTGATTCTCAACTTGTGGTGAACCAGATAAAAGAGGTGTTTGAGGCAAAGGACCCCAGGATGGCGAAATACCTAGAGAAAGTTATGTCTATGCTATCTCAGTTCGTGAAGTATGACATCAGCCAAGTACCGAGGGCTGAAAATGGACACGCTGACGCCCTGGCCAGCCTCGGATCCGCAGTTCAAACGAAAACAAGAAGAATCATCCCAGTTGATCATTTGTCCGAACCAAGCATCACCCTTGATTCGAACATGGGGAGTGGAGACGATGGAATAGTTGGACAAGTAATGCCGGTAGAGCAAAATCCAGAGCTTGAGTCAGATTGGAGAAACCAGATCCTCGAATATCTACAATCGGGACATTTGCCTGAAGGAAAACTGGAAGCACGAAAAGTCCGATCCCGAGCGGCTAGGTACTCGATTATCCAAGGAGAGTTGTACAGGAGATCCTTCAGCGGACCCTATCTGAAATGTCTGGGAAAGTCAGAAAGTTCCTACGTTCTGGCAAGAGTTGCACCTTGGACACTGCGGAAATCACGCAGGACCGAGGTCCTTAAGCCATAGAGCGTTGACGCAAGGATACTACTGGCCCACCATGGTGAAAGATTCAAAAGACTTCGTTTCCCGCTACGATAAATGCCAAAGGTTCGCAAAGACCATTCACGCACCGCCGACGATGTTAACTACAATCTCGGCCGCCTGGCCCTTCATGCAATGGGGACTAGACCTGGTGGGAAAATTGCCGTTAGCTCAAGGACAGAAATGTTACCTGATCGTTGCAACGGACTATTTCTCTAAGTGGATCGAGGCCGAGCCATTGGCAAAGATTACAGAAAGGAAAGTCGAGATGTTCCTCTGGAAGCACATCTTCACCCGCTTCGGAATTCCCAAAGTTATCATCACTGATAACGGAACTCAGTTCACGGGAAATTCTATCCAGGAAATATTGTGCGGACGAGAAAAGTGGAGCTTCGGTACTCGACGCCCGCTATCCGCAGGCGAATGGACAAGCAGAAGCTTCAAACAAAACCATCATGGATTCTCTGAAGAAGAGGCTAGGACGAGCAAAGGGAAGATGGGTAGATGAACTGCCCGGAGTCCTTTGGGCATACCGGACCACCCCTAGAATCCCAACTGGCGAAACTCCATTCGCCATGGCTTTCGGGGTAGAGGCCGTTGTTCCCACGGAAATGATCATCCCCACGACCAGAAGCTCGATCCCGGAGGCAGAAAATGACGCCATGATGGCAGAAGAGTTAGATTTGGCCGAAGAGAAAAGGGAGAAAGTGCTAGTCCGAATGGCATGCTACCAGCAAAAACTGGCCAAATACTTCGAGAAGAAAGTGAAACAGCGCAGCTTCAAAGTAAACGATTTCGTCCTGAGGAAAGTATTCCAGAACACGCAAGAGCCCAGGAGCAGAAAATTGGGACCGAACCGGGAAGGTCCAGGTATAAGGTGATCGAAGAAGTCAAGCCTGGGAACTTATCGTCTTGAAGATGGAAAGGGCGAACTGATTCCGAGAGCATGGAACGCCACGCATTTGAGAATTTACCATGTGTGAGTATGAGAGAATCATGTAAGTACTTAGCCGAAGAGGCCCATTTCAAATTAATATACAAGTATTACTTGTCTTTCCTCCCACATGATTGTTTGATGCCTTTTACGCAAAAAAAAAAAAAAAAAAGAGCCCTAATCCGATTAGGCAAGTTACTTTCTGGGATAGTTTCTAAGTCCCCCACGGACCAAAGAACT
This sequence comes from Gynostemma pentaphyllum, assembly GCA_028015215.1. NCBI lineage: Eukaryota > Viridiplantae > Streptophyta > Magnoliopsida > Cucurbitales > Cucurbitaceae > Gynostemma > Gynostemma pentaphyllum. The sequence goes on along the minus strand of CM051353.1, from coordinate 37,437,662 downwards.
TAATGCGTTCGGGATTATAGAAAGTGACCCACGCAGAGAGTAAGGCAAAGAAACATAAGGTGAATAAAACGCCAACTTTATTTCACAACAATCAAGTAAGGCTCGGACCCACATGTTGGGAACTCACAGTAGAAAGAAATTACACGAGTTCTACAAAGTAAAACGGTGGAATGCGAAATGTCGTCGTCGGAAACGTCAAGAACGTCCCCCTGGGGGGAGGATGAGGGTTTTGCTCAAAGAGCGAGTGGCGGGACCGGTTCATCCGTCGGCTACTCCACCAACTCATCGATTCCGAGGCTCAAGTGAACCCGTCAGGCAAAAGAGAGGAAGAACTTCGACCCGCCACACTGGCCCCCTGATGGATTTTGGAAAGTAGCCGAGCTCTCACCTGAAACTCTCAACCGGGCGGGATTTCGCTTCTCTCGTCATAGCAAGGGAAACCCAAGGAAGGGAACGGAAGACCGCCTCGGTTTGGCGGTAACGCATTTCTCGTTTCCTTAAATACGAGACGAGCCGCCACCTTCAACTCGAAGCCCTGGATGATGTGATGACGAAGGAGACCATCGAAGGGACGGAAAGAGCGAATCTCCCCCCTCGTTCACCACGGTCCCCGGAGGCTGCTGGAACAAACTCTGGAGCCACGGTGATAGGCAGTGAGGCGATTGGTCACCCCAGGCAGACAGTACCCTGGATTCGACACTCACAGGCGTGGAGGACCACGACCACCAAGGCCAAGTCCTCCGGTACTGACCAAACAGGCGTAGAAGATCACGACCAAACTTTCTCGGTGCAAGCCATGACCAAGAAAGGCCAAACATGAAATAGAAACAAGGGAAAATGGGAAAACCCCATGGCATGGAATCTCAAACCATGTAAGGAGACTCGAAAATCTGAGAACGAAGGAAAGCTTTTCAAAAGCAGGGTCTGGGGAAGCGAATGGAAGAGAAATCGCGAAGGCCTATTTAAAGGACCCTCGAGCCGTTGCGATTGCGACAGCTGTCAAGCATCCAGCAACACCACGCGCAATCCGGCATGCGAAGCGACGTGGACGTTAATGGGTAATTAAGCGGTTAATCCCCCGAATTTAACCGCATTTAAGACGATCTATCACATTTAAGGCAATTTGACGGGAATGGCAGACCTTTGACGTGACTAAACGTCGCCTGACGTCACCACCTCGAATAACGAAACGATTCCTCGCGCCGAACGTCATTCGAATTAATGGCAAACCCTTCAGACCCCCAGGCAAATCACTTCCTCCCACTATAAAGGGAATAGGATCGCGGAGATATCCAAAAGTCCACGCTTCCAGTCATCTTCCACCCTGCAACTTGCCTTTCAGACGTCTGACACCTGACCGTGGATATGGACAGTTCCACCGCGACTTCGAGGGTGACTAAGCAGGTCCTAGAATGGGAGAACCGCAGAATGCGTGCGGAAATAACTAAGCTGGAGACAGCCCTACTGGAGGAAAAGGAGAAGAAGGAAGACGCTGAAACCCTGAGGCAAGAAGCCCAGAGTATCCGAGAGGCCCTCGAAGCGGCGAAAGGCCGAGCGGAGCACCTCGAACGGGAGAACCTTTCTCTCCGAGAGTGCCTAGAAATCGCAGGGACGGACGAGGACAGCGACCCGGGTGAGCCCTACCACGTACTAGAGGATCGCCTTCAATCGGCAAGTAATCTCAACGATTACTACGAACAAGAGATCCAATCCCTGAAGGAAGAGCTGGCCACCTTGAAGAAGCGAAGGAGACTGACTCCGACAGTCATTATCGACAGTGATGAAGACTAGAAGAGCAACGCCTTTTTCTTTCTTACTTTGTTATTTATTTTTATGTATGATCGACAATATGTAAAAAAGAAAGAAAGGAAAGAAGTTCCACATTTTCCGCTTCACATGGTTAGCCCGCACCCTCCGTCTCGAGCATTCAAAAGCCTTCTCCAGGAAGCAAAAAGCCTCGGTCCATCCGAGCATCAAAAGCCTTCTCCAGGAAGCAAAAAGCCTCGGTCCATCCGAGCAGCAAAAGCCTTCTCCGGAAGCAAAAAGCCTCGGTCCGTCCGAGCATCAAAAGCCTTCTCCGGAAGCAAAAAGCCTCGGTCCGTCCGAGCACCTAAAGCCTTCTATAGAAGCAAAAGCCTCGGTCCGTATGAACACCAAGCACTTCCTACTCTAGAGAGTAGAAGACGTTGGAGTATTGAAACGTATAAAACCTCGGTCCGTCCGAGTAATCGAAAGCCTTCTCCGGAAGCACAAAACCTCGGTCCGTCCGAGTAATCGAAAGCCTTCTCCGGAAGCACAAAACCTCGGTCCGTCCGAGTAATCGAAAGCCTTCTCCGGAAGCACAAAACCTCGGTCCGTCCGAGTAATCGAAAGCCTTCTCCGGAAGCACAAAACCTCGGTCCGTCCGAGTATTCGAAAGCCTTCTCCGGAAGCACAAAATCCGGGTTCGTCCGAATGTTCAGGAACCATCTCAAAAAGCGACAAACCTTAACCCGCCTGAGCAGATCAAAAACATTTACAAGGAAATTTGCAAGTCCGAAGCCTTTCTTACAAAGCAAGCGAAAAAGCACGACGAATAAACGTGAGGAAGGGCATATGAATTAATCTTGACGGAGTATGCGAGTTCGTACATAAAAAAAATATACTTCGAAGCAACAAATAACACAGGGACTCCACAACCCGGAGTTCACCCCGGGAAAAAGGGAAAAGTTAGTCTGAAACATAAACAGTGTCAGTGGGGAGATCTTCAGTAGGAGCCTCTTCAATAACCGCTCCATCTCCGTCACTAACGGGGACAACGACCTCCTCGACCACCACGCCCTCCGCAGCGGCCTCACTTCTGGAAGCTTTCAAACTTGTGGCCCGTTCAAACAACTCCCTTCGATGGTCCACAGCGTCGTCATAGCCAACCGGACTGATCGGATCACCCTCACCCTCAGATTGTTCCATCTGCAGCTTGACCGAATCTCGTCCGACAGCTAGCCCGATGAGGATGGAGTCCACCGACGCAGCAGTCGCCACGGCCAACTTTTGCTGGAGGTCACTAATACTGTCACGGAAAATTGGAAGCTCGGCCACCTGACTCCTCAGCGAGTCATTCTCCAACGTGAGGAGATCCATCTCCTCTTTGGCCTTCCTGAGAGACTCAGCTTCCCGATTGTAGGCGTCCACGGATTTGGATCCCTCCTCTCGAGCAACGCCCAGATCTTCTAACGCTTTGTTCCGAGCGATAACGGACTCGTAGAGTAGCTTCTTGTTGCTCTCACTGAGGGATCGAAAATCTTCGCATTCCTTCCGAACGCGCTCAAGATCTGCGGAAAGCTGAAGCCCGTTGACCTCCAACGAAGCAATTTTCTTCTCGGACTCATCTAGTTCAGCTCTCAATTGAAGACCCTCGTTCAGCACCGAGTCGTAGGCGCGGGACGACCGTCCACTGGCCCTCGCCTCCGCCAACTCCTGCTTAAGCTCCCGATGCTTGACAAGTAGACTCTCCAAATTGAGGAGCATTTGCGTCGAGGCCTGGGTCCCCTGGTAGATCGGACACTCCGAGATGTAAGAAACCAGCTAGAGACAATAGAAGAAAGGTAAACAACGAAATAAACGACTAACCGCCGACACCCTATAGCACATGCGACTGAAGGTCACGACCTCGCTGTCGTGGTCAAATAGAGGTTCCAGTTGCACAGCCCCTAAGTCACGAGCAAAGCCGACCGCATCCATAGCCCGTCGAAGGCAAAAGTCGTTAGAAAGGGACCCCTGATCAAAGTTGGGGCCCGGAGAAGCGAACAGGCGAAGCAGAGAGGATCCACCACCTGCAATGCCCGATCCGCTTGGCATCGACGGACCCGCATCCGGTGGAGGGAGCATAGCTGGAGTCTGAGTGGGTAAGATTGGAACTCCACCGTCAAGAAACCCCCCGGTCCTTTGGTCGTCCTCCTGTTCAAAGTCCGTATCAGAATATAAAACATGGGCATGATCAGAGGGAGAGGGCGAACCCGCCTCGGAAGGAAATGACTGATTACCATCTCAGGATGCTTCAAAAGGTACGCATCAGCACCCCTTACCGCACGGTCGAGTGCCCCGATAATTCCGCCCCTCCTTCGCTTCGGAACGGGAGAATCCGTAGAAGGATTAATAGGAGGATCCGAAGGATGGTCCGCAGGAATATCAGTGGAAAGGTTCGATGCACCCTCTGCGGAAGGTTCCGTGCTCACAATTTTCACAAATTTCCCACTTCCTGGATTTACGGACGCTAGGGGCGACCACCTTTTTTCCTTTCGGGTCGATGAAGACGCCGCCTCATCTCTTTTCTTTCCCATACCCTGAAGAAGGGCAAGGAAGGCCTCAGGGTCATTGGAGTTGGGGACGGGAGTCAGGTGGACGCTGGACATTTTTCCGCTGAAACCTGCATCATAACCACCTAAATCACCACGTGCCAAGATGAACACGTAGAGGGACGAAACGGAAGAGGAACGAAACAAAAACTTACGGGGTGGAACGGGCACAAAACCTGGAGGTGGAACCCAAATTTGGCAAAGACAAGCCAAGGATGCCTGGTTGAGCTCCTCCCAGTTGAAAGGGCCCTTCCGAGCAATAATCCGACATCGACTAAGAGTTTCCCGAGAGGCACCCTTCGGAGCGGATTCTTCATCGAAACAAGGCAAACCAAAAACGATTAGCGCGGCGTAAATAAACGAGACATAAAGCAATACGGAACGCGTGTTCTCACCCTCATCTTCCCACGAGGCGGGGAGAGACCCGCCCCAAGGAAGAAAGGGGCCCGGACGAAGAACCACTCATCTTTCCAATGCTTGTCACGCTTAGTCTCGTCCACCAGGAGCCCGCTTATGATTATTATGAAAGATGAAGCGCATACTATCCTGGACATTCAAACGAAGGGACCAGGTGGGAAACCATACTTAGGGTGGGCCAAAGCCCAACCCATAACACACCACCGAAAAGGTGATCAAAGATCTCATAGCGTTCGGCATCAATCGACCCAACGCAAGGCCGGCATTCAGGCGGCTCGGCCATCAAAGGGGAAAGGGGAAGCCGAACGCCCCATTGGAAAAACCGCGGATAAAAGGTAGTCCAACCCTCCCTCTGGGGAAAGATAAACTCTCTCGAACGCCTCGGGAGTCTCATTTCGAAACCGAAGAGATCCCATAGTTGGCCCTCGATTTATCAAGTTTGGCCTGCGTTAGCTTCGAGGCAAAATGGAAGGGACCCCTAGCCTCCTTGATGCCCCTTGTACCGAGGATCCTTTTTCCTCTTCTTCTTCTTCTCGCTTGCTCACTGTCTCCACCTCGTCCAAATCATCAGAAGGAGATCCAAGAGGATCAGAGACGATAACCTCGTCAACCAAAGGGGGATCCGCTTCCCCCGACGGCGTAGGAGAGGATGGACCAACCTGAGACGCGGCCTCACTACTTTTAGAGCGGCTTTTCCTTTTCTTCTTGGGCCGTTTCCTCGACGGGAACAGGAAGAGGAGGATGGGAAAGGTCGGGAACAGTAGTCGGGCCCATCGAAACGGAATCCGTTTCCTCTAAAGGGTGAGAAGTAGGAGAAAGGACGGGGTCCAAACTGCCTGAATTTCAGGAGACCGACCCAAGCTCACTCACGAAGGCAAAGATTCGGACTCGTTCCCCTCAGGCTTGTTTCCCTCAGGCTCACCCCGAGATGAGGAAACGGCAGAGCCCCACCCAAGACGAACGAAGGAAGGGGAAGCCCCCGATTCAACCCTCTCAAAAACCAGACCATCATAATCGTCATCCCCCACGGCTAACCTAGGGGTCCTATGACTTCTAATCACTGAGTTTCCCTCGAAACCATCCATTACAGCAAGAATGGGAAACAAAAGATAGAGAAGAGAAAACTAACCTTCGAAGAAGAACGGGGAAAGCTTCAATGAACGGGATGAAAACGACGAAGAGTCTCTCAAAGGCGGATGACTTGCGGATAGTTCCAAGAATTCAAAAGGCAAATGAGCCCTAAAACCTGGGAAAAACCCTATTTAAAGAAGAGAACACGCGTCCAATCATCGCGACACGTGGGAAAGAACACGACAGTCCGAACCACTCGTGTTCATTGGTACTTGCACCTGTCCGAAGTTCCAACGGGTCAATCTCGCAAGGAGCCGCGTCTCTCGAGACAGATCTGTCCGCGAAGGAACGCAACAATCCCCGAAGGGAAATCAATAGAGCCCGAGCCACAAAGAGGCCGAGGCGGTCTATTTCCCAGGAAGCCACGGCCCCTAACCGTTCCGCAGTAGCACGAAGATTAGGGCGGGCCCCACACCCCCGATTTGATTGATCTACTATCCCCTGCCTCGGACTTTCCGACCCAGGAAATAGGGGGAAAACTGTAGAGGGTAAAAATAGCCCTCTCATGGGCTACGTTCACACTGGGCCGATCCATATGAGGACAGGCCCATTGGAATCGCATCCGAAAGGGACCGACCCCCCAGCGGGCCGCGTTCACTGTAAGGCAGCTCACACGGGTACGGACTCAACCGGACTAACGCCGTAAGGAGTTCGCCATTCACGGGCTAATCAAACAGCCCATTAAGCCTAGCCTCATGCTAGCCCAATCGATGACCCCACGATCAAGGGACTATAAAAGGCACATGACCTATCAAATCAGGTATGACACTTTAACCTAGAAAACGAACAACCTGATTATCCTTGACCTAACCCTTGCGGCGCAAGGCAAGTCTCACCTACCACCACCTAACTTGATCGTCGGAGGGCCGTCGGCCGGCACCACACCGGTACCCTTCTGACTGTCATCTGTTGTAGTGTTTCAGGTTGCTCCGCCGTTAAGGGATAGCACGCAACTCGACTTGCTCTATCGTGTGGAACGAAACCCCGACGAGAAATACCCCACACAAGGATCAAACGATTGATCTCTCGAAATATCTTATCTCCTTTACTTTGACATTATGTCAATACTCTTAACGAGGTGTATAACCTCCAAATCTGCACGGGATCATTTACTTTCTCGACACCCTTACCCAAATCTCAAAATGGGTCAAATAAACATAACCACATAGTGGTTGTACAAGGATGTGAAATATCACAAACAACATTAACTTTTAACAATATTCTCATAACTCTTCCAATATCAAAGAAATAAAGTATGAGAATAAGAGTTTTAGGCATACCTGGTGCCGCTGATCTCAGATGATGACTTGAGAGTGGACTTAAAACAAAACATGAAAACAAACATGCATCGCATGTAGTAGTCTAACCCTAAGGCTCGATACCAACCGAGACGACCCGTCACTTTTAAATAATTTAAATCGGAGAAAACACAGAAGTCTTTTATTTTAAGAAAATTTGGCGTGGTTATGTTTGAAAATTTGCTGGCCAAAAACCTGTTTACATCTTAATTTCAAAATCTAAAATACACAAGGAACATTAAGTTCCTATCCAGGAGTTCAAAATGATTATAATCATAAATCAACTACAATAAGCTCTTATGAGCTAATTACAAAGTACAAATCATCAAAATGATATAAAGTTCACAAAACCATGTACATGGATTTTACATAACACATAGTCCATCTCGATCATCATCATCCTCTCGATCAAGCGCGCACCAGCTCCTCTTCCATGATCCCAAACATTACCTGAAATGTTTGTAATATCATGAGCTAACAACTTAAGCCCAGTGAGAATAATAAGAATAAAAAGTAAGAATAGACCTCAAATTCGAATTTCGATTTGTGTCCAAATAATCCGACACAATCTTTCCTAGATAAAGTCTAGGTCATTCTATTTCATATTTTCCAATTGATGATACTAATTAGCACACTTAGTCTAATTGTTCATCCATCAACTTGTTATAACATAAGTGAGAAAAATAAATAAACTTTGTATAATTATAACATCTCGATTCTCTTTCTCATCTATCATATGCATAAAAGTAATGAGTACATCCCGTAGGATACGCATTCACCATTTATGCATGAAATGAAGATAATGTGGATTTTTACATACTATCCACCCTTATCCTTATGTATGAAGTAGTGTGGGGGTCTCATGTCATCCACCAAAACTTATGCATGAAGTATTGTGGGGGTCTCATGTCATCCACCAATACTTATGCATGGAAATAGTGTGGGGGTCTCATGTCATCCACCTTTCTTTCTCATTTTTCTCTTTTCAATAATATGAGATGTTATGCATATGCTTGCATATGCTTGCAAAAGTAATAAAGTAAATGTAAATGATAAAGCAACCGAAATATGCATAAAGTAATTGAGCAAAAGTAAAGACATAAAGTAAATGACATAGGTAAAAAAAATAGATAGGATTCCGGACGAACGATATATCGATCGAACTCCGCTAATAAAGTAAAGAATCTTAACTTCACGATTATTCTAAACCTTCAAGGATTTTAACTTCCAATAATCCGAGGTTCTATCAATCGTTCTTATCCAAGTCTTAGATCCTTTAACTTCCAATAATCCATTCTAAACTCCGAAACTAATCTAACTTAGAATCTTCTAAGATTCAAGGCTTTCATCGAGAAATCCTAAGTTTCTCGCTTAAAGGATTACTTCAAAATCCTAAGGCACTATCTCACTCCCTCTAACCTTAGATTGGATTCTAATCTTAGTTTCCAATTCTACAAATCATTACACTTATTCGTTTTCTATAATTACTTTAAATCCTAACTATTCTCACCTTAGCCAAATAATTCCAAATCTCCAATTTCCACGAAACAACCACCGAGCAATTGCACTTTTTGGGACTTCCCTTAGGGAACGAGAAACTTCGAAAAGCTAGGTTGGATAGGTAGCCCTCGTCCCTACCAATCCAATAGAACCGAAAACATGCCGATCCATCGAGTAACGGATGAGAAATGAAGAAAAATAAAAACCCATCCATGGAGAAATAAGTCCTACAGCCATGGAGAAGGGAAGGAAGAGAAAGATGAAGGCAAATAGTCAAATGGTGATATTTAAAGAATAAATGAATAGTAATTTTAGATATTTTAAGAAATTGGAAATGACGGTTGCGTCCTTTTATGACTTTTGACTTCTAAATCGAAACCCGATGCTCTTAAATAAATCTAAAGGTGATTAATAATTATTAATTGGCCTATTAATAATTATTAATGTCACCGAAACGAATTTAGAGCATTAAAAGGATTAAAACGAATTTCGGTCGAAATTAACTACTAAAATCGAAATTACAAAATAATAATTAAACTAAATACTTAAATTGAAATAAATAAATAAATAACATTAAATAAATAAAAATAAATAAATAAATAAATAAAATTCACTTCAAAATAACGGGACGTTACAACACTCTACCTACCGCTACCTAACTTGATAGTCCGAGGGTCCTTGACCGGTACCACACTGGTGCCCTTTCATGGTCTTTGATTTCGTTTCAGGTAGACGCGGCAAGAAACAAGCACGTGATCAAGCGTGCTCAACTGTGTGAGAAGAAATATCCTATACAGTTTTGCGCCCACCGTGGGGCCGTTCATCGAGCAGTTTCCAGCTAAACCTTTATACTCATGCGATACACATAAGTCAAAACAATGACCACTCGGCCAGGTAAGCAATGGGCTCTTAATGAAACCATTACCCAGGATGAAGGAACAGACGACGGCACTGAAGGCCATAATGCAGCACCGAGAACGATAACCATCATGTGGCAGAACAACAAGAAATGATAGAGGCAAAAAAAATTCTATTCAAGGATGTAAGAGAAATGAGACCTTGTCCGGAGAAAGATTAGCGGCGGTCCGTGTAAACGGACAAAATACTCTGAATGTGTATGAGGGAGGCCCTTCCAAGCCCAAAGCTGGCAAGTCATAAATCAGGCGACGGTGCCGAAAGACCACCATATCTGAGAAAGGAAAGCATGCGGCCGAGAATGACATACGGACCAGATTGTCGACCGATGATGATTGAAAGACGCAAATCTAAAAATCTCCTCCTCGGAAAAAAGGAGCCCCAAGTAAGTGAGGCTCCGTACGGGACGATATACAATGTAAAACCCAGAACAAGGTACCATCTTAGAAGGTTAGCAAGGATGAGGAGGAATCAAGCCAGACGAAGAATGACGAAGAAAGTTTTGGTTCCACCAGAAAAGAAAAATATCGGAAGAAGCAATAGAAGCATGCCGACATGAAGCAGCTTCTCAAAGGGAAAGCAGCAAAGAGGGCGTCTGAAAAAAAGACAAAACCTAATGCTGACGTCCGAGAGCCATGAGATTCTCCTTTTATAAGAAGGATCATGTCGGTCGCACAACCTAGGAACTTCATCCTTCCGAAGTTTGAGATGTACGACGGCACCAGAGACCCAATGGAGCATATGGCTCACTTTGTTAATATGATGGAATCAACATGCGTGCCCATCCCAGAACTATATGCGATAACCTGTAAATTTTTTCCGATAAGTCTTAAGGGATCGCCCTTGATGTGGTTCAATAGCCTCCTCAAGAGGTACATTAGAACCTTTTCAGATTTGTCCTAAGTGTTCCTCAGTGAGTATAGTGTGAGTGGTAAGTTTGTCAAAACGAATGACGACCTTGATGACGTCCTGATGGGGGAAAATGAGACCTTGAAATATTTCGTTTCGAAAGGTCAAGTTAGTGGTCTCGGATTGCAATGATTCGGAAGAGGTGACCGCATTCTTGCGAGCAATACATCTGAACCACCCGTTATGGAGGTCTTTCAACAAAAGAAGACCTAAAACCATGAAGGATGTGTTGGATAGAGCGATGGAAAAGATATCGCAGGATGAATCCGAAAGCGTGGCCCGAGAAATACAAAGGATGGGGTCGAAAGCTGAAGGAGTATAGAAGAAAAAAGAGACGGAGCCTGAGAAAGGAAGAAGAAGAGAGTGAGGACGCTCAGAGAAGAAAAAAGAGGAAAGAGGAGGAGAGTTAGAGAGATAATCCATTTGGGGCAGAGTAAAGGACTTGAGGAAATGGAGTCCGAAATGGATCTAGCAAGTGGAAGTAGCCAGGGGTTCTTTCCGAAAGGAAGAAAACCCGAGAGAAAAAAGGCCACATTACGTGTAAACAAGCTAGGAGAGAAGAGAACCTGTGTACTATAAATTCCACAAAACAAATGGGCATAGCACGTTGAATTGTAAAATCATTGCCCGAGAGATCGATCGATTCTGTGAACAGGGTCCGAACCGAGGGGGGAGAGAGATACGACGTCAGGGAAGAAGGAGAGAGACTAGCCCAACCAGTTTCAATCCCTGGAGATGGCTTGATAGGCTCGATCCATTGTACGAAGGAAGCGATCAATGCTTACAAGAGGTTTCAACGCAAGGCTAGGCTCCCCGTCTATCGAGTCGGGCATGCTTCTGAAGACCTCATCAAATATTCCTGGAGAGATCTGGATGACGTCCACCTACCCCACTACGACGCCTTGGTTGTCTCTCTATCGATCAGAACCCACACCATCGGAAGGGTCCTGATAGATCCTGGGACCACAATAAACATACTATATATGTCGGTGTTCCGAAGTATGAAGCTGAGGGAGTCAGATCTCACTCTTAACTCCTAGGAATTAGTAGGGTTCAACAGAACAACTACAAGACCCTCCGGAACCATCAAGTTGCTTCTCTGGGTAGAAGGTGCAAACCCTATGACCCTTTTCCATGTTATAGACACCCGCTCGGGGTACAACGCCTTGCTTGAAAGGCCATGAATTCATGACATGAGAGCACATTCGTCGACCCTACATCAAAAACTAAAGTCAACAGATCGAAGAGTCATGGTGATAAAAGGGGATCAGCAGGTATAGAGGTCCTTCCCTTTGGTCGTTTGAGAATCGAAGCACCTGAGGACAAATCTGAGAAAACTCAGATTCCTCCAGAAGGCTAGGTGAAAACGATGAGTATTGGGAAAACGCTGGAGGAGAACCTGAGAAACGAATTGGAAGATTTTCTGAAGAAGAATTGGAAGACGTTTGCATGGGACCACACAGACATGTCGGGGATAGACTCAGGAATAATAACCCATAACCTCGAAATTAATCTGAACCAACCTCTAGTTAAACAGAGAATGCTCAAGTTCGCACCTGAACGAAATGAGATTATTAACGAAGAGGTTAGGAAACTTCTGGAGGTTGGTTTCATTCGAGAGGTCAAGTATCTAGAATGTTTAGCAAACGTCGTTGTAGTAAAGAAAAAGAATGGGAAGTGGAGATTATGTATCGATTTCACCGACCTCAATAAAGCATGTCCCAAGTGTAGACACCCATTTTTGGTCCAATATTATTTAAACATTAATCGATTTGTACTGATTTAGACTTTTAAAAAAATGATTTTTAATTTAAATGATTTTTAAAAATAAAATCTCTTTTGATAAATAATTTAATTGCAAAAAATAATATTTAACATAAAATTTTGAAACCTTGATTTGATCTGATTTGGGAACAAATTTGTAAGGAAATAATCTTAGTCAATTTAGGAAAGCATAAATTTGGGTCATTTTGTGACGAGGCAATCACTGATTGATTTAAATTTGGAATGAATTTATAATCAAAATTTTCATTTCCTTATTTACTCTCCCGATTAGCCTATAAAAAGATACATATTTGACCTAAAAAAAGACACCACGAAGATACTACATATTCTCTAAAAAAGGGTCTTATATTCTATCAACCTTCATTCTTTTTCCCACAGTCAAGAAGTTTCGCTTTCGTCAATAGGGTACAGTATTAAGTTCTTCCAAATTTTTTTCATCATCTCGATAAATGTTATCATTGTATTTTCTTTATTCCTCAATATAATACATCTATTTTAGTAAAGGAAAAAAGGAAGCAAAATTTTCATGGTTTAATTGATCCATGTTTTGGATTATATGAGTCAAACTGAAAATTTTGTTTCATACATAAACATGTCTGCCTTTCGATTATTTAATTTTTTTTATTCTTTTTTTTTATCTTATTACAGTAGCTTACATTTGGCTATATGTTCTTTTAAAATATCCTACATATTTGATTAAACTAATATGTAATACTTTTCATTTTAATTAAAAAAATTCAAAGCGTAGTTAAAAATTAAAATTTCTTTTCTTTTTAAATGGGTAAAATAATTTCGTCTCTTTCTCTGTAAACAAGATGAATGCAATTGTGTTGTAAATTGTTTGCTATTAGAAGTTTATAAATACATATATAAAATTTTGTGAACTGCAAGTTTTATACCATATTTACATTTGATTTAATTATTTATTAAAAAACAAATTTAACTTGAATATCTCTTTTTAAAATTAGTTATTTTACAAGGTTTAGGTTTAGATATATTAAATTTATCAAACTCAATTAAATATGACATAAAAAAGATTTTTTCTCATGCTTTAAAATTATTGTAATTTCATTATTTTCAATCTTTTATTAATTAAGGACTATGTGATAGATTTGTTGCAATCTCGATAAGTACGTGGAAATCATCACGTTTGTGAAGATTGTGTAATGTGCTTATCGAGGGAGTCTACAAAAACCATAAAAAACATAGAATAGAAAAACTCTTTAAAAATAAACAATATTACATATTTTATTTTAAAAATAAAAGGAGAGTATTTTAAATAAAAAAAATTAAAACGTTTTAAAATATAAATACAACTCCTATGATGGGATTTTGGGAAGTAAAAACTCTCAATTTCGTTAGGTGATGTAACATCCCGTTTCTTTGGGGGTAGTTTTTTTTTTTTTAATTAAAGTATTTAAGGTTAGTTTAAAAGTAGTGATTTCGATTTTAGTAGTTATTTTCGTCTGAAAATCCTTTTAATCCTTTTATGACTTTAAATTAGTTTCGGTGACATTAATAATTATTAACGGGCCAATTAGTAATTATTAATCACCTTTAGATTACTTTAAGATCTTCGGGTTTCGTATTTTTAATCAAACCACTTAAATAAGGATGTAATCGTCATTTTCTAATTTCTTTAAAAATCACTATTCACTTTCTTCTCCTTTTTAAAGTCAATCTTTGGTCAAAAACATCACATTCTTCTCTTCTTTTTTCCCCAAACCCGTAGCTTAGAGAGAAAAAAAGAGGAGAGAAAGAAATTGTCACCCCGACTTCGTTTCTCGACCGTTTTCATCGTGCCTTAGCTCGTTGGAAAGCTCTCGAGACGTACTTTCTACCCATTCCAACAATCGAGGTTTTTGTCGGTTTTATAAAGGCCTCAAGGTATGACAAAGTTTCTAAATTCAAGCTTTGAATAGTGTTTTAATGGAGTCCAAGATTGAAATCATCGATTTCTTGCCAAGAAACTCGAAGATTTCAATCGAGGGAGTCGTTTTAGGTGATTTTAGAAACTTTCCATAACCCTAAAGTCGAGTTTGAGTCGAAAAGCCGTCCCGTGTTATTTCTCTCACTTGACCATGGGTAGGGTGTTTAGTTTACTATGATTTTACGTTTTACTTAATATTTTAGAAATTGATTATTATGTAAAACCCTAAATTTCGGTGACCCATTGCTATCCCGGTTTCCAAAGTATTCGAAAACAACCCAAACCACCTCTAAATTGCATAAAAGCCGGAAACCCGAACCCAAGCCTTTTTCCTTGCTTGGCCGTGGGTACCCTAGGGTCCAACTTCCTGATTTTCGTCGTTTTATGCGTTTAATTGTCGTTTGCTCGGTTTTCGATTGATTATTGATGGTTAGGTGTAATTGATATGTAGGTTTGTGATCGATTGCGTGATTTGACCCCGGCACTTTGTAAGCTTGGATTTCACATCTAATGTGAGTTTAAAATGGAAGTTAGTAATTTTATGAATTATGTTTCATTAGGATATTGTTTATCGAGGTTAAGGGGGGAACTAACTTCCGGAAGTTATACTTGGTTGGTGACTTTAAACTCGGATGTGAGTGGAGCGGCTTTGGTGTTCTTATGAATTTGGAAGTAAAAGAGGAGTTATGAGTGATTTGGAAGTCTTGTATGATGAATTGGATAATTAGATGAGAGTGGATGAATAAGGAACTTTAAGTAATTTTGTAACGTCCCGTTATTTTGAAGTGATTTTTTTTTTTTATTTATTTTATTTATTTATTTATTTAATGTTATTTATTTATTTATTTATTTCAATTCAAGTATTTAGTTTAATTATTATTTTGTAATTTCGATATTAGTACTTAATTTTGCCCGAAATTCATTTTTATCGTTTTAATGTTTATTTTTCGCCTCGGTGACATTAATAATTATTAATAGGCCAATTAATAATTATTAATCACCTTTAGATTTATTTAAAAGCATCGGGTTTCGATTCATAAGTCAAAAGTCATAAAAGGACGTAACCATCATTTCCAAATTTCTTAAAAATATCCAAATACTATTCATTTGTCTTTAAAAATGCATTTTTGACCAAAATTGACCAAACTTGTCATTTTTTTTCCTTGCCATTGCCGTGAGCTTCTCATCCATGGATGAGAAGAAAATTTTCTTGGCTTTTCTTCGTTTCTCGGCGGATCGTCGTGTTTTCGGTTGCGTTGGATTGGTAGGGACGAGGGCTACCTATCCAACCTAGCTTTTCGAAGTTTCCCGTTCTCTAAGGGAAATCCCAAAAAGTAAGTTTTCAAAACTTTTTAGGTGGTTTTGTTCGTTTTTTATTATAAATGAGATTTGAAGTTGAAATCATGAATTTCTATCATGAAAAATGACGATTTTGAGCCCGGATTTTCGAAAAACACTATTCACCCGAAAACACTATTCACCCGAGACACTATTCATCCGAAATCACTATTCACCCGAAATTGCACATTTGTTCGCATATTAGTTATGATTTGTAATATGTTGTACAATCGGTGAATTGTAGGTGCAATTGCTCGGTGTTTGTTTCGTGGAAAAATTGGAAATTTGGAGTTAATTGGCTAAGGTGAGAATGATTAGAATTTAAAGTAACTATAGAAAGCAAATAAGTACGTTGATTTGTAGAATAGGAACTAAGACTAGAATCCAACCTAAGGTTAGAGGATGTGAGATAGTGCCTTAGGATTTGAAGTTAATCCTTTAGGCGAGAAACTTAGGATTTCTCGTTGAAAACCTCGAATCTTAGAAGATTCTAAGTTAGATTAGTTTCGGAGTTTAGAATGGTTCACTTGGAAGTTTAGAATCTTTGAAAGTTTAGGTTAATCGTTATGTTTTGACCTTTACTTTTATTATTGTTAGCGAAGTTCGATCGATAAATCGTTCATCCGGGATTCTATCTATGTTACTTTATGCCCTTTACTTTATGTTCTTTACTTTATGCCGCTTTACTTTATGCTTGTTTCGGTTATTTAATAATCGTACTTTACTTTATTTATTTGTGCAAGCATATGCAAGCATATGCATAACATTTTGCACCATTATTTATTATATTATAACATCTCGCATCATTGAAAAGAGAAAAGAAAAGAATGAAAGGAACGGTGGATGAGTGGATACCCACGTTACCTTCATGCATAAGGTTGAATGGTGGATGAGTGGATACCCACATTACCTTCATCATGCATAAGGTTGAATGGTGGATGAGTGGATTCCCACATTACCTTCATACATAAGGATAAGGGTGGATAGTTTGTAAAAAATCCACATTACCTTCATTTCATGCATAAATGGCGAATGCGTAACCTACGGGATGTACTCATTACTTTTATGCATATGATAGACGAGAAAGAAAGTCGAGATGTTATATTTTTATGCAAAGTCATTTACTTTCATTACTTTATGATATAATAAGTTAATGGATGAGGATTGACTACAAGTGTAGTAATGTCATCCCTTGGAAAGTATGGAATAGAATTACCTAGAGTTTGGAGAACTTTAGGAGTAGAATGTGTCGGTTTAATTGGACACAAATCGAATGCGAGTTTGAGGTCTATCTTTACTTTTTATGCTTATTATTCTCACTGGGCTTAAGTTGTTAGCTCATGATATTACAAACATTTCAGGTAATGTTTGGGATCGTGGAAGAGGAGTCAGTGCGCGCTTGATCGAGAAGATGATGATTTTCGAGATGGACTTTGAGTTATGTAAAAATCCATGTACATGGTTGATTTGTGAAAATTATGTCATTTTGATTATTTGAACTTTGTATTTAGCTCATAAGAGCTTATGGTTGTCGTTTTATGATTATGATCATTTTAAACTCCTGGATGGAACTTAATGTTCCTTGTGTTTTAGATGTTTGAATTTAAGATGTAAACAGGTTTTGGCTAGCCTATTTTCAAACATAATCACGCCATTTTTCTTAAAATAAAAGACTTCCGCTGTTTTCTCTGATTTTAATTTATTTAAAATGACGGGTCGTCACAAATTTGGGAGTCAGAGTGGCTTAGAAATTACACTTGAGTATTGACTCGTGTAATTCAAGCAGTTTATGTTCTTTAGTAGTTTAGTGGAATTCTATCTAACTTACTAGGGAACTTGATGAGCTCTATACGGTATTTGTGATACAGCACATGATAGTATGTTGATACGCTCCATACGGTATCATAGTGCGATGATTTTTGCACTGAACCAAGAACGAAATTCTTTGTCGATTATTGACCCCTCCTCGGCGTCTGTAAGACCAACTCGTGTCATTCGAACGTATACGTTTAGAAATAATCTGTATGTTACAAAAAATAGTTAGCAAATAGTTTGTTTATGCGATGAAATAATGTTAAGTTACAAACTCACTCTATGTAAGGCTCGATCTCTGCGCAGTTGCATAACACGTATGTCTGCATTACGTGATACTTAGAATCGGTCAATGACCTACGCACTGATCTTCCAACTGTCATGCCAGGTTCCGTAAAAATCGGCAAGTCGTTTATGTCAACACCTTCAAGTAAATTTCGACAATGTTTCGTTTCGCTGGTCGAAACTGCTCTGTAATGTGTTGATCAAAGTAGTATGAACAAAATGTGGTAGTCTCTTGCGTCAGGTACGCACTACAGATAGATCCTTCTACTCGTGATCTATTTTCAACCATCTTTTTCAACCGACGTAAGTACCTGTGGGTACAAAACATAATTTACATTCGATCACTGTACTAACTTATACGCCTACATTACAAAATAACTGTGCTTACCTTTCAAATGGGTACATCCAGCGGTAATGTACGGGACCCCCTAAGAATGCCTCGTATGGAAGATGCACTGGAAGATGCTCCATGAAGTCAAAAAAGCCAGGTGGCAACATTCGCTCCAACTTACAAATAATAACGGCGATCTCTGAACTCATTGAAGCGACAGTAGCTTCCGTCAGCTCTGTACATGTCAAGTCCCTGAAAAAAACACTCAACTAGGCAAGCGGCTCCCAATGCTATTCTCTAGGAACGGTCTGAACGCGACAGGCATCAATCGTTGCATGAATATATGACAGTCGTGGCTTTTCATCCCGAACATGATATGTTTTTAACTGTCTATACACCGAATCAAATTGGAAACGTATCAATCCGGGAATTTGATGGATTTGATCCACTCAAATAATGTTTTCTTTTCATCCGTCGTCAACATGTACTTTACTTTTGCGTAATTATCATTGTCATCAGGCTCCAACTCAGGACGGTCACATATCTCCCGTATATCATAACGTGCCTTCAAATTGTCCTTCGTTTTTCCTGGAACGTTCAAAATCGTATTGAAAATGTTGTCGAAGAAATTCTTCTCGATATGCATCACATCAAGATTGTGTCTAATCAGTAGATCTTCCCAATACGGTAGATCCCATAAAATACTCCGTTTCTTCCAACCTTTTTTTTCCCAGCCGCATTGTTTGCACTCTCTGCACCTTCCACTGTAATCTTCTGCATCCCTATAGCATCTATATCGTAAAGAATCTGTCTTCCACTATACATGGTCGGGGGGTTTGTTTTCTTACTCGTCGACCCTTCTTCCAGTCACTGCCGTTTGAACGGAAAGTGTGATTCAACGGCAAAAATCGACAGTGACAATCAAACCAACAAGTTTTCCGACCGTTTCTGAGATAAAATGCATCTGTGTCTAGCATGAAATGTGGACATGCGTATGTCCCCGCCGTACTCCATCCTTTAAGAGGAGGAGATTGAGGTTCACACAATTAAATACACTAACTAAGGAAAGCAATAACAAAAGCTAAAACA
Source organism: Gynostemma pentaphyllum (assembly GCA_028015215.1). NCBI lineage: Eukaryota > Viridiplantae > Streptophyta > Magnoliopsida > Cucurbitales > Cucurbitaceae > Gynostemma > Gynostemma pentaphyllum. The sequence continues at coordinate 37,418,588 of CM051353.1, read as the reverse complement.
CAGACTCAAAAATGTATATGAAAGCAATTAAAGATCAACATACCTGACAACATTGAATACGCAGGGAAGTCACTGATCGTCCAGATTAACGCGGCATGCATCAAGAAATTTTGTTTCTTCGAAATTTCGTACGTCATAACACCGTCAGTCCAAAACCTTTTCAATGATGCAGGTCCTCATCCACATCCTAGTAGATCATGCATCTGTTTTGACACGAATCTATTTTCTCCACGGGTAATCCAAGTCCCTCCACTAGCTTTTTCGTGTCGTACAAACTGTGGGGCATATTATTTTCTTCTAGAGCGCATCGACGAAACCACGATGCAATTGCATCAAATCCTCTACCAGGTATGTTGTACTGCGCCTTTATATTTAAAAGTTCTGTAGCAGCAGCAAGTTGACTTACCTCACACCCATCGTACAATGGTCGGCTGGCTGTCTTTAGCATCTCATGCATCTTACGTGCTTCCGGATTCATTTCCTCTTCTACAACCCGTTCAAAGATAAGGTCATGATGACTTTCGAGATGATGACTTTCGAGATGATGATGACTTTCATTTCCTCTTCTGCTGATCTCAGACTTTCGAGATGATGACTTTCGAGAATACCTGGTGCTGCTGATCTCAGATGCGAGTTTAAAGATAAGGTCTAGGAATACCTGGTGCTGCTGATCTCAGATGATGACTTTCGAGAATGGACTTAAAACAAAACATGAAATACAAACATGCATCGCATGTAGTCTACAGAACCAACCTGGCTCTGATACCAACTGTGACGACCCGTCACTTTTAAATAAATTAAATTCAGAGAAAACAGCGGCAGTCTTTTAATTTACGAAAAATTGGCGTGGTTTTGTTTGAAAATTGGCATGCTGAAAACCTGTTTACATCCTAATTTTCAAATCTAACAAAATCTCATGGACTTTAAGTCCAAATCAGGAGTTCAAATATATAGTATCATAAAACATCAACATTAGGCTCTTAGGAGCCAAGTACAAAAATACAATTCCTTAAAATTCATCAAAATAAGACATAAACTTTACAATCCATTAGTCCATCTCGAGGTCGACATCCCTCTATCAAGCAAGACCACCTCCTCTTCCTCGACCTCTAGCCAAGGCATTACCTGAAATTGGTTGTAATATCATGAGCTAACAAACTAAGTCCAGTGAGAATAATAAGCATAAAAAGTAAAGATAGACCTCAAACTCGCATTTCGATTTGTGTCCAATTAACTGACACAATACACTCCTAAAGTCCTCCAAACTCTAGGTAATTCTATTCCATTTTCTCCAAAATAAGCCATTACTACACTTATAGTCAAATCTCATACATTATCTCGTTATGACATAGAGTAATAAAAGTAAATGACTTTGCATAAAATATAACATCTCAATTCTCTATATCATTAATCATATGCAATGTAGGGCTCGCATATACCCTTATGCATGAATGAAGTAATGTGTCAATCCCATAGGATACCATTCACTTCCTTTTCATCAAGAGTGATGAGCAGATCTCGTAGGGTCCCATCCGTCTCTTTTCATATAGAGTGATGAGCAGATCCCGTAGGGTCCCATCCGTCTCTTTTCATATAGAGTGATGAGCAGATCCTGTAGGGTCCCATCCGTCTCTTTTCATATAGAGTGATGAGCAGATCCCTTAGGGTCCCATCCGTCTCTTTTCATTTTCTTTTCTTTTTCTCTTTCTTTTTCACTTTATTTTCTCTTTCACTTTCTTTTCTCTTTTTCTTTTCTTTTTCAAGAATGATGCGATAATGGTATGGTGCAAATGATATGCATATGCCTGCATATCTTATAAAAGTAAATAAATAGAATGCGGAATTAAAGTAATCGAATCAAAGCATAAAGTAAAGGTGTAAAGTAAAAGACAAAGTAAATGACATAATATAAAAGTAGATAAGCATCTCGGATGAACGATATATCGATCGAACTCCAGTAACAATAAGAGTAGAATTAAACCCTAAACCCTAAACCCTAAACCCTAAACCCTAAAACCCTAAAACCCTAAACCCTAAACCCTAAACCCTAAACCCTAAAAAACCCTAAACCCTAAACTCTAAGATTCAAGTCTTTCTCGAGAACTCTTAAGTTCTCACTTAAAGGATTAACTCTTAATCCTAAGGGCACTAACTCACAACCCTCTAATCTTAGATTCGGATTCTAATCTTAGTTTCAAACTCTTCAAACCAATACACTCATTTGCTTTCTATAGTTACTTTACATACTAATCATTCTCACCTTAATAAAAGTGAAGACTTTGCTCCTAAACACCGAAAGAGCAATCAACCACGCGGTTCGAAAACACCTACAAACGAATTATATCATACAATCAATAACTTTACCAACTATCGATCAAACAACTACTAAACATATAAAGCAACGAAAACCCAACAAAACCCACAAAGAGGCCCACGGCCCTATCATCAAAATTGGGTCTCGGGTTTGGTTTTCCGGCTTTTTGGCAATTTAAATACATTTTGAGTTGGTTTTAAGTAAATTCGATAATCCCAATTTCAATGGGTTTCGATAAATAGGGTTTTCGAACATTAATCCCTTTCCCGAATTGAATTTAAATAAACATTCATTCATTAATTTCTAACCCATTTTCAATCCCAAAACTGTAAATTTCAAACAGAAAGGGTTTCGACTGAAACTCGGTTTTAGGGTTATGGAATAGTTTCCAAAAACACTTAAAACTACTCCCGAATTGACAAACACCGAGTTTCACGGCAAGAAATCGAAAGAAAACAAGTAAAACTCCATTAAAACACTATTTGGAGTTTAGGTTTTCAAGAAAAACTTACCGAGAACTCCGTATAATACGAGCGGCAAGTACGAAGGCTAGGTGGAAAATGATCGTAGGATCGATACCTTTCCACCTGGAACGAGAATCGATTCGATCCCAAGAAGAAACGAACGAAATCGAAAATTTCCTCTTTTGGTCTTTGAAGCTCACGGGTGGAGGAGGAGAAATGAGAAGTATTTTTTGGTCAATTTTGAGTCAAAGTGTGTTTTTAAAGACAAATGAATAGTGTTTTTTAGATATTTTGCAAATTGGGTAATTACAACTTTGCCCTTTTATGACTTTTGGCTTAAAAACGAATCCCGAACATCTCAAACTATCCCAATGGTGATTAATAATTATTAATTGGCCCGTTAATAATTATTAATACCATTAAAACATATTTAAATAAATAAAGCCATTAAAATGAATTAAAATGAAATAAATTACTATATTCTAATTTAATAATAAATAAATGAATTTTAATTACTCAAATTAAAATAAAATAAATAAAAGTTTTTTTTTTTATCACAAAATAACAGAACGTTACATTCATCTTCGTCTACGTTTAAACTTTCACGGAAATTTTCATTGCCCCCATACCCCGCACCATCAAGTATCATTTTCTGCATCTGACTATACGATTGTTCATCATTCCGTTCTTCGTCAACAACCTCTACATTCGAGCTGCTACCTTCGTATCGTCTCGATTCCTGTAATGCAGCGTCAAACATTTCCTGTGTTTCCTCTTGAAACCAGTGATAATAATTCTGCACAAACCCCCGACTATAAAGATGCACCTTCAATTTTGTAACCGGTATGATTCTTCTTATTGTCGCATTTCCTGCACGGGCAACGTAGCTTTCCACCATACTTTTCATAATAGACAGTTGTCATGCAAAACTCAACAAACTGTTCAACCCCGGCCACGAACTCATCGTTCAAATGCCCGTTTATCAAACGAACATACATCCACTCCCTCATTTTCTTTTTTCTTAATGCTATCAAACAATGGGTGGAGGGGTTTTTATAATGGACTCCTCTGCTCATTTGCGACCAGATGGTAGTATTTTTGCTACCATCTGGTCACAGTTTCCCACCATTTTCCTCATTGCCCTGGGTCACATCAAGTCAGAATTTACAACCTCATGGTCACTTTTGTGGTGACCACTTGGTAGCTTTTTTCCTACCAAATTATTTATATATTACTGGTCACATAAAATCACAGCATTTGCGACCATCTGGTCACTTATTAATGTGACCACGTGGTAGCTTAATTCCCGCCAAATTTTTAAGCTACCACTGCTCAATAAAGGTCACCAAAATTGCGACCATTTAGTCACTTATTATTGTGACCACTTGGTAGAGCTTTCTTCCCTCCAATTTTAAGCTACCCCTGCTCAATAATGGTCACAAAAATGGCGACCAATTAGTCACTTTCAATTGTGACCACTTGGTAGCTTTTTTCGCTCCAAAATTACGCGCCATTTTTTGCTACCAAGTCATATTGTAGTCACAAAAATGCGACCAGTTGGTCATTTTTTAGGTGACCAATTGGTCGCTTATTTCGCGCCATTTTTTATGACTACTTCTGCTCTTGGTCGCAATCTGGTCGCAAAAAAAGTGACCAGATGGTCACTTAGAGTCAACCTTCAAAAAAAGTGACCAGATGGTCACCAAAAAACTACCACTTTTTTTTTGTCGCAAATTTCTTGTCGCATTTTGACAGTTTTTTTGTAGTAGTTGTTCCATAATAAACATCTCCACTTACTCAACTAGCCTCAAAAATCATAAAACCACTTATTCGAGCTAACACTGACACTATAGACAAACATGTACAATCACACACAAACTGTCATACATAGGCTAGCTGAAGATGAAATAAGAACTAGTGGATCAAATGCCTCTCGTTAGGCTTGTCCTCGAAACTCTTGAGCTACCTGGAGGGGGAAAAACAAAACATGGAAAATCATGAGCAAAAACTCAGTGAGTAAGATCTTTTAATAAATATCATATACTTTTGTGTCAAATATCGTAGAAAACATGACTTTTAGCAAACAAATATACTTCTGAGCAAATCACTTTTCATACATAATAAAAACTCATAGCTAGCGAGTTCATGTAATAATATCATATTACAATCATATAGTAGAAAATCGACACCAAACGCATACCCACAATTGGTCATACTATACACAAGATAAATCAAGTTATGCAGCATAGCAACTGTTATACTGAAACCAGTCATACGTGCGCACAGCTGCCCCTGAAGGGCTATTCACCCTAACATACGGCCCAAAGCCTATGTGTATGATAAAGTTGATCCCAAAGACCTACTGAAAGCTGAGCTAGTGGGTACAACAATTTAGCCGTTTGAAAATAGCTTACGAATATCATTATATAACCTTCAAACTATCATAAAACCATGGAAATCAATACTCTATACATAAATACATATGGTTGTGTTCTATAAGAATATTTCATATGTAATCATAAAACACATAAACATGATTGGTAAACCATAAAAACATGTGTATAATAGGCTATTTGTAATATATAAGTTAACTTGAAATTTATAAACAAGTAGTTATGAATAATTTAAAAATAACATTTTAATCACTCACAAAAGCTATCCCGCTTACGATCCGGGAGTATAAGCCATGCCAATCACCGTATCACCTGAAATATAATCTAATAAAAAATATCTATTAATAATCTTTTAGTATTTTTAAATATTAGAAAAACAAATTGAAAACACATAAAATGACGGTTAATATCCCAATGGCTAGAGTTTCACTTTTCCTTCAATTACTATACTTCCAATATATTTTTCAAACCAAATAACATCAACTTTGAAGCTTATTAAAAATCCACCAAAATCCACCAAATGAAGAATTGGGTTGAAGAAATCACTTAAAACAAGCAATTATACCACAAATTCAACTCAAGACTCACAATTTGTCGTTATTATCAAAAATTTCAAAGAAAAATTTTCAATTTTCCTTTTTTCTATTTTTCTTCTTGCTTTTCCTCTTCTCTTTCATTCTCACTTGCTCACGATTGTTGTAGCAATTCAGTTTTGGTTTTACTTTTTTTTTACAAGTCACTAGCCACGTGTCATGCCAAAGCCATGCAATTCTTTTTAAATAAGTGTTTACATTTCTTTTCTCATCTCTGGCTTCAATGCCCTCTCATTTTTTTATGCTTATAATTCTCTTTTGGTTTTCTGTTGGGTTGCTCTGTTTATTTGTCTTTTCATGATGAACTCGTCTTGTTGTATTTGATGTACATTGCTTACTTTGCTAGCTTTGAGATCATTTTCTTCTTTCATGTTGTGAGGACACACCATGATTTCAGTTTAGGTTTCGATACTTGATGAAATAATGATTTTTTATGATGCTTTGAGATGTTTCCTTTCATTGTTAAAAAAATAACATTTTTTTAGTTTTTGGTTGGTTAGGATGTTTCAAATGATATAATTGGCTTTTGTGATTACTTTGGGATAGCTCTAAACATTGGCTAAGTGAGTGTTGGGCTTTAAATTCTTCTACACATCCCTATTTTAAGTCGATTATTGGTAAGTTCATTTAACCGGTTTAGATGCTTGAGGATTACTTCCCTTTGTGAGAAGGAAATATTGAGTGACCAATCCTAGTGATCCTAAGTGGAAAATTCTTGAACCACCATTCATAGTGAGTTTAAAAATAATTGCTTGAATAAGTTTGGGAGTGACATCATCATTCACCATTTAAGTTGTAAATATATAAGCACTCCTCTTTCTTAACAAATAACTATACCCGAATGATCGATCTAGCTTTAGTTATCTCTACTTAACTAGGTTCTATTGAAAAATAAAATGAAAATAAAGTACTCCAATGACTCGAGGTAAGTCGGGATAAGAGTATGTTTTTAACGGTTTGAGTTATCTAGTGGCTAAGTAAAAAAAATTGCACTAGGGACACGAGAGCTTTAAAAAAAGAGCACCAAAGTGCCATAAAAAATTAACAAAAGGAAAAGATAAGAAAGGAAATTCATTACTCATCTTTATGTTATTCTTCCTTGTCTTAGCTTTCTAGCTCCATGTTTTTTCAATGCATGTAATCAAAAGTTTAAATGGAGGAGATCTGGATAAGGTTGTGATTTGTTGAATTCAAGTGTGGGAAAAACAGTCTTATGATAGTTATCTTTATTTGTTAGGCGAATTTTACCAATGGTTGCTTAAGTTGGGATGCATACACTTACACTTAAGAATCTATTGCCCTTTATGTAATTGGCTAGTTTTAGGATTGTTTTAAGCAGTTGCAAAATCTATGATTAAAAAATTCCTAACCAAAATCAATTAATTACTTGTTGAAAATTTGTGTTTTTACTTTGTTAATATTTATTTTTCTTCATTAGAGTTGAGGAATTGTCTTTACATCACTCGAGGACGAGAAAAGAGTTAAGTTTGGGGGTTTGATAACTCTATGAAATAGAGTTATTTAGTCCTAATTTCATGCCAATTATATGAATAATTTGATTTATCTTTGCTTAAAATGCACACACTTTGAGCTAATTTCACATTCATTATTTAAATAATTAAACTTTGAGAAATTATAAATATTTGGCATTAGAAAGAACATGAACTCTAAAACCTAAATTCTAAACCCTAAACCCTAAACATAAACTCTTGTTAGTAGTTTCAAGGAATGATCTATGAGGTATGGATAGAAGAGCAAGCATATCATATGAGTAATTGGTCGTTTGGAAATTTCAGATAGGGAGGAATCAATTGGCTCTGTCGTCAGTATTGCAGGAGTACTTGATGTTACCGGATGTCTGTTGTAACGTCCCGTTACTTTTGGAGGTAAATTTTTTTTTATTTATTTTATTTAATTAAAGAATTTAAGGTTAGTTTAAATTTAGTAATTTCGAATTTAGTAGTTATTTTCGTTCGAAAACCTTTTTAATCCTGTTATTACTTTAAATTAGTTTCGGTGACATTAATAATTATTAACAGGCCAATTAAAAATTATTAATCACCTTTAGATTAATTTAAGATCTTCAGGCTTCGTTTTATTGCTAAATCATTTAAAAGGGACGTAATCGTCATTTTCCAATTTCTTAAAAATATCACATTTTTACTATTCATTTCCATCTTCTTAAATAAGTCAACTTTGGTCAAAATTTTCATTTCTTTTCCTCCTTCTTTTTCCTCTTGTGGCAGAGACCCTCCATTTCCCTCCCTCTCTCTTTGGCTTTTCTTAATTACTCTGTAGATTGTTGTAATTTAAGTTCTGTTGAAAAGCCCTCGGTCCAAGGATGGATTCTAACCTAACAATCGAGGTTTTCGCCCGTTTTCTAAAAGCCTCAAAGTATGAAAAAGTTTCTAAATTCAAGCTTTGAATAATGTTTTAATGGAGTATAAGATTGAAATCATCAATTTCTTGCCGAGAAACTCGAAGATTTCAATCGAGGGAGTCGTTTTAGGTGGTTTTAGAAACTTTCCTAAACCCTAAAACCAAGTGTGAGTCGAAAACCCGTCCCGTGTGATTTTGTCTCACTTGGCCATGGCAAGGGTGTTTAGCTTGTTATGATTTTGTATTTTACTTAATTTTTCGGAAATCGATTATTGTGTAAAACCCTAAAATACGGTTACCCACTGATATAGTGACTTCCAAAGTACTCGAAACCAACTTGAAATACCTCTAAAATGCATAAAAACCGGAAGACCGAACCCGAGTCCCTCTTTTCCTTGTATGGCCGACAGCTACATAGGGTCCATTTTTGGGTTTTTCGTCGTTTTATTCTTTTAGATGTCGTTTACTCGATTTTCAGATAATTAATGATTGTTAGGTATAATTGATTTGTAGGATTGTGATTGCTCGTGTGGTTTTGATCTCGGCACTTTGGGAGCTTGGACTTCACAATCTAAGGTGAGTTTAAAATGGAAGTTAGTAATTTTATGCATTAACTTTCGTTACGATATTGTTTATCGAGGTTAAGAGGGGAACTAACTTCTGAAAAATTAATACTTGGTTGGTGACATTAAACTCGGAAGTGAGTTGAGTGACTTTGGAGTTCTTATGAATTTTGAAGTTTAAGGAACTTTGAGTGGTTTGGAAGTCTTGTAAGATGAATTGAAGAGTTTTAGAGGAAATTGGAGTTTTTAGAAGAAAACGGAAGCTTAAGGAACTTTGAGTGGTTTGGGAGTCAAGGTGGCTTAGAAGTTAGACTTGAGTGTTAACTCGTGTAATTCAAGTAGTTTATGTTCTTTAGTACTTTAGTAGTTTCTCATTTATGTAATCTAACTTACTAGGGAACTTGATGATTTGTGTTGTGGTAAGGTCGTGCGTGATAGTATGTTGATGTTGATCCATACGGTATCATGTTATGATGACTTGTGATATGGTAAGATCGTACGGGGTAGTATGTTGATGTTTATCCATACGGTAGCCTGTTACGATGACTTGTGATATGGTAAGACCGTACGAGATAGTATGTTGATGTTTATCCATACGGTAGCCCATTACGATGACTTGTGATATGGCAAGACCGTATGTGGTAATATGTTGATGTTGATCCATACGGTAACACGTTACGATGAAACTTGTTTGGTAATAAAGAAAGTTAGTGTTATACTTGCATATATTTATTAGAATTGTGTAATAAGACTTAGTATTAGTTATTACTTTTACTTCAAGTCTCTATTTCATTTTCATATGGGATTGAAAGTTTATTATGGGAAGCATACTACGATTGTATGATTGTGTGGAAATTGGAAATGTGGAATGGGTAGTAAAGTGCAATTTAGGCCTTTGGACAAAATTTCCGATATGGAATTTGGTTCATAGGATTACTTACTTTCATTTTACTCTCACTAGTATCTTTATGCTAATGTTGCTACACTTACAATTTTCAAGTAAATCTCGTCGCAAGGAACGTGGTAGAGGAGGTGGTGCTGCTTGACTTGTCGAGAGGATGGAAGGACAAGAGCAGGATCATATTTTGTAAAGCATCTTTCAAATGTTTTGGTTCATATTTGCTACTTTTCTTGCTTATGTTTTGAGATCGGAAGAGCAATTGTGTAAATGTGTAATGTTTTATGGTTTTCAGCTCTTTTATAAGTTTAAATATCAATCTGGAATGCACATTGCATGTTTATTGTTTTCTCTGAAATTGGGTATATGTAAACATGTTTTGGATAATCTGATTTTCAAACGAACCCATGCTGTTTTTCGGTAAAATTAAGTCTTCCGTTGTGCATTTGAATTTAAAGGATTTTACGAGTTTTGGGTCGTTACATCTGTGTTATGTGAACACTTCTCCACATTTTCACACATGTTTTTACTTCAGGTCTTTGGCAAAGAAGTGAGCTCATTTTATGAGTGTATTTTCTCTGAAGTATTGGGAAAATGGATGGCAAGTTTCGAGTATTAAAACCTTGTCTTTGTGATAGTTATGGGGCGATTGGATTTCTGTCCCGACTGTTATTTGTCTGAATGATGGGTTGCAAGATTAATAACTTCAAATGACTCTACGAGATTATCTTATGGGAAATTTTAATACTAGTATTTTTTTCAACGATGTGTGACTTAAGATTCTTGGTGGAAATCATTCATTTATTAATTGTTTAGACGACGGATTAAGTTTCGGTATGCATTATTGGGATAATTATGTTTTTGAGAAACAGCTTCAGTAGTGGGAGGATATTTTGGCAAGGTCCGACCGTTTGTGTTTAAGAGTTGTGATTAATGCATATAGAGAGATATGCATGAGTCGAGCAGTGCAGTTCGCTAGAGTTTGTAGTGGGGGACCACGTGTTCTATGAAGTGGCACCCATGAGTGAAGTTATGAGATTTGGAATCAAGTACAAGTTGATCACGTAGTTTTGGATGCTAACTAGTCTTATGAGGAGACGCTGATTGAGATCCTAGAATCCGAATAAAAATGTTGAGAAACAAAACGATGAACTTGGTCAAAGTTTTGTGGATGAACCAAATGTTGAAATAGGCTACGTGGGAATGTGAGGATGGGGTGAGAGCTAAGTATCCTCACATATTTTCTTAGAGAGCTTACTTTTCGGGAATGAAAAATCTTTTAAGAAGGGTAGACTGTAATGTCCCATTATTTTTTTCGAGCTATTTTATCTTAATTAAAGTATTTAATTTAATTTTAGAGTTAATAATTAGATTTTAGAGGTTTTATACTTTTATTTGACGTTTAATACTTTAGAAGTTTAAATTAGTATGAGGCGTATTTATAATTATTAACGGGCCAATTAATTATTTTAATCACCTTTTAGCTAGTTTAAGTGCTTTGGGTTAAGTTTTAAAAGCTAGAAGTAAAGGAGGGACTTTTTCTTAATTTCTCTTTTCAATATAAATATCTATAATTGACATCTTCTTCATTTGAGCAAAAGAAAAAAAAAAAAAACACTCAAAACAACTCTCTCTTCCTCTCCCATGGCCTACGCCCAAGCTCATGGTTTTGAGCTTTGGGTTTTTTTCAAATCTTGACAATTTCTTTTGCGTTGGATTGATTAGGACGTGGGCTATCTATCCATCCTACCTTTACGATGTTTCTTTTTCTCTAAGGGAAGCCCAAAAAAGTGATTTTTTTTTAAAACTTTTCATTTGGTTTTCTTCATTTTTGTTTATAAATGAGTTTTTAAGTTGAAACCATGTATTTTCATCAAGAAATTTAATGATTTTGAGGTCAGAATTTCGAAAAAAATATTCACCCAAGAATCACACTTTTTCTCTTTTTAGTTATGATTTATAAATTGTATTCGATTGGTGTTATTGTCTGTGTTGGTAATATTACGTGTGACCAATCATTCGATACTTTGGAAGCTCGACTACTTTACTAAGGTGAGTTTAATGTTGTTGTTGAGTGGCGAATTGCATGACGATTATGTTTGATCGGGGTTAAGAGACTTACCTTATATTGAAAATTATCAATGTTGGAAGTTGATTGGAGTTAAGGAAAGTGCTTAAGAAGTTTGTTGTTTGGTTGAACTGGGGTTATATTTAAGATTATGCATAAATTGTATTTTGGGATTATTGAATGGGTAGTAAAGTGCATGCCATGACTTTGGACACATTTTTCGATATGGAACTCGGTCCATAGAATTACTTGCCTCCATTTTACTCTCACTAGCATTTTTATGCTAATGTTGCTATATTTACAACTTTTCAGGTACTCCATGTGGCCGAGGGTGTGGTTGAGGAGGTGGTGTTGCTTGACTGCGGGACGATGGATTTTTTGCATGGACTTGGACATTTTGTTGAGCATTCTAGAAATGCTTGTTGTTTATATTTCCACCTTTGTCTTACTTTGTTTCCATCTTTCATATACTTTATATTTTGAGCTTGTGATAGCACTTGAACTTGTCTTTTTGATTTTATGTCTATTTTAGGATTTATTTATAAACAGAGATGCGCATTTCCATGTCTAATTATGTTTTCTCTGATTGTGAAAAATGTAAAAAAGGTTTTGGATAGTCCAAATTTTAATCGTACCCATGCCCGTTTAAAAAAAAATATTAAGTCTTCTGCTGTGTCTTGGAATTTAAAGGATTTAATGAAGTCGAGTCGTTACAGAAGGATATTGAATGTCCACCATCATCTCACTATCTAACAGAAATGAAATGCTTTGTCAATCTAGGCACATGTCTTACCTTGCGAATCTTTCAAATTGAACCATTCGCTATCTTTAAGCTCACATCACCTATAACAACAATATCCAAGGGTTCTTCATCGGCGGGAAGCACCTTACAATGATTTATTGTAACATAATTATCCAGAATATCATGTTGTCCTGTAGTGTGAAAAGATGCACCAGAATGAATAACCCAAGGGTCATGAGCTCTCTTAACTACAAGCATGAAGGAGTCACGGACCTGCTCAAGCAGTTCATTAGTTACGCCATTATCTTTGCCCTCATTCTTCTAAGGAGCCTTCTTTTTCAACTGTCTCATTTTACCAAAATTCCAAAACTCAACTTTACTGTTCCTGGACTTGCTTCTGTGATTCTTTGAGTTTCTCCGTTTCCCATTACCTCTATCATTCATGTTATTGCTTCTACATCTTTATACATTGAATGCTCAAATAAGAACTGGAAGTAGTACCTTTTTATTTCCTACAAACTTCTTTTCCTAGTGTCCCTTTTTTAATTTCAGAAAGAGTCAACTCATGATCACCAAGTAAGTTAGAAATAGCTGTTTTCAACATATCCCAACTATCAGCCAAAGATTTTAGCAAAAGCACCGCATAAATCTCATCAGCAAATTTAATGTTAATGGAGGCTAACTGATCTACCAGAATACTTAATTCATTAAGATATAAGCCAACAGTTTCAGCTTCTACCATTTACAAATTAAATAATTTGGTAAGTAGATATACCTTATTATTAGCAAAAAGGCTTTTCATACGTGTCAAATAAGGCTTTCATTAAGCCCATAGTAGTCGTCTCCTTTGATACCGAATGAGTCATCCTCTTCTCCAAAGTCAAACGAATGACGCCAACTACCCGCCTATCCAACCTGTTCCATTCATCATCTTTCACTTCACTCGGTTTCAGTCCCAGTGATCATTCCAGGGATTTGTTGTACAAATAATCTTTTATTTGCATCTTCCAGAAGACAAAATCATTTGCGTCAAATTTTGTAATTCCCAAATTCAAATTCTCTACCTAATTAGACATCGTTCTTCAACTATAACCAATGCTCTGATTCTAGTTGTTAGGGAATGAAAGGTTCGTGAGACATATAATTCACACAAGAACGATAGCCGAATAATAAACAATCATAAAATAGAAAGAAATACGACACTAAAAATTTATACTAGTTCACCACAATGATGGGCTACATCTAGTTGCTACTACTACATATTTCACTATGATGAATCAGAGGAGAATACAATATAGAAAAAATATTCAAGAGACTTATAAATAGTGTATTATGCACTCAAAAGCACCAAAAAAAAAGAGAAAAACTCTTTCTTTTACAACATTTTTTCACACTCTAAAACTCCGCACTGCCGCTCAACCCTCTCGGATGGAAAAAAATAACACCGCTTCTTTATTTCTATCTCTCATTTGAAGCACTACTCCACCACCTCACAAAAACCCAAGTCTCGGCTAATTTGATTAAATCATAATATGCTGATCTAATCCTTTTTTGACAAACATGCTTTTCGGTGCGAGCAAAATCCATTTTGCCTAAAACCAATTTTCCACCATACAAAGATGCAACTTGGAATAAGCCATAGTGGGCTTGGGTTTTAGGCCTTAGGCCACTAATTCTTGGGATAATCCAGTAAATTGCCTATATTGGCTATTCTCTATGTTTTTTTTAGCCCACATACCTTTTCTAATACCTTTTGGCCTATATCTAATATATATTGTTTCATTATTCCTGATTTGCCCTTATTATTTTTTTCCTTTTCTTCTACTCACGATCCCTCTCTCTCTCTCCCCATAGTCAATTCAAATCTTCCCTACGATCCCTCTCTCTCTTTACCCATATTCAATTCAAATCTTCCCTGATTTATAGGGTTATATTAATGTTCTTTCTTTTTCCACTCTTTTTATTTAATAATTGCATACTTTATAACCATGTGAGGGTTTTGTCTCTTTTTTCTGATCTCTAGGTGTGACGACCCGTCACTTTTAAATAAATTAAATCAGAGAAAAACAGCGGAAGTCTTTTATTTTAAGAAAATTGGCGTGATTATATTTGAAAATAGGCTAGCCAAAACCTATTTACATCTTAAATTCAAATATCTATAAACACAAGGAACATTAAGTTCCTATCAGGAATTCAAAATGATTTATGAACATAAAAGTAAAGACAAAAGCTCTTAAGAGCCATTTACAAATATACAACTCCAAAATTATATAAAATTCACAAAACCATGTACGTGGATTTTTACAACTACTTAGTCCATCTCGAAATCATCATCCTCTCGATCAAGCGCGCACCAGCTCCTCTCCCACGATCCCAAACATTACCTGAAATGTTTGTAATATCATGAGCTAACAAACTAAGCTCAGTGAGAATAATAAGAATAAAAAGTAAGAATAGACCTCAAACTCGTATTCCTATTTGTGTCCAATTTCCCTGACACAATCAATCCTAAAGTTCTCCAACTCTAGGTAAATTCGTTTTATACTTTCTAAGGATGATATTACTAAGAATCATAGTCAATACTCATCCATTAACTTATTACGACATAAATAAGAAAAATAAATAAACTTTGTATAAAATAAAACATCTCAATCCTCTATCCAGGATATATATATTTTCATCGATCATATGCATGAAGATAACGAGAACATCCCGTAGGATACACATTCACCCTTTATGCATGATATGCATGAAGAAGAGGATGCGGACAACCCCCGAAGGGTCCAAACATTCTTCCCTTCTTTTCTTTTCTCTCTTTTATTTCCTTTTTCTCTGAAGGCGATGCGAACAATCCCCGAAGGGTCCAAACATTCTTACCTTCCTTTCTTTTTCTCTCTAAAGGCGATGCGGGCAATCCCCGAAGGGTCCAAACATTCTTACCTTCCTTTCTTTTTCTCTCTGAAGGCGATGCGGACAATCCCCGAAGGGTCCAAACATTCTTACCTTCTATGATGCGAGATGTTATGGTGCAATATGTTATGGTTATGTTTGCACATGCTTGTAAAAGTAAATAAAAGTAAAGTATGAATATTAAAGTAACCGGAACAAATATAAAGTAAAGACATAAGTAAAATAGATAAGAATCCCGGATGAACAATATATAAATTGAACTTTGCTACCAATAATAAAAGTAAAACCATAACTTAAACTAGTAACCTTAACTTTCCAGGATTCTAAACTTCCAATAAAATTTAAAGTTCTATTAACCTTTCTATAAAACAAGTCTTGGATCTTCTAACCTCCAATGATCCATCCTATGCTTCGAAACGATTCTAACTTAGAATCTTCTAAGATTCAATACTTTCCTCGAGAACTCCTAAGTTCTCAATTAAAGGATTAACTCCTAATCCTAAGGGCACTAACTCACATCCCTCTAATCTTAAATTCGGATTCTAATCTTAGTTTCAAACTCTACAAACCTTCACACTCATTTGCTTTCTATAAATACTTTAAATCCTAACTATTCTCACCTTAAAGAAAGTTGACTTCGCTCCTAAGTCCGAAAGAGCGATCAAACAAGCAGTTCGAAAACACCTACAATTGAATTATATCACATAATCAATAATTTTACCAACTATCGATCAAACATCAACTAAACGATCAAAACAACGAAAAACTCAATAACCCTCCCATAGAGGCTCTCGGCCCTCTCAAAGAAAATGGGCTTCGGGTTTGGTTTTCCGGCTTTTAGGTAATTTAAAAGTGTTTCGAGTTGGTTTTAAGCAAATTCGATATTCCCGATTTCAATGGGTATTGATAATTAGTGTTTTTGAACATTAAGCTCTTTCCCGAATTGAATTTAAATAAACATTATTTCATTAAATTCTAACCCAAAATCAAACCCAAAAGGGTAAATTTCAAACGGGAAGGGTTTCGACTGAAACTCGGTTTTAGGGTTATGGGAAAGTTTCCAAAAACTCTTAAAACTACTCCCGTAGTTACAAACACCGAGTTTCACGGTATGAAATCGAAAGAAAACAAAGAAAACTCCATTAAAACACTATTTGGAGCTTAGGGTTTCAAGAGAAACTTACCGAGAACTTCGTGGATCTCGGGTGGCAAGCACGATAGTTGGGTGGAAAAGAATCCTAGACCTGAGGCCTTTCCGATGCAACCGAAATCGAGTCGATCCGCTGAGAAACGAACGAAAACCCGAAAAATCCCCTTTTCCCCTTGAACCCACGGCCTTGGAGGTGAAAAGATGAGCTTGGTGGTCAACTTTGGTCAAATGGGCAATTTAAAGAAGAATATGAATAGTGTTTAGATATTTAGGAAGTTTGGAAATTACGATTTTGCCCTTTTTATGACTTTTAACTTGTAAATCGAAACCCGATGCTCTTAAATAAATCTAAAGGTGATTAATAATTATTAATAGTTAATAATTATTAAGGTCACCGAAGCGAAAAATAAACATTAAAACGATAAAAAATGAATTTCGGGCAAAATTAAGTACAAAAAATCGAAATTACAAAATAATAATTAAACTATATACTTGAATTGCAATAAATAAATAAATAAACAATATTAAACAAAATAAATAAAAAAAAATAATAAAAAAAAATTTCACTCTAAAATAACGGGACGTTACACTAGGTTTTCATTTTCCCATCATTTTTTTTGTCATTTTCACGATTTGTTGTTGGTATTTGTTTTAAATGTCCCATAATATTTGGGTTTTTTATTTTCTTTTTTATTCTTTCATTTCTTCACATTTGTTTTGTGTTTTTTATTTTTTTTGGGTTTCTTGCTTTTGTTCTTCTCCATCTGCGTTTCTTTTTCTTGTTTTAGTCAATTTTTCGTTATCTTTCCAAAACTCATGGATTCTTGTTTTGTCAATGATCGTTTGCTTTTTTCATTCTCTAGCATCTAAGTTTTGAAATTATTCATCATCTTTCATTTCAGTCGGTTTCGGTCCCAGTAATCATTCCAGGGATTTGTTGTACAAATAATCTTCTATTTGCAGCTTCCAGAAGACAAAATCATTGGCGTCAAATTTTGTAATTCCCAAATTCAAATTCTCTACCCAATTAGACATCGTTTTTCAACTATAACCAATGCTTTGATTCTAGTTGTTAGGGAATGAAAGGTTCGTGAGACATTTAATTCACACACAAACGATAGCGGAATAATAAACAATAATAAAATAGAAAGAAATATGACACTAAAAATTTATACTAGTTCACCACAATGATGGGCTACCTCTAGTTGCTACTACTACATATTTCCCTATGATGAATCAGTGGAGAATACAATATAGAAAAAATATTCAAGAGACTTATAAATAGTGTATTATGCACTCAAAAGCACCCAAAAAAAAAAAGAAAAACTCTTTCTTTTACAACATTTTTTCACACTCTAAAACTCCGCACTGCCGCTCAATCCTCTCGGATGGAAAAAAATAACACCGCTTCTTTATTTTTATCTCTCAGTTGAAGCACTACTCTACCACCTCACAAAACCCAAGTCTTGGTTAATTTGATTATGTGACGACCCGTCACTTTTAAATAGATTAAAATCAGAGAAAAACAGCGGAAGTCTTTTATTTTAGGAAAAATTGGCGTGGTTTTGTTTGAAAATTGGCATGCCGAAAACCTGTTTACATCCTAATTTTCAAATCATCTAAAATCACATGGACTTTAAGTCCAAATCAGGAGTTCAAATGTTTCATCACATAAAACCACATCAAAAGCTCTTATGAGCTATATACAACATCAAAGTGTTCAAAAATTTATAAAAGTGTTACACAAACTTTACAAAGACAAGTCCATCTCGAGGCCAGGCATTCCTCGATCACGCAAGACCATCTCCCCGTCCACGGCCTCTAGCCAGGGCATTACCTGAAATTTTTGTAATATCATGAGCTAACAACTTAAGCCCAGTGAGAAAAATAAGCATAAAAAGTAAATATAGACCTCAAACTCGCATTCTGATTTGTGTCCAATAAACCGACACAATCCTTCCTAGAATTCTCCAAAGTCTAGGTTATTCTAAGTCATATTTTCCAATTGATGAAACTAATTAACACACTTAGGCTAATTATTCAACCTTTAACTTGTTATAACATAAAGTAAGAAAAGTAAATGACTTTGCATAAAATATAACATCTCGACTCTCTTTCTCATCTATCATATGCATAAAAGTAACGAGTACATCCATAGGATACGCATTTGCCATTTATGCATGTAATGAAGGTAATGTGGATTTTTACAAACTATCCACCCTTATCCTTATGCATGAAGGTAATGTGGGAATCCACTCATCCACCATTCAACCTTATGCATGATGAAGGTAATGTGGGAATCCACTCATCCATCATTCACCTTATGCATGAAGGTAACGTGGGAATCCACTCATCCACCGTTCCTTTCATTCTTTTCATTCTTTTCTTTTTCTCTTTTCAATGATGCGAGATGTTGTAGTATAATAAATAATGGTGCAAAATGTTATGCATATGCTTGCATATGCTTGTACAATTAAATAAAGTAAAGTAAATGATAAAGTAATTAAAATACACATATGGTAAATGGGCATAAGTAAAAACATAAAGTAAATGACAAAAAGTAAAATAACTGAGAAACTCGAATGAACGATATGACGATCGAACTCCGATATTAGTAATAAGATTAGAATCATAATTTAAACGATTAACCTATGTCCTCCGGATTCTATACTTCCAAATAATCCGAGGTTCTATTAACCGTTTTAAATTACAAGTTGGATCATTTTGACTTCAAAATAATCCAACCTTAGTTTCATAACGAAACTAAGTTAGAATCTTCTAAGATTCAAAGTCCAACTCGAGAACTCCTAAGTTCTCGCTTAAGGATTAACTCTTAATCCTAAGGGCACTAAGTCACAACCCTCTAATCTTAGGTTCGGATTCTAATCTTAGTTTCAAACTCTCAAACCATCACACTAGTTTGCTTTCCATAGTTAATTTAAATGCTAACTATTCTCACCTTTTTAATAAGATGATTTAGCTCCTAAGTTCGAAGGAGCGATCAACCACGAAGTTCAAAAACACCTACAAACGAATTACATCGTAACAATCAATAACGAAACCAACTATCAATCAAACAACTACTAATCATACAAAGCAACGAAAACCCAATAAAACCCACAAAGAGGCCCACGGCCCTATCATCAAAAACAAGTCTCGGGTTTGGTTTTTCGGCTTTTTGGCAATTCAAATACGTTTTGAGTTGGTTTTAATCAAATTCGATCATCCCGATTTCAATGGGTATCGATGAATAGTGTTTTTGAACATTAATCCCTTTCCCGAATTGAGTTTAAATAAACATTCATTCATTAATTTCTAACCCATTTTCAATCCCAAAAGGGTAAATTTCAAACGGAAAGGGTTTCGACTGAAACTCGGTTTTAGGGTTATGAAATAGTTTTCAAAAACACATAAAACTACTCCTGAATTGACAAACACCTGGAGTTTCACGGCAAGAAATCGAAAGAACACAAAAGCTTGAATCAATTTCCATGGAAGTTCAATGAGAATTCGAAATCTAGGGCTTACCTTAGAGAGTTGGAAACGTTCCAAGAGTGGAATGGGTAGAAAGGTCTCGCGAGAGCTTTCCAACGCATCCGAAATCACGCAAAACGGCCAAGAAACGAGCCGGGCGACCGTTTCTTCCTCTTCTCTTTTCTTCCCTTTGTTGCTCGGGTTTGGAGAAGAAAATGGTGATGTTTTGGTCAAAAATGAGTCAATGACTCATTTAAAGAAGATGACAAATAGTAAATAGATATTTAGGAAGTTGGAAATTACGATTTTGCCCTTTTTAAGACTTTTGGCTTAAAACGAATCCCGAACATCTCAAACTAACCCAATGGTGATTAATAATTATTAATTGGCCCGTTAATAATTATTAACACCATTAAAACGTAATTAAATAAATAAAGCCATTAAAATGAATTAAAATGAAATAAATTGCAAATTTCTAATTTAATAATAAATAAATGAACTTAATTACTTGAATTAAAATAAAATAAATAAATAAATAAATAAAATTTTATCACAAAATAACGGGACGTTACAGATTAAATCATAGGATGCTGATCTAATCCTTTTTTTGACAAACACGATTTTCGGTGCGAGCAAAATCCATTTTGCCTAAAACCAATTTTCCACCATACGAAGATGCAACTTGAAATAAGCCATAGTGGGCTTTAGGCCTTAGGCCATTAATTCTTGGGATAATCCAGTAAATTGCCTATATTGGCTATTCTCTATGTTTTTTTTAGCCCACATACCTTTTCTAATACTTTTTGGCCTATATCTAATATATATTTTTTCATTATACCTGATTTGTCCTTATTATTTTTTTCCTTTTCTTCATCCCACGATCCCTCTCTCTCTCTCCCCATATTCAATTCAAATCTTCCCTACGATCCCTCAATCTCTTTACCCATATTCAATTCAAATCTTCCCTGATTTATAGGGTTATATTAATGTTCTTTCTTTTTCCACTCTTTTTATTTAATAATTGCATACTTTATAACCATGTGAGGGTTTTGTCTCTTTTCTCTGGTCTCTAGGTTTTCATTTTCCCCTCATTTTTTTTTTCATTTTCACTATTTGTTGTTCGTATTTGTTTTAAATGTCCCATAATTTTTGGGTTTTTTATTTTCTTTTTTATTTTCTTTTTTATTCTTTCATTTCTTCACATTTGTTTTGTGTTTTTCATTTTTTTGGGTTTCTTGCTTTTGTTCTTCTCCATCTGCCTTTCTTTTTCTTGTTTTAGTCAATTTTTCGTTATCTTTCCAAAACTCATGGATTCTTGTTTTGTCGATGATCGTTTGCTTTTTTCATTCTCTATCATCTAAGTTTTGAAATTGAGATATAATGGCGGATCTGAAATAGAAACGAAAGCGTAAACAAAAACTGAGGGCGTTGCCAGTACTCGAACAGAGGTCATGATGCAAATTAACTCATATGGTTGGAGAAAACATATTTCATTATCCATCGTAGAAGATGATCTTTTTATAAACCCAGATTTGTTATAGTACAGTATTGAACCTTATAATGTACATTTTCATTTTTTTTATTCATCCAACCATGTCTTACCTCTTTTCGTGTACTGTACATAAATATATAATATTATGTACAATATATTATATTACTTCGAAACTCATATTTGGTATAGTACAGTATCGAAACTTATACTGTACATTTTCATATTTTTGTATTCATCCAACCATGTTTTACCTCTTTTCGTGTACTGTACATAAATATATAATATTATGTACAGTATATTATATTACTTTATTACACCGTCTTCATATTTTACATAAATATATTATATTATGTACGGTATATTGTCTTCTATTATCGTACATTTATAATATTGGATGTGGGTACAATATCACAATATATAATGTACATCGAATGAATTTTTTGAAGATTCGCCGAAAAAAGGTTATCAAATTTGAAACGATAGATTTTTTTTTTTTAAATTTCTGATTTTCTCCCTTATTTTCTTTTATGGTTTTTTAATATTTAATGTTTCCTTGATTTAATCATTTTGAAATTTTAATTCGCTTAATTAAATTTAGTAAGGGTGGTTTGAGTATTTTACATATCAAATAGGCTATTTTGTTTTATTTTTTAGAATGGTTCTCAAAGCTTTACTTCTTTAGTTGGTGGGATATTTACCAATATATCCCTTAATTATTTTTTCAATGTTTTAAGGGAAATTTCATTGGGTAATAGATTTTGATGCAATATTTGTTAAAATGTCAACTCTAACAAGTATTTGTAAATATTGTAATTTTTACTATGTTAATCGGTGATTAACAATAAAAAATATGTGTATCATTGATAAACTTAATATAAAAATATATAATTCAATGTTTATCACTTATTCATACTATTATATTTACTAATATTTCTTAGAGCTGCCAATTTTATAAATATTACTAAGAAAAATATTAGACTTACAAATGCTTCATGTTTTGATTGTCTTCAAAATATAACATTCAACACATCAGTTGGCTCCCCGACGTTTGTGTTCTTCAATCGTCTTTTGAGGCCGTATCTCATATCCAATTTTCGTCACTGTCAACGTTCGTTTTTATCATTTATACAAATATTTTTAAAATCTAATATATCTCTAAGTACTCTAATGAAAAAATGGTACCCAATAAAATTTCTATAAATAATTTTTAATTTTGATGTGCAAAGCACCTGAGAAAAAATATATATACTACATGTCGGTACTGACTTTTTATTTTACAGAACGTGTGACCCGAGTCTACGGACATGCTTTCACGCGTTTTCTCGATTCTACGGTCGGACGCTCTGTCTCTCAAGAACTCTTTTGCTCGTTTTTTTTTTTATCAAGTGTCGATGTGCCATTGGTTTATTTTTATAAGCTACTAAAATCTCACATTTACAAAGAAACTCAAATAAAATAATATGTTGTATAAATTTGTTGATTATTCAAAATAATTTCGCATTAATGATGGTATTCAAGAACACTATGAAATATATAAATTAAAATAAAACGAAACTATAATAGTTGAAAGACAAAAGAATACTTATCTCTTATGTCAACTTAAACATATTTCAATTCATTAATATCTCTCCATTAGATTATACATTTGAACCTCCTTTTTTCTAATTAATGTATATTCTAAAAAAAAAAAACCTATACTTAAATCTTATTTTATTAGATTATTTATATTTTATAAATTCATAAACTCCAATAATATTTTTATTGGTAAAATAAAACCCTAACACTTTTATTTCGTTTCCTTAATTTTTTTATTTTACACAAATGCTCAATATATTAAAGTTATAATGAAAAAATATAAATATGTCTTTTAAAAAGTAAGTTTATCAATGAACAATTACTATGATTAATAAAATGAACCACTAGATAGCTTATGATTTATGTAAATCATTTATAATAATTAAATAAAAAATTGAACTAATTAAAATCATGATAAAAGTCAATCCCAGGATTAAGGAGTTTTTAAAAAGATTATATTTAACTTCAGAATATACATATTTATGCTTACAAATAATTCAGAAAACCAAGCTCACAAACTCAAATTTCCTTAAAAAAAAATTACACTAAATAAATATAAATATTTCATATTATAATCAAACTGTTCATAATTAATTTCTTTCGATCTTCACGGAAGAACGAAACGTGCAACCAAGTTATTTGGGAGACCATATTATAAGGGAACACCAACAATTTCTCCTAAAAGAAAAGGAGAAGTTTTGCATGTGCTTAATTTAAAATTATCAAAATAATTGTTTAAACACACTATAAAATTGGACTTTTCCTTGGGTCTCTATCATCTTCTGTTTCATCAATTGAAAGCTGAGTTATCACAGAAATAGCTAATTATCAGATGGCTCGAAGTCTGGGAAGGGGCAATGCATTCACTTATACAGTCGCCATTGGGTTCCTTTGTGTTTTTCTTCAGTTCGAATATGGCGTCGCCGCTACTTTTATCGTCGGCGACTCAAGAGGATGGAACTTCAATGTCAATAGTTGGCCCAATGGCAAAGTTTTTAGAGATGGCGATGTGCTCAGTAAGCTCTTTCATTTTCATTTTTAGTCCCATATTAAAAAATTCATTATATAGAAATTGCATAGCTTTTAGAAATATATTTCTATTTATGCTCTTATTTTTTTTTATATAATTTTATCGAAATAAAAGTAATAATTAATTTGTAATAATAATTTTAGTAAAATTAGTGATAGATTATCAAAACTAAAATAATAATTAATTTGTAATAAAAGTATAGTTTTATTTATTAAAAACACATTTAGATGACAATTATTAAGGTTAAAAGAAAAATTTTATTGGATGACAGATTTTGATGTAATATTTATAAAAATAGCAACTTTAAAAAGTATTTATAAATATAGCAGTTTTTACTATTTTAATCAGAAATTAACGGTGATTAAAGTGTAAATCAATGAATAAATTTAGTGTAATAATATGCAATTCAATGTTTATCATCTAGTTCACAAAATCAAAATTTACTATATTTATGAATATTTTTTGGAGTTGTTATTTTTATAAATGTTACTAAAAAAAATTTGTTAGATTAGTTAGCTGATTTTTTATTTTGTGATATAGTAGCAATATACAATATATTGTTTTTATGAGAACTATTAATTTATTAAAATCAAATTACTAAATTAGTAACATTAAGCCAAATTATTAATTAACTTGTAATAGAAGGATAGTTTTATTTCTTCAAAACTTGTTTAGATAATAATTATTAAATTTAAAATTACATTAAATTCAAAATTTTAAAAATTTTAAAAATGTTAATAGTTAATTGTAATTTTAAATTTTATAATTTTTTACATAGAAGCAAACCGACATGGAAAATATAAAAATAAAAATATTGAATAAGAAACTGGTTCTTATCTCATGTTATTCGATAACTTAAAATTCTATTTTGATTGGATCTGAAATGTCTTCTTATGATTTTAAAAATAATATGAATCATAAATAATTCTATACCAAAATTATTCTTAAAAAGAAGGACATGAAGAAGTTATAAATATATTTATTTTTAAATTAATTGATAAAATAAAATTGATGGGTGTTGCAGAATTCAATTATGACCCAACAAATCATAACGTGGCGGTGGTGGACGAGGTTGGTTACAACAGCTGCAATACTCCGACAGGAGCAACAGTGTTAAGATCAGGAAGCGACGAATTAACTATTTCAAGGGGACCTAACTTCTTCTTATGCAACTTTCCAGGACACTGCGAGGCCGGGATGAAGATTGCCATTCATGCCCACTGATTGGTTTCACAATTAAAGATAAATTTTAAAAGTGTTTAAATGTTTTTTTAATAAACGAAATGTTTCGATAACTATTAAAAAAACACTTATAAAAACTTTTAAAAGTTATCCCAAACGGACTGTTTGAATTTATGTTTTGATTTTATCATCATTTACACCTCTAAGTGTATTCAATTACAAAAACACCTTCTATTTTTGTAATGAGTTGACTCCTTTAAAATACTTTAATTTAGAATAAATAGTGAATGTCTTGGGCATGAAACCGTTTAAAATATGGATTAGCCAAAAACCTGAATACATTGTCCCAATTAGTAAAAGTAAAGCAAAGGAAATGCACACTTCCGTTTATAACTTAAATCAAAAGAAAGAGGACATGGAAAGCATTTACATCAATTCATAAGCTCTCATGAGCTACAAAACACAAGTTTTAAAATAAACGAGAAGTATGGTGATTTCAAAGAGTTTTTCCCCTAGCATCCCTGGGATGCCCCAAAATGAATCTAGAGTCCATGTCTCAAAAAGTCATCTCCTAGCAATCAAGTGACACCACCTCCTCAACCTCGTTCTCTACCACGAGTATTACCTGAAAACTTTAAAGTGTAGCAACATTAGCATATAAATGCTAGTGAGAGTAAAATGGAAGCAAGCACTTCTATGGACCGAGTTTCATATCGAAAAATGTGTCCAAAGTCCTATTTTGCTCTTTACCACCCATACTATACTCCCAAAACACTAAGAATAGGTAAAATAATCTATTCCCAACAATATCGAATTATGAAAATAAACATTTAAGCTCACGAGTAAATATTAAGGCAACCATATAATTCTAAATCATAACGCAAACAAGTAATAACCTAATTCACACCACGCATATCATACCACACTTTGTTTCCACACATTATGTAACCATACCACGTATGTACCACATTCCACATTTGAAATACCACCCACAACAACACATTTCGCAATCTACCACATTCCACATTTTGTATCATTTCACATTTGCCATATCCCATATCATTACCACATTACCATTTTTCACATCGTTACCATGATACCACAATCCACACCACCACATTCCACATTTCGAATTATTACCACAATTCCACAATTCATATCATTACCACATTTCCACATTTCACGTTACCACGTTTCACATCATTACCACAATACCACACTTTATTACCACTAAACATAGAGTAAGTAAAGAAACCCGATAACTTACTAGGAAAATAAAAGAGATGTTTAAAATAAGCTATTCACCACAATTTCATTCTTCCAAAGTAGATTAGGGTCTAAAACCAACTGAGCTTACTTTCTCTCCAAAATTTCCTTAAAACTTCTCTTGAATCACACAAGTCTAAGAAGGGACATTTCTAAGCTTACTCCAAACCACAACTCTCACCAAGAACACTCCTTTACACATAAATAGTTAAACTCACTCCCAACGATTAGAATTTCCATCCCAACGTCATACAGCTCTTCTTAAGCATTTTCCTTACCTCCAATCAAACTTCCAACTTTACCAACTTCTAAAAATAAAGTAAATCTCTTAACCCTGATCAAACATAATCGTCATGCAATCAGGAAACATAAAAATACTCGACAACCATTTTAAACTCACCTTGAATAAAGTAGACGCCCTTCTATGAGTCGGAAGGTTGAGCACGAGAACGGTTTCAAAAATCTACAGTTAAATTACACCTAACACATGTTAATTTAACCAAACGTTCACTACAAGAAAAGTGGGAATTAGCGACAGAAACAGGGTCGATTGCGTCATTAGTTAACGACGGAATTAGCAACGACAAGCAGTGACATTGATTTTGTCATCGTTACCTTATATTAACGAGGCATTGCGTCGTGACTAAGCGAGGGAAAACTATTCCATCGCTTGAGAGTGTTGACTAGAAATTGAACGACAGAATGCATCGCTAGATAAGTCAAACTTGTACTTTGACTATAACAATGCAATGCGTTGCTATATAAGTCCAAGTTTACTTTAAGAATAACGACAGATTGCGTCGTCAATAGGCCAAATAATAGTTTTGACATTAACGTTCGAATGCGTCACTAAATTAAATTATTAATAAAAAAACAAATTAATTATTTTTGGGCTGAACAACGCATTCCATCCTTTACTTATTTTTAAAAAAAATTAAATTATTAATTAATTAAAATTGCAAAAAAAATGAAAAATAAAATAAATTATAAAATAAAATAAATTATAAAATAAAAAATAAAAAATTAATTAAAAAAATATTATATAAATAATAAAAATATCCACAAATATAGACAAAAAATTTGGAACCCTTAGTGTCTAAAAAAACTACTTAGCCAGAGGATCGGGCGTAGTCGTGAAGGGATGATTTACTAAACTAGCGGAAATTTATTTAGCAAACTTCTTAACATTTAATAACGGATCTATTAACATCATGCAATTTGTGATAAAAAAACATGTAGATTCATGCTTAATTTCGAAAATTAAAACCCTTTTACTTACATTGAGTAATTAATGGAGAATCGGTTGGAGGTTTCTTTACAGCATCAAATCCTCAGCAACACCGGATCTTCTATGATATATCCCGATCGAAAGCAAAACCGACTTGTGGGAATCGAACCGGAAGAACAAAAGAAGAAGAAATTTTTTCTAACTTTTTCCCTATGGAAAATCGGCAATTGGGTTAAAACTTCAGAGAGAATTTTCACTTTTCTAATTAAAGTGAGAAGTGTACAAAATATGAATCCCAATGGACATATTTATAGGAAAATATGATATCTAATCTAAATAGAAATCATTATCTCATAATTATTAAATAATATAAAAGATAATAATAAAATAAATATATATATATAAGTCACCTTGATGGACGCCAGTTGGTACATATCCACGCTGAAGCCTAAGTTAATATATATATATATATATATATATATATATATATATATATATAAAATTAGAAAAATTCAAATAATAATTTCTAATTAAATACATTTAGCCAAAAAATAATATATTAATTACCATTGAATCTTATTGAATTAATTAATTATTTTGGGCTAAAACCAATTTGTTTCTTAAACTAATTGAATTTAATTCTCTCTAGTATTTATTATTAAATTAAATAAACTCATTATTTAATTATTAATATTAATTATTAATTTCCATTTAAATAAACTCATTATTTAAATAATTAATAATATTAACATTAATTCCCGTTTAAATAATTTATTTATTTAAACAATTAATTTTGCCTTATAATATTATAATTGATAATGTTATATTAATTTCCATTTAAATAAACTCTTTATTTAAACAATTAATATTGTATCAACATTAATAATATTAATATTAATTTTCATTTAAATAATCTCATTATTCAAATAATTAATATTACCTAATTTTAAGTAAAATCAATTACTTAAATTATTTGTTCTTCCTAAGTTAAATCAATAACTTAGTTTTGCTACAACGATATTTGGGCTAGCACAGGGACCCGATGGACCTTGCGATGACCCGTCACTTTAAAATAATTTAAATTAGAAAAACACAGCGGAAGTCTTTTATTTTAAGAAAAATTGGCGTGATTATGTTTGAAAATAGGCTAGCCAAAACTTGTTTACATCTTAAATTCAGACATCTAAAAACACAAGGAACTGTTCCTATCAGGAGTTCAAAATGATTTATAAACATAAAAGTAAAGACAAAAGCTCTTAAGAGCTATTTACAAATATACAACTCCAAAATTATATAAAATTCACGAAACCATGTACATGGATTTTTACAACCAGCTAGTCCATCTCAAAGTCTTCATCCCTCGATCATGCAGCACCATCACCTCTCCCTCGACCTCTAGCCAGGGCATTACCTGAAATTTTGTAATATCATGAGCTAACAACTTAAGCCCAGTGAGAATAATAAGAATAAAAAGTAAAGATAGACCTCAAACATGCATTTCGATTTGTGTCCAATCAATCTGACATAATTCACTCCTAAAGTTCTCCAAACTCTAGGTAATTTCATTCTAAACTTTCCAAAGGATGATATTACTAACACTCGTAGCCAATCCTCATCCATTAACTTATTATGACATAAAATAAGAAAAGTAAATAAGTTTGCATAAAATATAACATCTCGATTTATATTCCATCGATCATATGTAATGTAGGGTTTTCATATACCCTTATGCATGAATGAAGGTAATGCGGACATCCCGTAGGCTCCCATTCAACCTTATGCATGAAGAAGTAATGAGTACATCCCGTAGGCTACTCATTCATCTTCTTTCTTAGTTTTACTTTCCTTTCTTTTCTTTTCTTTTTCTTTTCTTTTTCTGAAGGTGATGCGGACATCCCGTAGGCTCCAACATTCTTCCCTTCTTTTCTTTCTCACTTTCTTTTCTTTTTCTGAAGGTGATGCGGACATCTCGTAGGCTCCAACATTCTTCCCTTCTTTTCTTTCTCACTTTCTTTTCTTTTTCTCTTTTCAATGATGCGAGATGTTATGGTTATGCTTGCACAAGTAAATAAAGTAAAGTGAAAATAATAAAGTTACTGAGACAAACATAAAGTAAAAGGGCATAAAGTAAAAGACATAAAGTAAATAAATAGGAAACTCCGGACGAACGATATGTCAATCGAACTCCGCTAACAATAATAAAAGTAAAATCATAACTTCAACGATTAACCTATACCTTCAAGGATTCTAAACTTCCAACATAATCCGAGGTTCTATTAATCGTTCTATATAAAAGTTTGGATATTTTAAGTTCCAATGATCCATCCTAAGCTTCGAAACGAATCTAACTTAGAATCTTCTAAGATTCAATACTTTCCTCGAGAACTCCTAAGTTCTCACTTAAAGGATTGACTTCTAATCCTAAGGGCACTAACTCACATTCCTCTAATCTTAGATTCGAATTCTAATCTTAGTTTCCAATTCTACAAATCATTATACTTATTCGTTTTCTAAAATTACTTTAAATCCTAACTATTCTCACCTTTGCCAAATAAGATTTTTTCGAAATCTCCAAATTCCCACGAATCAACAACCGAGCAATCGCATCTACAATTCACCTATTGCACAACATATTACAACTCATAACTAAGATGAGAACAAGTGTGCATTTTTGGGTGAATAGTGATTTCGGATGAATAGTGTTTTCGGGTGAATAGTGTTTTTTGAAAATCCGGGTTCAAAATCGTCAAATTCCATGATAGAAATTCATGATTTCAACTTTGAAACTCATTTATAATAAAAAACGAACAAATCTATATAAAAAGTTTTGAAAAATTACTTTTTGGGACTTCCCTTAGAGAACGGGAAACTCCGAATAGGTAGGTTGGATAGGTAGCCCTCGTCCCTACCAATCCAACGCAACCGAAATCAAGCCGATCCATCGAGAAACGAATGAGAAACGAAGAAAATAAAATCCACATCCATGGAGGATTTAAACCCACGGCCAAGAAGAAATGGAGGAGAAGAAAATGAAGTAAACTTCTCAATTTTAGATTTTTAAAGATAAATGAATAGTGAATTTAGATATTTTAAGAAATTGGAAATGACGGTTGCGTCCTTTTATGACTTTTGACTTATAAAACGAAACCCGAAGCTCTTAAATCAATCTAAAGGTGATTAATAATTATTAATTGGCCTATTAATAATTATTAATGTCACCGAAATGAATTTAAAGTATTAAAACGATTAAAAAGGATTTCGGGAGAAATTAACTACTAAAATCGAAATTACAAAAATAATAATTAATCTAAATACTTAAATTGAAATAAATAAATAAAATTAAATAAATAATAGAATTAAATAAATAAATAAAATAAAATAAAAATTTCACTTCAAAATAACGGGACGTTACAGTCTACCCTCCTTAAAAGACTTTTCGTCCTTGAAAAGTGCGTTCACTAAGTGAATAAAGCGAGGGTACTTAGACTGTATGTCATCTTCACATTCCCACGTTGCTTTCTTTGACACTTTGTTCTTCCAAAGGACCTTAACTAAGTGAATTCCTTTTTATTTCTCAACAACTTTTGTTCGAATGCTCATATCTTAACTGGAGTCTTCTCATGAGACTTATTAGCATTCAAAACTACCAGTTCATAATCAATCACGTGGAACGAATTCACCATGTATTTCCAAAGCATCAATACATGGAAAATATTATAAACGGCCGATAACGAAAGTGGAGAACCTAAACAATAAGCTACCACTTCTACTTGATTGAGTATCTCAATAGGCCAATAAACCTAGGGCTCAACTGACCCTTATTCCATCTTTCATAACACCCTTTAATAGTGCCTGTGAAGACCCGTCACTTTTAAATAAATTAAAATCAGAGAAAACAGCGAAAGTCTTTTATTTTAAGAAAATTTTGCGTGGTTTTGTTTGAAAGTTGGCATGCCGAAAACCTGTTTGCATCCTAATTTTTCAATCTAATAAATTCACATGGACTTTAAGTCCAAATCAGGAGTTCAAATATCTCATATCATAAAACAACATCAAAAAGCTCTCATGAGCTATTTACAAAGTGTAATTCACAAACTCTTTAAAGTTCTCAAAAATAAATACTTAAACTTTACAACCATGAGTCCATCTCGAGGTCAACATCCCTCGATCACGCAGCACCACCTCCTCTCCCTCGACCTCTTGCTAGGGCATTACCTGAAATTTTTGTAATATCATGAGCTAACAACTTAAGCCCAGTGAGAATAATAAGCATAAAAAGTAAAAATAGACCTCAAACTCGCATCTCGGATCTCTCTTTCATTTATCATAAATATGAATGCATGAGGGCATCCCGTAGGATTTCACATTTGCCCCTTTGTGCGTGAATGAAGGTAATGCGGACATCCCGTAGGCTCCCATTTAACCTTATGCATGAGGAAGTAATGCGTACATCCCGTAGGCTACCATTTAACTCCCTATACATGAAGAAGTAATGCGTACATCCCGTAGGCTACCATTTAACTTCTTTTCTTTCACATTCTTTCTTTTCTCTGAAGGTGATGTGAACTCCACGTAGGGTTAATCAATCTTCCTTCTTTTCTCTTCCACTTTCTTTTCTCTTTCACTTTCATTTTCTTTTCACTTTCGTTTCCTTTTCACTTCCATTTCTTTTTCACTTTCATTTCTTTTTCATGAATGTGCGAGAATGGTATGAAGCAATATGATATGCATATGCTTGCATATCCTTGTAAAAGAAAATAAATAAAGTGCGGAATTAAAGTAATCGAATGCAAGCATAAAGTAAAGATATAAAGTAAAAGACAAAAAGTAAATGACATAAGGTAAAAGTAGGTAAGTATCTCGGACGAACGATATATAAATCGAACTCCGCTACATTAATAAAAGTAAAGGTCAAACATAACGATTAACCTAAACCTTCAAGGATTCTAAACTTCCAATAATCCGAGGTTCTAACAAACGTTCTTTATCAAAGTCTTGGATCCTTTAACTTCCAATAATCCATTCTAACTCCGAAACTAATCTAACTTAGAATCTTCTAAGATTCGATACTTCCTCAAGAACTTCTAAGTTCTCACTTAAAGGATTAACTTCTAATCCTAAGGGCACTAACTTACAACCCTCTAATCTTAGATTGGATTCTAAACTTAGTTTTAAACTCTACAAACCTTCACACTTATTCGATTTCTATAATTACTTTAAATCCTAACTATTCTCACCTTAATTAAAAAATGACCTTGCTCCTAAATCCGGTAGAGCAATCAATCACGCGGTTCGAAAACACCTACAAACGAATTATATCATACAATCAATAACTTTACCAACTATCGATTAAACACCAACTAAACGTTCAAAACAACGAAAACTCATCAAACCCTCACTTAGGGCTCTCGGCCCCCCCCCCCAATAAAATAGGTTTTGGGTTTGGTTTTCTGGCTTTTTGGCAATTTAAATACGTTTCGAGTTGGTTTTAAGCAAATTCGATAATCCCGATTTCAATGGGTATCAATAATTAGGGTTTTCGAATAATAATCCCTTTCCCGAAGAGAATATAAATAAACATTATTCATTAATTTCTAACCCATTTTCAATCCCAAAAGGGTAAATTTCAAACGGGAAGGGTTTCGACTGAAACTCGGTTTTAGGGTTATGAGATAGTTTCCAAAAACACTTAGATCTCGAGAGAAACGTATGATGGGTAGGTGGGAAATGATCCTTGACCCGAGGGCTTTCTGATTTATCCAAGCTCGAGTCGATCCGGCAAGAAACGAGCAAAAACCAATTTTCTCTTCTTCCTCTTTGATGCTCACGGGTGGGGAGGGAAATTTGGTTGAGTTTTGGTCAATTTTTGAAGTCAAAGGCATTTTAAAGAAGATAAATGAATAGTGTTTAGATATTTTGCAATTTTAGAAATTACGATTTTGCCCTTTTATGACTTTTGGCTTAAAAACGAATCCCGAACATCTCAAACTATCCCAATGGTGATTAATAATTATTAATTGGCCCGTTAATAATTATTAATACATTAAAACGTATTTAAATAAATAAAGCCATTAAAATGACTTAAAATGAAATAAACTACTAAATTCTAATTTAATGATAAATAAATGAATTTTAATTACTCAAATTAAAATAAAATAAATAAAAGTTTTTTTTTTATCACAAAATAACGGGACGTTACAGTGCCGCTTGAAGTATACGAGATCCACTTCTACAACTTGAAGAGGTTACATCGAATCCTGTTGTCAACTTTGGTTAACCCTTAACCTTTCCCTAAACAAATGATAGACTCACTAGTCATTTGTTACAACTTGAGTTTCAAAAGTCTCTTTTCACCAATCTCACCCCACTGAGTGGAAGAACAACACTTTCAACCATAAAGTGTCTAAATAGTACCAAAACTCCGAGACTAAGCGAGTGTCTCGATTTGAAAAATCTTCACCGGCACACCCTAATCTATCAATCTTTCTTAGGTACAACTATACCCTAGTCTTAACTAGATAGATGATCCTTCCAAGAGTAAAGTGTGAGGTTTTTCATCAAATGGTCTACAATCACCCAAATGATATCATAATTCTTTGTCGTCCTTGGCAAACCTTGATAAAACCTATGGAAATCGTCTCCCATTTCCATTCAATTACTCTCAAAGGTTAAGATAACCCGGTAGATCTTTAGGGCCTTGACTTGCTAAGATAGAGCTTTCTCAGTCCCAGTACATCTTCGTACTACCTGGATGAATAGAGAAGATAGAACTGTGAGCCTCCTCCAACAATTCATTTCTAAAAGTCGATCCTAGAGGCACACATAGCCTTTTACGATACATCAGAGCTGTGACGAACCGTCACTTTTAAATAAATTAAATCAGAGAAAACAGCGGAAGTCTTTTATTTTAAGAAAATTTGGCGTGGTTATGTTTGAAAATTTGCTGGCCAAAACCTGCTACATCTTAATTTCAAAATCTAAAATACACAAGGAACATTAAGTTCCTATCCAGGAGTTCAAAATGATTATAATCATAAAACAACGACAATAAGCTCTTATGAGCTAATTACAAAGTACAAATCATCAAAATGATATAAAGTTCACAAAACCATGTACATGGATTTTTACATAACACATAGTCCATCTCGAAATCATCATCCTCTCGATCAAGCGCACACCAGCTCCTCTCCCACGATCCCAAACATTACCTGAAATGTTTGTAATATCATGAGCTAACAACTTAAACCCAGTGAGAATAATAAGCATTAAAAGTAAAGATAGACCTCAAACTCGCATTTCGATTTGTGTCCAAGTAATCTGACACAATTTACTCCTAAAGTCATCCAAACTCTAGGTGATTTCATTTTATACTTTCTAAGGATGATATTGCTAATAATCGTAGTCAATAATCATCCATTAACATTGTTATGACATAAGTAATAAAAGTAAATAAACTTTGCATAAAATATAACATCTCGATTCTCTATATCATCAATCATAATCACGATTGCATGAGGACATCCCGTAGGATTCCACAATTTCTTTTATGCATGAGGAAGTAATGCGTACGTCCATAACTTACCATTCAACTCCACATGAGGAAGTAACGCGTACGTCCGTAACTTACCATTCAACTCCCTATGTATGAGAAGTAATGTGTACGTCCGTAACTTACCATTCAACTCCGCATAAGGAAGTAATGTGTACATCCGCAACTTACGATTCAACTTCTATGCATGAGAAGTAATGTGTGCGTCCGTAACTTACCATTCAACTCCGCATAAGGAAGTAATGTGTGCGTCCGCAACTTACGATTCAACTTCTTTTCAATGATGCGAGATGTTATGCATATGTTTACATATGCTTGCAAAAGTAAATAAAGTAAATGTAAATGATAAAGCAACCGAAACATACATAAAGTAAAGGAGTAAAAGTAAAGACATAAAGTAAAGGACATAAGTAAAATAGATAGTAATCTCGGACGAACGATATGTCGATCGAACTCCGGCATCAAATAATAAAAGTAGAATCATAACACGAACGATTGATCTATTAACCATTCTAAAAAAAAGCTTGGATCTTCTAACCTCCAATGATCCAACCTAAGCTTAGAAACGAATCTAACTTAGAACTTTCTAAGGTTCAATGCCTTCCTCGAGAACTCCTAAGTTCTCACTTAAAGAACTAGCTCCTAATCCTAGGGTACTAGCTCATTCCCTCTATTCTTAGATTCGGTTTCTAGTCTTAGTTTCAAATGCTACAAACCTTCATACTCATTCGCTTTCTATAGTTACTTTAAATCCTAACTATTCTCACCTTGTAAGAGAAGATCTCGCTCTCAACCTCCGATAGAGCGATCGAGCAAAGTTTAAAAACACCTACAATTGAAATTATAACTCAAAATTTAATAAATTACCAATTAACGATTAAACAACCACGAATCAAACAAAATGATGAAAATCCATCAAACCCCCCCCCCCCCACATGGAGGCTCTCGGCCCTCCCATGAAATGGGTCTCGGGTTTGGTTTTTTGACTTTTTGGCAATTTAAATACGTTTTGAGTTGTTTTTAAGCAAATTCGATAATCCTGATTTCAATGGGTATCCATAATTAGGGTTTTTGAATATTATACCCTTTCCCGAATTGAATTTAAATAAACGTTATTTCATTAAATTCCAACCCATAATCAAACTCCAAAAGGGTAATTTTCAAACGGGAAGGGTTTCGACTGAAACTCGGTTTTAGGGTTATGGGAAAGTTTCCAAAAACTCTTAAAACTACTCCCATATTTACAAACACCGAGTTTCACGGCAAGAAATCGAAAGGAAACAAAGAAAACTCCATTAAAACACTATTTGGAGCTTAGGGTTTGAAACTTTACTTACCGAGAACTCCATGAATCTCGAGAGAAAAGCACGATCGATGGGTGGAAAAGAATCCTACACCCGATATCTTTCCAACGCACCCGGAAACAAGTCGATTGGTTGAGAAATAAGCAAAAACCTAAAAATTCCTTTCCCTCCTTTAGCACCCACGGCCATGGTGAAGAAAAATGGATGAAAATGATGACTTTTGGTCAAACTTGTTATTTTAAAGACAAATGAATAGTGTTTGGATATTTTTAAGAAATACAAAATGATGGTTGCGTCCTTTTATGACTTTTGACTTATAATTCGAAACCCGATGCTCTTAAATAAATCTAAAGGTGATTAATAATTATTAATTGGCCTATTAATAATTATTAATGTCACCGAAGCGAAAAATAAACAATAAAACGGTTAAAAAGAATTTCGGGCGAAATTAACTACTAAAATCGAAATTACAAAAATAATAATTAATCTAAATACTTAAATTGAAATAAATAAATAAATAAATAAATAACATTAAATAAATAATAAAATAAAATAAAAAAATTTCACTTAAAAAATAACGGGACGTTACAAGAGCACTATCTGCAGAGAAGGTAAAATGGCTAGGAAAATATGACTCCGCCTCTCTAAAACCGGCCTGCAAAAGAATCTCTCCTCTCTGTGCATCAATCATCCTCTGCCTCAAAGTAGGTCCCACTAAAAACTAGCCAGACTCACAGTGACCTCGGCAGTTAAGAAATGCTATCTCAGCTCGTTCCATATCCCACCTCAATCTCAAAGGTATGGCCGACAAAGCTGATGAATGAGAAGACTTTCTACTGAGCGCGTGAGCCACTACATTGGCCTTCCCAGGATGATACTGAATATCACAGTCATAATCCTTAACGAGCTCTAACCATCTCCGCTGTCTCATAATCAATTCCTTCTGAGTGATGACATACTTGAGCTCTTATGGTCAGTAAATATCAGGATCTTCTCACCATACAAATAATGCCTCCATATTTTCAATGCATGAACAATAATTGCCAACTCTAAATCATGAGTCAGATATTTCTTTTCATGCTCTTTCAACTGACGGGAAGCATAAGCTATAACTTTCCCGTGTTGCATCAACATAAATCCCAAACCTCTGTGGGAAGCATCTGTGTACACAGTCAAACCACTGGCTCTGTCAGGTGACACTAGAACAGGTGCTGTCACAAGCCTCCTCTTTAGCTCTTCAAAGCTCGTTTCACAATCCTCAGACCATACAAAATCAACTCCCTTCCGAGTCAAACTTGTCAAAGCTGAAGCAATTTGGAGAAATTTTACACAAACCATCTATAATAGCCTGTAAGTCCCAGAAAACTGCGAATATCAGCCACACTCGTCGGTCTAGGCTAGTTAGGCCCTGTTTGGTATGCAATCTAGATTCAGTTTTATGAATCTGGATTGAATGAATAAAGGAATCTGCGTTGTTTTGTGTTTGGTTTACAATCCAGAAAAAAGCAATTTGGATTCAATTTCTTTTTTAGGCTAAAAAATGAATTCAACTAAAACAAGAATCCAAAATATCCAACTCAAAAACTGAAAAACACAGATTGACCTCACCCACACAATTTAATCCACGGGTTTCAACACATGAGATAAAAATACGAGTCGGGCCCATTTTGCAGATTTGGGTAGGGTCGGGCCCGTTTTTCGAGGTTAACTCGGTCCGTTCTAGCTTTTATTTATTTAATTAAATTTTTATTTGCATGTTTTTAAGTTGATTTTTAACTTTTTAAACTTAAACTTAATTCTATAGTGATGGAAAAAAAGTTAATTTATTTTTTCATTATATCCTATTTTTTATTTATACTTTGTTTTTATTATTATATATAAGATTAATTTAAATATAAAAAATGAAATAATGTAAATATATATATATATATTTTTATATATATGTTTTGGAGGTTGTTGCTCACATTTTTCTCTGCTTCTTGTTTACTAATGTATGTAGTACTATTTGAATCACGCTATTGGAGATTTTCAATGCCCAAATGGTCTCTCCATTCAGTGTGAAAATATTTTTTTAGATTCTCTTTTATTGAGAAATTCTCTCTTTGATTACACTAGGTTCTTATGAATTTTAGAATGGATCTCATTGTGTCTTGTATAGTTCTCCTTTTGGGAAAAATTGAGTTGTTTTAATCTAAAGAGTTTATTTGATAGACTTGCAATGCTTCTATTATCTTTATTATAATTTTTTTAAAAGAAAAATTTATCCTAAGAATGAGAATAGTTATAGTCGATGCGGATAAAGTTGTTTCTAATTTATAAGTTATGAATTATTAGTTTTTTTCAAACTTAAAAATGAATGATTTAAAGTTGGAAGTATTATTTTATGAGTGGGTCACCCAAAATTTGGATTATGATTTAAACACATATCTGATTCACAATCTGATTTTAAATTTTTTGAGTAACCAACCAAACACATATTTCAAATTTCTGAATCTCAATTATAAATTCTGGATCTGTTACCAAACACAGTTTCAAAACCAACAAATTCACAGAATACAACTCTGAATTCATTAGAATCCACTAAATTCAAATTCTGCTTTTCAGATTGCATACCAAGCAGGGCTAGTAACTGCCTCAATCTTAGAGGGATCAACAGATACTCCTCTACTCGATACTACATGGCCTAAAAATGCCACTTCCTTCAGTCAAAACTCACACTTGGATAACTTGGCATACAATCTCTGATTTCTTAATAATGTCTAAATTTCTTCACATGCATATCATGCATCTCCTCAGTCTTAGAATAAATCAGACTGTCATCATTAATCACTCCATCAATAGAATTGATGTACCTCTTAAATACAATATGGATAAAATCCATACAAGCTGCAGACGCGTTAGTTAAGTCAAAACACATGACTACAAACTCATAATATCCATAACGCGTCCTGAAAACAGTTTTAGGATTATCTTAATCCCGAATCTTCAACGGATTTAACCGGATCTCAAATCTATCTTTGAAAAGATAGCGGTTTCTCCCCAATATTTGAGGAACAATCTTCCAACCATTAGGGGGATATGTTTCATAACATATATATATAACATTTGAATCTCGTTCTCTTTAATACCTTATACTATACATAAGGTTTACATCAAATCTTATTCTCCCTTTAAGAGATCTTCCAATTTATTGAGAAACTAGTTCTCTTACATGTTTATCACATGATAGTTATACAAGGTTTAATACACCCTTGTATTCTCTCATCATCAAACTCAATCTCATTCCTTCTTCCTATAGCACTTGGCTATACATCAACTTCATTTCTTTTCTCTTTAGAAAAGTACGTCTTAAATTATCCTTTCTATAGTTCTCTAATCTCTAAAAAAACTAACTTTCATAATCATAATCTCTATAGGATGAGCAACTGATCATATAGATCATCAATCAACACAATTGATACTTGTTTTTCACTGTAGCTTGATTCAAATCTCGATAATCAATGCACAGTTTCACTGAATTGTTTTTCTTTTAACAAACAACAAGGTGCTCCTTACGAGGACGCACTAGGGTGAATACCCTGAGTTTAAGAGTTCCTATAACTCACTCTTAAGTCCTTTTAACTCAGCTAGTCTTCGGTACAGAAGTATCGACAACACTAGCTAAATAATCTCAAACTATAACACTTAGAAGTATTCTAGCTTCTATCATAGATATCAAAGTGGGTGTTATTCAATCATTAAACCCACGAAAACATAATCTAGTCCCACATGGACTCATAAAACCAACAACTTTCTCAGTACAATCGATAATGGTATGATTGGATAATTGCCAATCCATAATCAATATCACATTAAATTAGACATATGCATAACAATCATAGTAAAATGTGAACATCCACTCATAATGCACATGTCATAAGTGCCATACACACTATCACCATAATAAACTTCCCCACTGGGGTAAAAGCACACATCATCGAAACTTAACAGTCTCGGCTCAAGAGCTGCCAATTCATCATAACAAGATAAAATAAAAGAGTGGCTAGCTCCGGAATTAAACAGAAATAAAAGCCAAACGGCCTGAAAATAATAAAGTATAAATCACTACCATATTGGTAGCTTTTCCTGATAATCTTGACCTTATTACTACGTTGTGATGGTTGTATCTTATACGACCTATAAAAGTGGCGTGATTCCAAGTTTGATCACAACATAGCATTTTGATGGAAGTGTGCATCTCCCTGATGGAAACTGACACAACTATTGTAGTAAGGATGATCCAATCCTTGTTGAGCTCCACCTCGAACCAGTTGTTGTTGTTGCCGCTGCAGTTGTTGCTGTTGATGTTGATGTTGTTGATGTTGCTGTTGTTGCTGCTGCGATATCCCTTGATTGGTGTCGTCATCCTTTGCTTTCTTCTTCTGAGAGGTAATATGTCCCGTAGTAGTAAATTTTCTCTTCTTTTCAGAAGATGTAAAAATTCACGATAAGGATAACTTCTAAGCTTCCTTATTCAAATCTTGAATGAACTCGACCTCAGAGATCATTTCCTTTCTTACAAAGCAAAATTGGTGTCTCTCAAACACCTTAGTCAATAACATTCTAACCTTCCAGCATAGGATTTACTTTAGAGTCTATCTTGAAAAGACTCAGTAGGTCCAAACTACAACCTACAAGTTCCTCAAAGTTCACCGTCCAATTAGATGGTCAAACACAATGTGAATTGAAGTTCACCAAACCATCACATTGCCTTATAGAAGTTACCGATATCACGGTCCATCAACTTCCTTCTATATTTCAATCAATACCACCACTCCACCTGAGTGTTAGTCAATCTTGACCATTTACTGAATATGGATCTTCATTACTCGACCTCGAGTATTTCCAATTCAGATTGATACACCATAGTGTAATAGCGACCAAACTAGGCCATTCACCAATTAACATTGTCGTTAATGGTTTCCATTGAGACTTATCACGTAAAGTCCTTACTTCCTCTTTTGAGTGGTGACACATTTTCCTTTTAGCACAATGCTACCATAAGGATTTACCATTTACCATAATTCAAATCTAGGTTACTGGACTCAAGCCAGACTGATTTCTTTTCAACAATTTCTCACCTCAAACAGGTGTTTTCATCTCTTAATACTGGGCTCCAGACAACATGTCCCCTTTTTACACATAAATGTCCACACACATCTACTAAGACCACTACTTAGCAATTGTGTGACAATAACACTTTATTAGCTTTAAGGATCAAACGATTGATCTCTTGGAGTATCTCATCTTCTTTCCTTTGACATTATGTCAATACTCTTAACGAGGTGTATAACCTCCAAAACTGCACGGGGTCATCGCTTTCCCGACACCTTTACTCAAATCTCAAAATGGGTCAAATAAACATAACCAAATAGCGGTTTCACAAGGATGTGAAATATCACAAACATCATTAACTTCTAACAATATTCTCATAATTCTTCCAATATCAAAGAAATAAAGCATGAGAATATAAGTTATAAGCAAACCTGGTGCTGCTGATCTCAGATGATGACTTGAGAATGGACTTAATACAAAACATGAAAACAAACATGCATCGCATGTAGTCTACAGAACCCTAAGGCTCTGATACCAACTGTGAGGACCCGTCACTTTAAAATAAATTAAATTAGAGAACAACAGCGGAAGTCTTTTATTTTAAGAAAAATTGGCGTGATTATGTTTGAAAATAGGCTAGCCAAAACCTGTTTACATCTTAAATTCAGACATTTAAAAACACAAGGAACTTTAAGTTCCTATCAGGAGTTCAAAATGATTTATAAACATAAAAGTATAGACAAAAGCTCTTAAGAGCTATTTACAAATATACAACTCCAAAATTATATAAAATTCACGAAACCATGTACATGGATTTTTACAACCACCTAGTCCATCTCAAAGTCTTCATCCCTCGATCATGCAGCACCATCACCTCTCCCTCGACCTCTAGCCAGGGCATTACCTAAAATTTTGTAATATCATGAGCTAACAACTTAAGCCTAGTGAGAATAATAAGAATAAAAAGTAAAGATAGACCTCAAACTTGCATTTCGATTTGTGTCCAATCAATCTGACACAATTCACTCCTAAAGTTCTCCAAACTCTTGGTAATTTCATTCTA
Source organism: Gynostemma pentaphyllum (assembly GCA_028015215.1). Classification (NCBI taxonomy): domain Eukaryota; kingdom Viridiplantae; phylum Streptophyta; class Magnoliopsida; order Cucurbitales; family Cucurbitaceae; genus Gynostemma; species Gynostemma pentaphyllum. Next base: position 37,375,857 of record CM051353.1, on the reverse strand, counting down.
AACTTTCCAAAGGATGATATTACTAACACTCGTAGCCAATCCTCATCCATTAAGTTATTATGACATAAAATAAGAAAACTAAATAACTTTGCATAAAATATAACATCTCAATTTATATTCCATTGATCATATGCAATGTAGGATTCGCATATACCCTTATGCATGAATGAAGGTAATGCGGACATCCCGTAGGCTCCCATTCAACCTTATGCATGAAGAAGTAATGAGTACATCCCGTAGGCTACCCATTCGTCTTCTTTCTTAGTTTTACTTTCTTTTCTTTTCTTTTTCTTTTCTTTTTCTGAAGGTGATGCGGACATCCCGTAGGCTCCAACATTCTTCCCTTCTTTTCTTTCTCACTTTCTTTTCTTTTTATGAAGGTGATGTGGACATCCCGTAGGTTCCAACATTCTTCCCTTCTTTTCTTTCTCACTTTCTTTTCTTTTTCTCTTTTCAATGATGCGAGATGTTATGGTTATGCTTGCACAAGTAAATAAAGTAAAGTGCAAATAATAAAGTTACTGAGACATACATAAAGTAAAGGGGTATAAAGTAAAAGACATAAAGTAAATAAATAGGAAACTCCGGACGAACGATATGTCAATCGAACTCCGCTAACAATAATAAAAGTAAAATCATAACTTCAATGATTAACCTATACCTTCAAGGATTCTAAACTTCCAACATAATCTGAGGTTCTATTAATCGTTCTATGTAAAAGTTTGGATCTTTTAACTTCCGATGATCCATCCTAAGCTTCGAAACGAATCTAACTTAGAATCTTCTAAGATTCAATACTTTCCTCGAGAACTCCTAAGTTCTCACTTAAAGGATTGACTTCTAATCCTAAGGGCACTAACTCACATCCCTCTAATCTTAGATTCGAATTCTAATCTTAGTTTCCAATTCTACAAATCATTATACTTATTTGGTTTCTAAAATTACTTTAAATCCTAACTATTCTCACCTTTGCCAAATAAGATTTTCTCCAAATCTCCAAATTCCCACGAGTCAACAACCGAGCAATCACACCTACAATTCACCAATTGCACAACATATTACAACTCATAACTAAGATGAGAACAAGTGTGCATTTTCGGGTGAATAGTGATTTCGAATGAATAGTGTTTTTGGGTGAATAGTGTTATTCAAAAATCCGGGTTCAAAATCGTCAAATTCCATGATAGAAATTCATGATTTCAACTTCGAAACTCATTTATAATAAAAAACGAACAAATCTATATAAAAAGTTTTGAAAACTTACTTTTTGGGACTTCCCTTAGAGAACGGGAAACTCCGAAAAGGTAGGTTGGATAGGTAGCCCTCGTCCCTACCAATCCAACGCAACCGAAATCAAGCCGATCCATCGAGAGACGAATGAGAAATGAAGAAAATAAAATCCACATCCATGGAGGATTGAAACCCACGGCCAAGAAGAAATGGAGGAGTAGAAAATTAAGTAAACTTGTCAATTTTGGATTTTTAAATATAAATGAATAGTGAATTTAGATATTTTAAGAAATTGGAAATGACGGTTGCATCCTTTTATGACTTTTGACTTATAAAACGAAACCCGATGCTCATAAATCAATCTAAAGGTGACTAATAATTATTAATTGGCCTATTAATAATTATTAATGTCACCGAAACGAATTTAAAGTATTAAAATGATTAAAAAGGATTTCGGGGGAAATTAACTACTAAAATCGAAATTACAAAAATAATAATTAATCTAAATACTTAAATTGAAATAAATAAATAAATAAATAGCATTAAATAAATAATAGAATTAAATAAATAAAAAAAATAAAAAAAATTCACTTCAAAATAACGGGACGTTACAGACCTATAGATCATGGGCTCAATAATTAGTCAATTAAGTGATTAACTCATAATTAGTTAATTACTTATTATTTAACTATGAATAATTCCCCTTTAGATTCATAGCTGAACTCCCCTCACTATAGATGAGTTATGTCCATTTAGTTTATCTTTATTTATATCTGTGATATATCCTTCACGTGGAACCCTCATAATTACAGGCAGATAAATTTACCGTTTTGCCCCTGTAATTACCGCTTTATCCTTGTGTTCCCGTTGATTCTCCAATGAACTTTATCTTTAGTCAAACTAGAGATAATATACTCTGTGATCAATAGAAGTCGTGGCGGCACTTGTTCATGTCTCGAATCAGTACATCATGGGTGTTTCTTAAAGTTCTTAAAATGTTTAGGTATCGCACTGATACCATTAATTTATAGGAAAATTATGAATTCCATCTTGTGAAAATGAGTTCCCAGCTACTTATCTAGCCATGTTCCCAAAACGGGAGTGTTTGAACGTTCTTACAGATCTCTCTCAACCATGTGAATCAAAGAACATAACTCCATAAATAGGAGTTTGCATTTCACTCAGGATTGAGATCTATCACGGGTAATAAACTTAGTTTGATATTTAATCATTTCTCGTAAACGGTACTAATGAGAAATTTGATCGAACATCGTGGTCCTGTCTTATACAATCAACATTGCATATGATACTTCCATTTCATGTCTCCCACATGAATGATCAGGATTAAATCATTTGTCTATAAAACAAAATGCGAAGCTATCAACAGTGTTACTAGGATAAGGTTCCCAAACGTTATCCATTTACTGTAGACACTTTTAAGTTACTCATCTCGACTTTAATCCTTTCGTATGACTCGCATACTAAGTCGTGATTTCATAAGAGTAACTTAGGGTTTACTATTTGAATGTTTGATATTAATATATTTCCATATATTCCTAATATCTTTAATTGAATCAATATAGATAATAAAGAACTTATGTATATTTATTTAATTTATTCAAAATAAATTACTTTTATTAAATAATTACAAGTTCTAGGACACCATTCCTAACAAGTCGAAGGAATACTGGACGTCGAAGAAACCTCGCATATGCGCCAGAAGACTATCCATTGTAGGCTTCATGGACCTCTTAAACTCGAATCGAGCTCGCTCAGACTCATCGAGACGAGGAATAACCCCCGTTAACTCAGCTTTGAGCAACTCATTGCTGTTCCAAAGTTGTGCAGTCTCATCCCTAAGCGACTGATTGCTCTTGCGAAGCTCTGTAGTCTCTCTAGTTGAATGAGCTACCTGTGATGGGTGAGGCTGGTCAGCGTAAGGATGGGCCCGAGGTTGGCCTCCAGCTACCTCGAGAAATGCTGACTCGATATCCTCTTGAGTCGGTACAGTATCAGAACTTGGTAACCGCTCCACGAGGATGTCGTTGTAACTAGCCTGAAGAAAGAGAATAAAGAGTTTTGTTAGTTAAAAAATATAGATAAATAAATTTGAAACTGTAATAAATAAAAATGAAACACTTACCGCTCTCTCTCTCTTGCCTTATCATCGACAAATGTCTCCTTATCTCCACCCTTGGTGTGGAAAATGAGAAACATCTCAGTAGCATGAACTGGACGGCCACGTTTTTGTTCTTGTAAAACTTAATAATTAGTAAATCATGAAACTTAAAATAAAGTAAATTAAGTTGGATAAGGGAAAATAACTTACAAGTCTTTTCTGGTGCTCGTAGGCCAAGAGAGACCCTGTAGTGTGCTTCGACAGGTTTGAGTTTTGCTTGGCACTGCTGATATGAATCATGGAGCCTCAAAAGTGATGAATGACATTAGCTTCACTCAAGGATTAAGAGATAAGAAGTTGGATCATGAAGAAGAGCTTGACTAGAAATGAAGAGCAATGGAAACTTTCTCGAAATGGAAACTTTCCAGAAATGGAATCTTTCCCGAAATGAAAACTTTTCATATATGGTAATTCATGGAGAAGATCAAATTTACATTCAAAGGAAGCTCAACACCAAAGATTGAAGACTTTATGTAGAAATAGAAGTTCCAAGTAGTGTAGGGCTTTAATTTTGGCATTTTTATATTTCTAGAAGTAGTAGTTTTTATTTTTCATGACTCATCATGGTGATGTCATGATGAAGTCATCCTTATCAATACTTTATCTCATATTTTCGAAATTAGAGTCATATTAGGAGTAGGAAACTTGTTTTGCCTATTTAAAGTTTTTATTATTCAATTAATAGACAGATTTGATGAATTAAAGAAAACTAGCCGATTGTGCTTGCCTTGGCTGAGAGCCATCTCTCTCAAATATGTAGTCTTGCTTTAGATTGCATGCTTAGGAGCATTCAAGCAACCTTGATCAAGTTGTTTGTGGAGTGTTTCGAATCATGGGGTAAGAAGTCATTCTTGTTTCTTGATATTTGATCATCAAGGTATCATTTTTCCCTTACTTACACCTTGGGTTATTTCGAATGGCATATGTGGGTTTAATGGTTTGTTATTTTGGGGTCCTTAGTTAATTTTGAGGGTTTTAAAAGAAATTCCATGGGATTTTCGTATCATTTGGTATCAGAGTTGTTTTAATGCTCTAAAACATGCAATCCTAAGCAAGAATTACAAAAGATGAAGAAGAGAATGGTCTTCTAAGCCAAATCATGCAAATAAGCAAGTTTTCTTGAAGCTCCTAATCTCACTCACATTTGTTGGTGTTGGCCATTCCGGGTTCGTTTTACAAGTCAAAAGTCATAAAAGGACGCAACCGTCATTTCCGATTTCTTAAAAAATATCAAAACACTATTCTCCTTTCTTCTTTAAATGACCATTGACCAAAATTGACTCTCATTCTTCATTTTTCCCTCCTCAAACCGTGGGTGTGCCTTTGGGAAGAGAAATTTTTGGCTTTTGTTCATTTCTGGGCGAATCGACTCGATTTCGGTTGCATCAGAAAGCCCTTGGGTCTAGGATTCATTTCCACCTAACAATCGTGCTTTTGTCTCGAGATCCACGGAGTTCTCGGTAAGTAAAGTTTCAAACCCTAAGCTCCAAATAGTGTTTTAATGGAGTTTTCTTTGTTTTCTTTCGATTTCTTGTCGTGAAACTCGGTGTTTGTAAATATGAGAGTTGTTTTAAGAGTTTTTGGAAACTTTCCCATAACCCTAAAACCGAGTTTCAGTCTAAACCCTTCCCGTTTAAAATTTACCTTTTTGAGTTTAATTATGGATTATAAATTAATGAATTATTGTTTATTTAAATTCAATTCAGGAAAGGGCATAATGTTCAAAAACCCTAATTATCGATACCCATTGAAATCGGGATATCGAAATTGCTTGAAACCAACTCGAAACACATCTAAATTGCCTAAAAGCCGGAAAACCAAAACCAAAACCCTTTTGTGAGGGGGGGGGGGCCGAGAGCCTCAAAGTTGGGGTTGTTGGGTTTTTCGTCGTTTTAAACGCTTATATATTGTTTGATCGTTAGTTGAATTATTTATTGATTGTTAGAAGTAATTATAATTGTAGGTGGTTTGAACTTTGCATTGATCGCGTTATCGAAGGTTTGGATTGAAATCTTCTTTTACAAAGGTGAGAATATTAGGATTTAAAGTAATTTTAGAAAGCGAATAAGTATGTTGGTTTGTAGAATTAGAAACTAAGGCTAGAATTCGAATCTAAGATTAGAGGGATGTGAGTTAGTGCCCTTAGGATTAGGAGTTAATCCTTTAAGTGAGAACTTAGGAGTTCTCGAGAAAACTATTTAATCTTAAAAGATTCTAAGTTAGATTCGTTTCGAAGCTTAGGTTGAATCATTGGAAGTTAAAACATCCAACTTGTATTTAGAACTATTAATAGAACCTCAGATTATGTTGGAAGTTTAGAATCCTTGAGAGTATATGTTAATCGTTTAAGTTATGATTTTACTTTTATTATTATTGTAGTGGAGTTCGATTTACGTATCGTTCTTCCGGAGTTTCCTATTTATTTACTTTATGTCTTTTACTTTATGCCCCTTTACTTTATGTTTGTTTCGGTTACTTTATTATTCACACTTTACTTTATTTACTTTTTGCAAGCATGTGCAAGCATAACCATAACATCTTGCACCATAACATCTTGCATCATTGAAAAGAGAAAAAGAAAAGAAAGTGAGAAAGAAAGGAAGGAAAGAATGTTGGAGCCTACGGGTAGTGTCCGCATCACCTTCAGAAAAAGAAAAGAAAAGAAAAGAAAGTAAATGTAACGTCCCGTATTTTTCCGGTAAGTAAATAATTAAATATTATTATTTCCCTTTTAATATTTATTTGAAACCTTGGATGAGCTTTAGTAATTATAATTAAATATTCTTTTTCAGGAATAAAAAAAAATAATTACTAAATATTTATTTTGGAGATAAAGGAAAAGAAAAAAAAAAGAAAGGGACGTGGCTGAGGCGTGGGAAGGCAAGGAAAGGAAGAAAAATTTTAGGTCATTCATTCTCTTCCTCTTTCACGTGAAAACAAGGGTCAAAGAAAAAAAAAAGAAGGTAGACAATTCATCTTCTCCTCTTCCTCAATATCGTTAATGGAGACCCCGGAATTTAATTCTAATCATCCTTTCTTTTCCTTGTGTTGGTATTAGGTTGTGGTTGTGGTGGTGGAGTTGGAAAGGAAGTTAGGGTTTTGTTTCAAGAAAAGTTCAAGGTAATTAGTATTCGTCTCTTTGATATTTGGAAATTTTCCTTTTTCTTTTTTTCTGTTTTTGGAATTAAAACTTTCCCCAAAACATTGTTTCTTCTTGTCATTCAACACTTTCTTCAACTCTTTTCAAAACCTAAAAACCCTAACCTTCTACCCTTTTGAAAAACCCACCTACCGATTAAACCTATCGCCAAAGGACACACCGGAAGCCGCGAAAGAGGGCCGCCGTGCCGCTGCTGTAGCAGCAGCGGCAGCAGCAGAAATCTACTGCTGCTGTTTTAAAGAATTGATGTGTTGTTGATTAAGTATGACTAAAATTAGATTTTAAAGCATGCTTTAGGTGATTTTTGGTATCGGTATTTACATAAGTTGTTTCTTTATGATCTTTGGCTTGGAACTAAACACTTATGCATATTTTGGATGTTTTTAAGATGTTTCTAAGTTGCTGTCCATGAATGCGTTATTGATGATTTAGTGCCCACTAAGCCAACAATTAAGCCTAGGTGGCTAGATAATGAATTTTTACATTGCTCTGGACTTTTGGAATCTCTTTCCCTATGTTTTAGGACTGTTTTGGGAGTCGGTTTATAGGCGTTACTCCGCCGAATTTTAGTTAGATTATTAGTAGTTTTAAATTGCTCGAAAAAGGAGCGAAACTACACTAGTTTAGGCTAGTTTCGCTTCTAGACTTGTAAACTATTGGGAGTTGTTGGAAGTGACCCAAGGATGTTTTTTTGGGTGATTTTGGGACGTTTTGGAGTGGTTTTAAGGGAATTTTTCCAGAATTTCATTTTAGGGAATTTTTGGCCTTTAACGAGGGTATTTCGAGAAGTTTGAGTTTAGACTTGTTTGAACATCATAGTAGTGATGTTTAGGATCATATTACTTAAATACCTCGAGTAATATGGTAGCAGGTTCGCTTTAAGCAAAGGCCTTGCTTAAAGAAGAATATTTGCCATTAAGGGAGATTAACGGGGCAGGTTCATTCCATATGTACAATGGAAAAGAATATTTTAAAACTCTTAAGGATTTAAATATGTGAAAACGGTTTTTTTAAATGCCTTGTTGAGTATGTCTCTTTTTGTTTGCAGACAAAAAGGAGATTAGAGGTATTAGGAAAGTTTAAGATCGAAAAGTTTTGAATTGAGAAAGGGAGTTTAGAACTGTTTCAAAATTTTTTATTCTTTTAATTTGAGGATTAAAAGGTATTATGGGGGTATGTAGTAGCTAAGAGAGCTTTGGGTGAAAGAGTATTTTCGGAAGTCAGTAAGGTCGTTTAAGGAGTTAAAGTCTTAGAAAAATCTCTCATGGCGTGATTTTTAGTTTAACATGTTTTCTACTCATTGGGCGTAGCCTTATGATGCTACATTTAATTTTTTTTCAGGTAAAGGGAAGAAGAAGCTCGGTGGCTGATGCGGTTCGATGTGGTGAACAATTGGCACGGATTTGCTTGCTAGCGAATCAATTATTTTTTTTTGTTAATTTGAGGGTGAAAACATTGAATTATTCACGTTTTGTTTTGATTTTAATAATAACAACTGTTAACTTTTGTTTGAGAAATTTAGGCAATGGTTTGAGATTGCCTTTCATTGAATTGTTATTTGTTTTAAACAAACCGATCGGTTGAGAACTATTTATGATTTGATTTCAATAAAGAGAACTAAATGTTGAAATTTATTTGCTTCAGCTGTGGTTATGTGTTTCAATGTATTTGGGAATTTTTCGGGTTGTTACCGTTGGTATCAGAGCCCTTATGGTTCTGAAGACCGCAAATCCAAACAAACCGTCACTCCGCGAACCCATCGACACCAGGTTTCATTTTTCTTTATTTTATGCCATTAATGAGAGTACTAAGCACTTTAAGTTTTAATAAGATATGACTTCATGTAATGATTGTTGTGTCGTATGTGTTTTTGTTTGTAATGTTTTCAATATGCCTCCTCTAGCTATGCCAGGACATGGTAGAGGCCGTGGCAGAGGCCAAGGTCGAGGTGGCGGGGACGCGGTCGAGGCCGTGGAGTTAATCCTGACTACGAGAGAGATGCTGAGTCATCAAACGAGGTGAACTCCTATGTAACACCTACCGTGTTTGTTGAGGAGGATGAGCAGACTAAGTTTGCTGTGGATCCTAGCATCGATACCGAGCCACCTATTCCACCAGTGGCACCGATACCTCAGGCTGTGCAGGGAGTATTTGTTCCTCAGGCTGAGTACGAGGAAATGAAGAGGGCTTTAGAGCGATCAGGGGAAACTACTGAGGAGGCCAGATTTCTGAGGGAATTTAAAAAGTATGCTCCTGGTGAGTTCAATGAGAAGTCTATTGATCCTGAAGAAACTGAGGGGTGGTTTACTCATGTAGAGCGAGCTATGAAGTTTATTAATTGTCCAGATCGGTTGAAGGTGCACTGTGGCACTTTCGGTTTGGTGGATGATGCATTGTACTGGTGGGAGACAGCTTTGCAAACCATCGGTGACAATGTAACCTGGGATCAGTTTAAGGAGTTATTTTATGACAAATACTACTCCAAGAGGGTTCGAAGTGCAAAGGAGGTTGAATTTCTGGCATTGAAGCAAAATGGTAGATCTGTGTTGGAATTGGAAAGAGAGTTTGATAGACTCTCAAAGTTTGCACGATATCAGGTAGCTACACCTGAGCTGAGATTGGAGAGATTTATGATGGCACTGGATGACGATCTCAAGGGACAACTTGAGGCTTTAGAACAGGCTGATTATGCATCAACCTTGAAGAAGGCCATTGCACTTGATCCTAAGAGTAGGGGAAAGGCAGTTGTGAAAGAGGTTGCTGAGCCAGTAGTGGGACAGAAAAGAAAGGCTGAGGTTGAGACAAGTCAGAAATAGAACAACCAGGGTTCTAGCAGAAATCAGTTTCAACAGAACAGGCAGTTCAAACAGAAATTTCAGGGTAGACAGTTTCAGGGTGGCAATCAGCAGGGTCAGATGTCGTTTTGTAAGAATTGTAAGCAGAGCACTGGGGAAACTGTAATGCACCTCACAAATGTTTCACTTGTCAGCAGGAGGGGCAGATTTTATCTGAGTGCAAGTTTAATGAGCAGTTGAGCAGCCTAAACCGATTGCACAGAAGGGAAAATTGGCTGCTACTACTAGAAAGGAAGCTGAGGCAGCAGGCAACGTGGTAACAGGTACTCTATCTCTTTTAGGTCATGCAGTTTTTGTATTATTTGACTCAGGAGCGAGCCACTCCTTTATATCTGCTGATTTTGTTAAACTTGTTGAGATAGAAACTTTGCCTCTAGAATATGAATTATCTGTTCCCACACCAGTGGGTTTGACTGTGCCTGTGAATAGAAAGGTAGAAACTGATGAATTGTGTGTGTTAGGGAAGTGTGTGTCTGCCACTTTATCAGTATTGTCTATGAGTGACTTTGATGTCATTTTGGGGATGGATTGGTTGAAAGCCAATTATGCTGTGATAGATTGCCATAGGAGGGAGGTGAAGTTTAAAGGTCCTTGTGGGACTGAATTCAAATTCAAGGGTTCTAATAGAAAAGTAACACCTGTTGTAATATCAGTGTTATAAGCTAAAAGGTTAGTTGAATAAGGGGCCTGGGCTTATTTGGCAAATGTAGTAGATACTACGGTGGAGGAAGTCAAATTAGAGTCAGTACCTATTGTGAGGGAGTTTGCTGATGTTTTTCCTGATGAGTTACCTGGGGTTACCTCCTGTTAGGCAGTTGGATTTCCAGATTGATGTTATACCGGGAACAACTCCTTTGTCAAAGGCACCATATAGAATGGCACCTGCTGAGTTGAAGGAGTTAAAGTCCCAATTGCAGGAATTGTTAGACTTGGGTTTCATACGCCCTAGTGTTTCACCCTGGGGAGCTCCAGTGTTGTTTGTAAAGAAAAAAGATGGTACTATGAGGTTATGTATAGATTACAGAGAGCTTAACAAGGTAACTATAAAAAACAAGTACCTTTTGCCCAGAATATAAGATCTGTTTGATCAACTTAAGGGAGCTACAGTGTTTTTAAAGATTTATCTCCGTTCAGGGTATCACCAGTTCAGAATTAGAGATGGGGATATACCTAAGACAGCTTTCAGGACTAGATATGGACACTATGAGTTCATAGTGATGTCTTTCGGATTGACAAATGCCTCAGCTGCTTTTATGGACCTGATGCACACAGTGTTTCAGAAATACTTGGATATGTTTGTCATAGTGTTCATAGACGACATCTTGGTGTATTCAAAGACTAGGGAGTTACATGCTGAGCATCTGAGGATTGTTTTGACTACATTGAGAGATGAGAAACTTTATGCCAAATTTAGCAAATGTGAATTTTGGCTTAGTAAAGTTGCATTTCTAGGACATGTAGTGTCTGATAAGGGAGAATCTGTGGACCCTTCCAAGATAGAAGCAGTTAGTAGTTGGCCCCGACCTTTTAGCGTGACTGAGATTCGAAGTTTTCTTGGGTTGGCGGAGTTCGATCGTATATCGTTCGTCCGGGATCTTTGTCTATTTTACTTTATGTTCATTACTTTATGTTGTTTCGATTACTTTAATTCTGCACTTTACTTATTTACTTTTACAAAGATATGCAAGCATATGCATATCATATTGCACCATAACATTTCGCAACATGCATTGAAAAAGAAAAGAAGGGGAGAATGTTGGAGCCTACGGGTAGTATCCGCATCACCTTCAGAAAAAGAAAAGAGAGAAAAGAAAAGAAATAAGGAGTTGAATGGTAAGTTGCAGAAGTACACGTTGCTTCTCATTTAGGAGGAGTTGAACTATTAGTTACGGACGTACACATTACTTCTCATGCATAGGGAGTTGAATGGTAAGTTACGAGTGGTACACATTGCTTCCTCATGCATAAGGGCAATGCGAAATCCTACGGGATGTCCTCATACATTCATACTTATGATTGATGTATTTGAGAGTCGAAATGTTATAATTATGCAAAGTTTATTTATTTATCTCATTTATGTTATAACAAGTTTATTGATGAACAATTAGACTAAGTGTGCTAATTAGTATCATCAATTGGAAAATATGGAATATAATTACCTAGAATTTTGGTGAATTCTAAGAAAGTTTGTGTCAGTTTAATTGGACACAAATCAGAAATGCGAGTTTGAGGTCTATCTTTACTTTTTATGCTTATTATTCTCACTGGGCTTAGTTTGTTAGCTCATGATATTACAACCAATTTTAGGTAATGCCTTGGCTAGAGGCCGTGGAAGGGAAGATGGTGTTGCGTGATCGAGGGATGCTGACCTCGAGATGGACTTGTTTTTGTAAAGTATATGTAAATATTTTTGTGAATTTCAAGACTTTAATGTTGTATTTAGATCATAAGAGCTTTTGATGTGGTTTTTATGATATGAAATATTTGAACTCCTGATTTGGGACTTAAAGTCCATGTGAATTTATTAGATTGAAAAATTAGGATGTAAACAGGTTTTCGGCGTGCCAACTTTCAAACAAAACCACGCAAAATTTTCTTAAAATAAAAGACTTCCGCTGTTTTCTCTGATTATAATTTATTTAAAAGTGACGGGTCATCACAGTTGGTATCAGAGCCGATGGGTTCTGTAGACTACATGCGATGCATGTTTGTATTTCATGTTTTATTTTAAGTCCATTCTCAAAGTCATCATCTAAGATCAGCAGGACCAGGTATTCCTAGACCTTTGTCTTAAAACTCGCATATTTATTTCGATTTGGTAAAGGAGTGGTGAATCCTCTTTTATTGGTAACTTATCAAGTTATATTGACTATATTGCAGTATGCCTCCTATAAGGGGTGCTAGACGAGCCGGTGTTAGAGCGACTGCTCGTGTGAGAGGCAGAGGCCGAGCCCGTAACCCTACACCTCCACCTCCACCTCCACCTGTGATTCCTGAAGTACCTCCACCAGTGATTCCTGTTATACCTCCGCCTGAGATTCCTGTTATACCGCCACCTGTTCAGGGGCGAGGAGTTTATATTGCTGAGGAGGATTATCTGGGATTATTGTGAGATGCTGGTAGACCAGTTCTGCCTGTTGTACCTCCACCTAGACCAGCTGATGTGGCAGTTGATCAGGTTGGAGCTACCGATGCTGCTAGGTTTCTGAGGGAGTATAGTAGATATGCACCTGTTGAGTTTAATGGTAGGTCTTTAGATGCATCTTTTGCAGAGTTCTGGATTGATAGAGTTGAGAGGGCTTTTGAGTTCATTAGGTGCCCGGACCATCTGAAGGTCCATTATGGTACGTACTCTTTGGTTGATGATGCCTTGTATTGGTGGAGAGGCCTTTATAGATCACTTTCTTTGACTATGGAGGTTACTTGGAATGTATTTCGTGAGAAGTTTTATGAGAAATACTATTCTGCTGATTTGAGAGATCGATTAGAGGTGGAATTTCTGACCCTGAAACAGGGTGATAGCTCGGTGACAGAGTACAAGCGAGAGTTTAACCGACTGTCCAGGTTTGCTGCTGGATAGGTTGCTGATCCTGAGAGCAAGATGAGGAGGTTTTTGGTAGGGCTGAGAGTCGAGATTAGGGGTCATTTACGCACCTTGCGTCCGACCACCTATGAGGAGGCTTTAGACTTTGCAGTTTTCTTAGATTTGGCATCTGAGGAGAAGAAAGGAAAGTTAGCTGCTATCGGAGAGACTTCCTCTCATAAGAGGAAGGTAGAGGACGACCCTTCTGGCTGAGTACCACCGCCACAGCAGAGGCAGCAGCAGGCTTGGGGTAGATTTCAGTTTAGACAGCCGAGGGCACAGAGGCAGGCTCCCCCACCACCTGCATGTTATACTTGTGGTCAGGAGGGTCACATGGCTAGACGGTGTAATGCTTATCAGGCATAGCCACTACAGTATGGTTACCCGGGCCAGGGTAATCAGTAGAGACCTTATCAGGCACCACCTGCTTTTTATGCTCCTCTGGTTAGGGGCAGAGGTCATGACCGAGGCAGAGGTCAGGACCGAGGCAGAGGACAGTTCAGGGGTAGAGGTCAGGGTGGCCACGCACAGCAGTTTAGACTTCCGCCCGTTGTTCAGCCGCCACAGATGTTACCTCCACCACCACTGCCATTTCCTCCGCCGCCACATCAGATACCACCTCCACCTGCTTAGTATTAGGAGGCTGAGGCTGCAGGTACTGTAGTTACTGGTACTCTGACAGTTTTGGGCCATTCGGCCTTTGTTTTATTTGATTCTGGAGCTAGCCACTCTTTTATTTCTTCTACATTTGTTGAGTGGGCTATGCTTGAGTCTGCACCGTTAGGGTTTCAGATGCGTGTTTCGACCCCATTGGGGAAGTTTGTTATTGCTGATAGTATGATTAGCACAGATGATTTGTGTTTTATGGGTTGTTGTTTGCATGCTACTTTGATTATCATGCCTATGTCTGATTTCGATGTGATTTTGGGTATGGATTGGCTATCAGCTAATTGTGCCACTATTGATTGCACTGCGAGAGTGGTTGATTTTATGAGTCCTTATGGGACCAGTGTACGTTTTCGTGGGACAAGTAGTAGATTAGCACCCACTTTGATATCTATGTTAGAAGCTAGTATGCTTATAAGTGATGGAGCCTTGGGCTATATAGCTAGTGTGGTTGACACTTCTATACCAGAGGCTAGTTTGAGTTCCGTTCCTGTAGTGAGGGATTTCATTGATGTTTTTCTTGATGAGTTACCCGGTTTTCCACCGGTGAGACAGTTTGATTTTCAGATTGAGGTTGCTCCTGGGACAGCTCCGTTGTCCAAAGCACCATATCGTATGGCACCGGCTGAGTAGAAAGAACTCCAGAGCCAGTTGCAGGGACTTCTAGATTTGAGGTTTATACGCCCAAGTGTTTCACCGTGGGGAGCCCCGGTGTTGTTTGTAAAGAAGAAAGATGGTTCTATGCGTTTATGCATCGACTACAGGGAGTTGAACCTTGTTACTGTGAAAAACAAGTATCCTTTGCCCAGGATAGAAGACTTGTTTGATCAATTGAGTGGAGCCACTATCTTTTCGAAGATAGATTTGAGATCTGGCTATCATCAGTTGAGGATTCAGGATGAGGATATTCCCAAGACTGCTTTCAGGAAGCGTTATGGACATTATGAGTTCGTAGTTATGTCCTTTGGCTTGACCAACGCGCCTGCAGCTTTTATGGACCTTATGCACACGGTGTTCAGGAGGTTCCTTGACTCTTTTGTGATTTTTTTTATTGATGATATCCTGGTTTATTTCAAGACAGAGGAGTTGCACGATATGCACCTACGGGAAGTATTGACGGTACTACGAGATCAGAAATTGTATGCCAAGTTCTCTAAGTGTGAGTTTTGGCTGAGGGAAGTGGCATTTTTAGGCCACGTAGTATCGAGTAGAGGAGTGTCTGTTGATCCCTCTAAGATTGAGGCAGTTACTAACTGGCCTAGACCGACTAGTGTGGCTGATATTCACAGTTTTCTGGGACTTGCAGGCTATTATAGACGGTTTGTGCAAGATTTCTCCAATATTGCTTCAGCTTTGACACGTTTGACCCGGAAGGGGGTTGATTTTGTATGGTCTGAGGATTGTGAGAGGAGCTTTGAGGAGCTCAAGAGGAGGCTTGTGACAGCACCTGTTCTAGTGTCACCTGATAGGACTGGTGGTTTGACGGTGTATACAGATGCTTCCCACAGAGGATTGGGATGTGTGTTGATGTAGCGCGGGAAAGTTATAGCTTATGCTTCTCGTCAGTTGAAGGAGCATGAGAAGAAATACCCGACTCATGATTTAGAGTTGGTAACTATTGTTCATGCATTGAAGATATGGAGACACTACTTATATGGTGAGAAGATCTTGATTTTCACTGACCATAAGAGTCTCAAATATTTCTTCACTCAGAAGGAATTGAATATGAGACAGCGGAGATGGTTAGAGCTCGTTAAGGATTATGACTGTGACATTCATTATCATCTTGGGAAAGCCAATGTAGTGGCTAACGCGCTCAGTAGGAAGTCTTCTCATTCATCAGCTTTGTCAGTCCTACCTTTGAGATTGAGGTGGGATATGGAACGAGCTGAGATAGCATTTCTGACTGCCAAGATCACTGTGAGTCTGGTTAGTTTGACAGTGGGGCCTACTTTGAGGCAGAGGATGATTGATCCACAGAGGGGAGAGGTTCATTTGTAGGCCGGTTTTAGAGAGGCTGAGTCAGATATTCTTAGTCATTTTACCTTCTCTTCAGACAGTGCTCTGATGTATCGTAAGAGGCTATGTGTGCCTCTAGGATCGACGTTTAGAAGGGAAATGTTAGAGGAGGCTCACAGTTCTATCTTCTCTATTCATCCATGTAGTACGAAGATGTACAGGGACCTGAGAGAGCACTATTGGTGGCCGGGAATGAAGCTTGAGATAGCGGACTTTGTTAGTAGATGTTTGACTTGTCAGCAAGTCAAGGCTTTGAGAAATAGTCCATCGGGTTTTCTTAACCCTCTGAGTGTGCCAGAATGGAAATGGGAGGAGATTTCCATGGACTTTATCAGTGGTTTGCCGAGGAAATCAAAGGGTTACAATACCATTTGGGTGATTGTAGATCGTTTGACGAAGACAGCACACTTTATACCTGGGAGGATTACCTACCCAGTGGAGACTTGGGCACAGTTGTATCTACGAGAGATCGTTAGATTACATGGAGTGCCTGTGAGGATAGTATCAGATCAGGACACTCGTTTTGTCTCGAAGTTTTGGCAGAGTTTGCATTCAGCCATGGGTACTGGCTTGGATTTTAGCACAGCTTTTCACCCCCAGACAAATGGTCAGACCGAAAGAGTTAACCAGATTCTGGAGGATATGTTGAGGGCTTGTGTTCTTGATTTTGGAGGCAGTTGGGATTCTCAATTGTACTTGGTAGAGTTTGCTTATAATAACAGCTACCAGGCTACTATTGAGATGGCACCATTCGAGGCACTTTATGGTAGGAAGTGCCGTTCTCCAGCTCACTGGGATGAGGTTGGAGAGAGAAGACTTTTGGGACCCGAGTTGTTACAGTTGACTAGTCAGTCTATTGACGTGATTATAGAGAGAATGAGGGTTGCTCAAAGTCGACAGAAGAGTTATGCAGATAAACGACGTAGTCCACTTGAGTTTTCAGTGGGGGAGCACGTGTTTTTGAAGGTAGCACCTATGAAAGGTGTTATGAGATTCGGGAAGAAGGGTAAGCTAAGTCCTAGGTTCATTGGCCCTTTTGAGGTACTTGATCGGATAGGAGCAGTAGCTTACAGATTGGCTTTACCACCTTCTTTATCAGTAGTTCATAATGTATTCCATGTATCGATGCTTCGGAAGTACATGGCAGATCCTTCTCACGTGATTGATCATGAGCCGATAGTTTTGGATGCTAGTATGTCTTACGAGGAGACACCAGTTGAGATTTTAGAATTCGAGCAAAAGGTGTTGAGAAACAAGACTATTCGCTTGGTTAAGGTCCTTTGGAGGAACCAAGTGTCTGAAGAAGCTACGTGAGAGCGTGAGGATGATATGCGGGCAAAGTATCCTCAGCTTTTCACTTAGTGAGTTTACTTTTCGAGGACGAAAAGCCTTTTTAGGAGGGTTGACTGTAACGTCCCGTTATTTTGTGATAAAATTTTTTTATTTATTTATTTTATTTTATTTAAGTAATTAAAGTTTATTTATTAATTGTTAATTTAGAATTTGCAGTTTATTTCGGTTTTAATCTTTTAATTGACCTTTTTAGTTTATTTTCGTTTTAATGGTATTAATAATTATTAACGGGCCAATTAATAATTATTAATCACCATTGGGATAGTTTAAGATCATCGGGTTTCGTTTTTAAGCTAAAAGTCATAAAAGGGCATTTTCGTAATTTCCAAACTACCTAAATATCTAGATATTTTGGTCATCTTCTTTAACTATCTTCTTTGACTCAAGTTTGACCAAGCAAACACTTCATCTTCTTCATTTCTCTTCCTCAAGGCCGTGGGTCGCTCTTCCTCATTTTCCCAACTTTGATTTTCATTCCTTTCTTGCCCGATCAACTTGATTCTGGGTCCAGTGGAAAGGTATCGGTCCTACAATCATTTCCCATCTACCCTTCGTACTTACCGCTCGTGTTATACGGAGTTCTCGGTAAGTTTCTCTTGAAACCCTAAGCTCCAAATAGTGTTTTAATAGAGTTTTCCTTGATTTCCTTCGATTTCGTGTTGTAGAACTCGGTGTTTGTAAATACGGGAGTAGTTTTAAGTGTTTTTGGAAACTATCCCATAACCCTAAAATCGAGTTTCAGTCGAAACCCTTCCCGTTTGAAATTTACCCTTTTGGGTTTGATTTTGGGTTAGAATTTAATGAAATAATGTTTATTTAAATTCAATTCGGGAAAGGGATTAATGTTCAAAAACCCTAATTATCGATACCCATTGAAATCGGGATTATCGAATTTGCTTAAAACCAACACAAAACGTATTTAAATTGCCAAAAAGCCGAAAAACCAAACCCGAACCCCTTTTATTAGGGAGGGCCGAGAGCCTCCAAGGGGTGGTTTGGTGGATTTTTTCATCTTTTTGCTTGTTTAGTCGTTGTTTAATCGTTAGTTGGTAATTTATTATTTTTCGGGATATTAATCCTTTTGTAGGTGTTTTTGAACCGCTTGTTTGATCGCTCTTCCTATGCTTAGGAGCGAAGTCTTCACTTTTTCTAAGGTGAGAATAGTTAGAATTTAAAGTAACTATAGAAAGCAAATAAGTGGGATGATTTGTAGAATCGGAAACTAAGATCAGAATCCAACCTAAGATTAGAGGGAGTGAGATAGTGCCATAGGATTTTAAGTTAATCCTTTAAGTGAGAACTTAGGAGTTCACAAGGAAAGCCTTGAATCTTAGAAGATTCTAAGTTAGATTAGTTTCAGATTTTAGAATGAATCATTGGAAGTTAAAGGATCCAAGACTTTGATAAAGGACGGTTGATAGAACCTCGAATTATTGGAAGTTTAAAATCCTTGAAGGTTTAGGTTAATCGTTATGTTTTGATTCTTTACTTTGTTAGCGGAGTTCGATCGTATATCGTTCGTCCGGGATCTTTGTCTATTTTACTTTATGTTCATTACTTTATGTTGTTTCGATTACTTTAATTCCGCATTTTACTTATTTACTTTTACAAAGATATGCAAGCATATGCATATCATATTGCACCATAACATTTCGCAACATGCATTGAAAAAGAAAAGAAGGGGAGAATGTTGGAGCCTACGAGTAGTATCCGCATCACCTTCAGAAAAAGAAAAGAAAGAAAAGAAAAGAAAGAAGGAGTTGAATGGTAAGTTGCGGAAGTACACGTTGATTCTCATTTAGGAGGAGTTGAACTATTAGTTACGGACGTACACATTACTTCTCATGCATAGGGAGTTGAATGGTAAGTTACGAGTGGTACACATTGCTTTCTCATGCATAATGGCAATGCGAAATCCTACGGGATGTCCTCATACATTCATACTTATGATTGATGTATTTGAGAGTCGAAATGTTATAATTATGCAAAGTTTATTTATTTATCTCATTTATGTTATAACAAGTTTATTGATGAACAATTAGACTAAGTGTGCTAATTAGTATCATCAATTGGAAAATATGGAATAGAATTACCTAGAATTTTGGTGAATTCTAAGAAAGTTTGTGTCAGTTTAATTGGACACAAATCAGAAATGCGAGTTTGAGGTCTATCTTTACTTTTTATGCTTATTATTCTCACTGGGCTTAGTTTGTTAGCCCATGATATTACAACCAATTTCAGGTAATGCCCTGGCTAGAGGCCGTGGAAGGGGAGATGGTGCTGCGTGATCGAGGGATGCTGACCTCGAGATGGACTTGTTTTTGTAAAGTATATGTAAATATTTTTGTGAATTTCAAGACTTTGATGTTGTATTTAGCTCATAAGAGCTTTTGATGTGGTTTTTATGATATGAAATATTTGAACTCCTGATTTGGGACTTAAAGTCCATGTGAATTTATTAGATTGAAAAATTAGGATGTAAACAGGTTTTCGGCATGCCAACTTTCAAACAAAACCACACAAAATTTTCTTAAAATAAAAGACTTCCGCTGTTTTCTCTGATTATAATTTATTTAAAAGTGACGGGTCGTCACAATATCTTTACCTTTTATTTCTCCTTGGGCGTGGACATCATTGTTAATGGAGAAAAAAATTTCTTTTCTTCTTCCCCTTTGGTGTAGCCGATTTTGCTCCTCTTTGGTATGGGAAAATTACAAATTTTTCCTATACCCTAATATTAGGGTTTACAAATTTTCTACAAAAAGTTAAAATCCTAAGTGCCTCAAGAATGCCTAAACAGTCAATACGCAAACCTCCACAATTTATATGAACATACATAAAACAATTTTTATGCAACACACCAAAATTTTCGAAAACTCACAATTTTGCATGATAATTAAAATTAGCTTTGATACCAATTGGAGGGATGATTTACTAAAATTGCGGAAATATATTTAGTAAATTTATTAACACTTAATAACGGATCAATTAACATCATGCAAATTGTGATAAAAACACGAAGAACAGATTCATGCTTTATTTTCGAAAATTAAAACCAGTTTACTTACATTGAGTAATTAATGGAGAATCGGTTGGAGGTTTCTTTACAGCATCAAATCCTCAGCAACACCGGATCTTCTATGTTATATCCCGATCGATGAAACGAAACCCGATTGTGGGATCGAACTTAAGAAGAAATTGGGAAGAAGAAAAATATTTTCTTCCCAATTTTGAATAGGGAATTTCGGCCAAGGGGTGGGAGAGAGAAAGAGAGAGTTCCAACTTTCTATGGAATTGAATTGTATGATTTATGAATGACCCAACCCTCCTATTTATAGGAAAATAGGAATCCTAATCTGTAACGTCCCATTATTTTGAGATAAAAAAAACTTTTATTTATTTTATTTAATTTAAGTAATTAAAGTTTATTTATTAATTGTTAATTTAGAATTTGTAGTTTATTTCGGTTTTAATCTTTTAATTGATCTTTTTCGTTTATTTTCGTTTTAATGGTATTAATAATTATTAACGGGCCAATTAATAATTATTAATCACCATTGGGATAGTTGGAGATGTTCGGGATTCGTTTTTAAGCTAAAAGTCATAAAAAGGGCATTTTCGTAATTTCCAAACCACCTAAATATCTAGATATTTGTTGTCATTTTCTTTAACTATCAACCTTGACCAACTTTGACCACAAAAACTCCATTCCTTTTTCCTCCTATGCCGTGAGCTTCAAAGAAAAAAAAAAGAATTTTGCTTTTCGTTCGTTTCTTGCCCGATCGACTTGATTCCGGGTCCATTGGAAAGGTATCGATCCTACGATCCTTTTACACCTAACCTTCGTACTTGCCACTCGTGTTTTGCGGAGTTCTCGGTAAGTTTCTCTTGAAACCCTAAGCTCCAAATAGTGTTTTAATGGAGTTTTCATTGATTTCCTTCGATTTCGTGTTGTAGAACTCGGTGTTTGTAAACTCGGGAGTAGTTTTTCGTGTTTTTGGAAACTATCCCTTAACCCTAAAACCGAGTTTCAGTCGAAACCCTTCCCGTTTGAAATTTACCCTTTTGGGTTTGATTTTGGGTTAGAATTTAATGAAATAATGTTTATTTAAATTCAATTCGGGAAAGGGCTTAATGTTCAAAAACCCTAATTATCGATACCCATTGAAATCGGGATTATCGAATTTGCTTAAAACCAACTCGAAACACTTTTAGATTGCCAAAAAGCCGGAAAACCAAACCCGAGACCTTTTTCCTTGTGATGGCCGAGAGCCTCTTGTGGGGTTTTGTTGGGTTTTTCGTCGTTTTGTATGTTTGGATGTTGTTTGATCGATAGTTGGTAATTTAGTGATTGTATGATATAATTCTTTGTAGGTGTTTTTGAACCGCTCACTTGATCGCTCCTTCGAACTTGGGAGCAAAGTTATCTTTTACTTAAGGTGAGAATAGTTAGGATTTAAAGTAACTATAGAAAGCGAATGAGTATGAAGGTTTGTAGCATTTGAAACTAAGACTAGAATCTGAATCTAAGATTAGAGGGATGTGAGTTAGTGCCTTTAGGATTAGGAGTTAATCTTTTAAGTAAGAATTTAAGAGTTCTCGAGGAAGTATTGAATCTTAGAAGATTCTAAGTTAGATTCGATTTGAACTTAAGGTTGGATCATTGGAGGTTAGAAAATCCAAACTTGTATTTAGAACGGTTAATAGAACCTCGGATTATTATTGGAAGTTTAGAATCCTTGAAGGTTTAGGTTAATCGTTATGTTATGTTCTTACTTTTATTATTGATACCGGAATTCGATTTATAAATCGTTCGTCCGAGAATTCTTATCTGTTTCTTTATCTTATGTCATTTACTTATTGCCCCTTTACTTTACGTTGGTTGTGATTTCTTTAATATTCGCACTTTACTTTATTTACTTTTGCAAGCATATGCAAGCATATGCATAACATTTTGCACCATTATTTATTATACCATAACATCTCCCATCATTGAAAAGAGAAAAAAGAAAAGAATGAAAGGAACGGTGGATGAGTTGGATACCCACGTTACCTTCATGCATAAGGAATGGTGGATGAGTTGGATACCCTTGTTACCTTCATACATAAGGTTGAATGGTGGATCAAATGTGAAAATCCACATTACCTTCATTTCATGCATAATTGGCGAATGCGTATCCTATGGGATGTACTCATTACTTTTATGCATATGAAAGATGGAATTGAGAATCGAGATGTTATATTTATGCAAAGTTTATTTATTTTTCTCATTTATGTTATAACAAGTATATGGATGAACAATTAGACCAAGTGTGCTAATTAGTATCATCATTTGGAAAATATGGATTAGAATGACCTAGACTTTGGAGAATTCTAGGAAAGAAAGTGTCGGATTAATTGGACACAAATCGAAATGCGAGTTTGAGGTCTATCTTTACTTTTTATGCTTATTATTCTCACTGGGCTTAGTTTGTTAGCTCATGATATTACAACCAATTTCAGGTAATGCCCTGGCTAGAGGCCGTGGAAGGGGAGATGGTGCTGCGTGATCGAGGGATGCTGACCTCGAGATGGACTTGTTTTTGTAAAGTATATGTAAATATTTTTGTGAATTTCAAGACTTTGATGTTGTATTTAGCTCATAAGAGCTTTTGATGTGGTTTTTATGATATGAAATATTTGAACTCCTGATTTGGGACTTAAAGTCCATGTGAATTTATTAGATTGAAAAATTAGGATGTAAACAGGTTTTCAGCATGCCAACTTTCAAACAAAACCACGCAAAATTTTCTAAAAATAAAAGACTTCCGCTGTTTTCTCTGAATTTAATTTATTTAAAAGTGACGGGTCGTCACATTATCACATTAGGATTAATCTATAGAGATAAATACGAAAAGAAAAAAGATTATCTCTTTCCTTTATCTTGCAATTTCGAAAAATGCCATATTTAAATAAGAAAATATTTTCTTTTCTTTATTTTCTTTATCTTGGGTAAATAAATCTTTGTAATTATTTTAGGATATAATTCAAACAATTATCTCCTCCTAAAATAACCATGATGGCCGAAAATTACAATAGTAATTAATAATAAATAATTCTAATTTATTTAATTAATTATTTTGGGCCAATTTCAATTGGGTTCATTAATCCAATTGGGCTTGAAACTCTCTCTTAAATTAATAAGTCCAACTTAATTAATTTATTTATTAATTACCATTTAAATAAAATATTTTATTTAAACAATTAATGTAGAGGGTAAAAATAGCCCTCTTATGGGCTGCACTCATGTCGGGCCGAGTCATACGGGGACGGGCCCACTCTGACCAAGTCCTGAAGGGGCTACCCCTCGTACGGGCCACATTCACTACAGGCCGACCCATATGGAGAAAAACCCATCCGAGCCAACACCATAAAGAGCTCACCTAGTTGGGCCGAGTGAGAACCCATTAAGCCTAGCCTCATGCTAGCCCAGTCGACGAACCCTCAATCAAGGAACTATAAAAGGCACATGACCTATCAAATCAGGTATGACACTTTAACCTAAAAAACGAATAACCTGATTATCCTTGACCTAACCCTTGCGGTGCAAGGCAAATCTTACCTACCACCACCTAACTTGATCGTCGGAGGGTCGTCGGCCGGTACCACACCGGTGCCCTTCTGACTGTCATTTGTTGTAGTGTTTCAGGTTGCTCTGCCGTTAAGGGATAGCATGCGACCCGACGTGCTTTATCGTGTGGAATGAGGCTCCGATGAGAAATATCCCACACACTAACCATTTTCAATTTGTTTTGTTTCAGTGAAGAATCCTCTTCCGAAGAGCGTTTCTCCGGAGGCTCTTGGTCAGTGCAAGGTTCTCGCTCAGAGGGGTCCCTTCAATTGGGAGGAGCTCAACCAACATCCTTGGCTAGTCTTTGCCAAACTTTGGGTTCCACCTCCAGGTTTTGTCCCGGTTGCTCCTCGTAAGTGTCTGTTTTGCTTCCTCTTTCCCCTTTCCGTTTATGTGTGCCTGACTGGGTATGTATCTGACTTGAGCTGGTTGTGACGCAGGTTTCAGCGAAAAAATGTCTGGTGTCAAGCTTACCCCCGTCCCCAACTCCAATGACCCCGACGCTTTCCTTGCCCTTCTTCAGGACATGGGGAAGAAAAGGTCCGAGGCAGCGTCTTCATCTGACCCGAAGGGGAAGCAGGTGGCCGCCCCAAAGCGCTCCCGTCCTTCCGGAAGTAGGAAGTCTACGAAGGTCGTCAACACGGATCCTCCTGCGGGGGGTGCAGTGGCTCCTCCTTCGGGACCTCCTACGGATCCTCCCTTGGATGCCTCTGCGGATCCTCCCACGAACTCCCCTGCTCATAAGCGAAGGAGGGGCAGAATCATTGGGGCGTTCGACCGCGCGGTAAGGGGTGCTGATGCATATATTTTGAGGCATCCTGAGATGGCTTATCAATCGTTTCCTTCCGAGGCAGATTTGCTTTCTTCTGATTATGGCCATACATTGTCTTCTGACACGGACTTTGAACAGGAGGGTGACCAGATAGCCGCTGAAATTTCTGACGGCGGGGTTCCACGTTTGCCCGATCAAACGGTGCAGGTTATTCCCCCCCCAGCGGGTGCGGCTCCTTCTATGGCTGGTAGATCAGGTGCCGCGGGCGGTGGATCTTCTTCGCTCCGCCTGTTCGCTTCTCCTGGTTCCAACTTTGACCAAGGGTCTCTCTCTAATGACTTCTGCCTCCGACGGGCTATGGACGTCGTCGGCTTTGCTCGTGACTTGGGGGCCGTGCATCTGGAACCTTTAGTCGACCACGACGATGAGGCCGCGACCTTCAGTCGCATGTGCTATAGAAGCTGGCTGGTTAGTCATTTACTTCACTGTTTATTTTCCCTCTATTTTTCCAGTTGGTTTCTTACATCTTGAAATATTCGATCTGCCAGGGGACCCAGGCCTCGACACAGATGCTTCTCAATTTGGAAAGTTTGCTTGTCAAGCAATGGGAGCTCAAGCAAGAGTTGACGGAGGCGAGGGCCAGCAGTCGGCAGTCTTACTTCGTCGGCTCGGCGCTGCACGAGGGCCTTCAGTTGAAAAACGATCTGGATGAGGCCGAGAAAAAGATTTTCTCACTGGAGGTTTGCGGGTTGCAACTAACCGCGAACCTCGAGTGCGTCCAAAAAGAAAATGAGGATCTCAGATCCCTCGGCGAGAGCAACAAGAAACTGCTCGAAGAGGCCGTTGCCGCTCGGAACAGGGCGTTTGGAAGATCTCGGTGCTGCCTGTGAGGAGGGGTCTAAGGTCTCGGATGCTTTGAACTGGGAAACTGAGTCCCTTAGGAAGGCCAAAGAGGAGTTGGACCTTGTTGGGCTGGAGATCGACTCGCTAAGGAATCAAGTGTCCGAACTCCCGGTCCTCCGCGACAGTGTTAGAGATCTTCAGCAAAGGTTGGTCGTGGCGACCGCAGCGTCGGTGGATTCCATCCTCATTGGACTTGCTGTCGGCCGAGACTCGGTGAAGCTGCAAATGGACCAGTCCGAGGAAGAAGGTGATCCGCTCAGCCCGGTCGAGATTGATGATGCCATAAACCGCCGATTGGAGTTATACGAGCGCGCCACAAACTTAAAGGGGTCCAGGGTCGAGGTTATCGCGGGGTGCGAGGCTGGTTCGTCTCATCCTACCGCAGGCGATGACGCCGCGACCGAGGAGGTGGATGCCCGTACTGACGACGGCGATAGCACGGTCATCAAGGACGTTTTTATCGAAGCTCCCTCTACCGAGACTGTTTATGTTTCTGACTGACTCTTTCTTTAGGGTAAACTCCGGATTGTGGAGCCCCTTTTTTTGTTGTTTTGAATTCTCTTCTTTCCTTTTTATTTTTTTGTATGAACACATGTGCTCTGTTGAGGTTAATGTGCATGCCCTTTCTCCATGCTTACTCGTCGCTCTTTTCCCTGGCTTTGCTCTTTTCCTTGACTTGCAAATAAATATATATATACATTTTCTTTTGTTCTGGTTATTCGGACGAACCGAGGTCTTGTGTTTTCGGAGAAGTCTTTCGATCACTCGGGCGGACCGCAGTTTTCGTGCTTCCGGAGAAGGCTTAAGATTACTCGGACGGACCGAGGTTCTGTGCTTTCGGAGAAGGCTTAAGATTACTCGGACGGACCGAGGTTCTGTGCTTCCGGAGAAGGCTTAAGATTACTCGGACGGGCCGAGGTTTTGTACGTTTCAATACTCCAACGTCTTCTATTCTTTTGAATAGGAAATGCTTAATGCTCGGACGGACCGAGGATTTTGCTTCCGGAGAAGGCTTTTAAAGTGCTCAGACGGACCGAGGCTTTTGCTTCCGGAGAAGGCTTTTAAAGTGCTCGGATGGACCGAGGCTTTCGCTTCCGGAGAAGGCTTTTAAATGCTCGGACGGACCTAGGCTTTGGCTTCCGGAGAAGGCTTTTAAATGCTCGGACTGACCGAGGCTTTGGCTTCCGGAGAAGGCTTTTAAATTGCTCGGACGGACCGAGGCTTTCGCTTCAGGAAAAAGCTTTTAAAGTGCTCGAACGGACCGAGGCTTTCACTTCCGGAGAAGGCTTTTAAATGCTCGGAGGAACCAAGGCTTTGGCTTCCGGAGAAGGCTTTTAAAGTGCTCGGACGGACCGAGGCTTTCGCTTCCGGAGAAGGCTTTTAAGTGCTCAGACGGACCGAGGCTTTCGCTTCCGGAGAAGGCTTTTAAGTGCTTGGGCGGAGAGTGTGGGCAAAGCACGTGAAACGGAAAAGATGGAACTTCTCTTCTTTCTTTCTCCTTTTTTTTTTATACATCGTCCATCATACATAAAAATAAATAACAGAGTAAAAGAAAGAAAGGCGCCCCCCCCCTTAGTCTTCATCGCTGTCGATGATGACCGTCGGAGTTAGTCTCCTTCTCTGCTTCAAGGAGGCCAGTTCCTCTTCCAAGGATTCGATTTTCTGTTCGTAATAGTCGTTGAGGTTTGCCGCCGACTGGAGGCGATCCTCGAGCACGTGGTAGGGCTCGCCGGGCTCGCTGTCCTCATCCGTCTCCACGTTTTCCAGGCGTTCTCGAAGAGAAAGGTTCTCTTGTTTGAGGTGCTCCGCTCTGCTGTTTGCCGCATCGAGGGCTCCTCGGACGCTCTGGATCTCTTGTCTCAGGGCTTCCGGATCTTCCCTCTTTTCCTTTTCCTCCAGTAGGGCCGTCTCCAGCTTGGCTATTTCCGCACGCATTCTGCGATTCTCCCATTCCAGGACCTGCCTAGTCACCCTCGAAGTTGCGGTGGAGTTGTCCATATCCATGGTCAGGTGCCAGACGTTTGAAAGGCAAGTTGCAGGGTGGAAGATGACTGGAAGTGTGGACTTTTGGATATCCCCGCAATCCCATTCCCTTTATAGTAGGAGGAAGTGATTTGCCTAGGGGTCTGAAGGGTTTGCCATTAATTCGAATGGCGTTCGGCGCGAGGAGTCGTTTCATTATTCGAGGTGGTGACGTCAGGCGACGTTTAGTCACGTCAAAGGTCTGCCATTCCCGTTAAATCGCCTTAAATGTGATCGATCATCTTGAATGCGGTTAAATTCGGGGGATTAACCGCTTAATTACTCATTAACGTCCACGTCGTTTCGCATGCTGGATTGCGCGTGGTATCGCTGGATGCTTGACAGCTGTCGCAATCGCAACGGCTCGAGGGTCCTTTAAATAGGCCTTCGCGATTTCCCTTCCATTTGCTTCCCCAGACCCTGTTTTTGAAAAGCTTTCCTTCGTTCTCAGATTTTCAAGTCTTCTTACAGGGTTCGAGATTCCATGCCATGGGGTTTTCCCATTTTCCCTTGTTCCTATTTCACGTTTGGCCTTCCTTGGTGGTGGCTTGCGTCGAGAAAGTTTGGTCGTGATCTTCTACGCCTGTCCGGTCAGTACCGGAGGACTTGGCCTTGGTGGTCGTGGTCCTCCACGCCTGTGAGTGTCGAATCCAGGGTACTGTCTGCCTGGGGGGACCAATCGCTTCACCGCCTATCACCGTGGCTCCGGCGTTTGTTTCGGCAGCCTCCAGGGACTGGGGTGAACGGGGGGGAGGAAGTTTCCTTTCCATCCCTTCGATGGTCTCCTTCATCACCACATCATCCGGGGCTTCAGCATTGGAGGTGGCAGCTCGTCTCGTGTTTAAGGAAGCGAGAAATGCGTTACCGCCGAGCCGAGCACGGGGTGACGTCAGAGGGAAGAGGTGGTCTTCTTGTTCCCTTCCTTGGGTCCCCCTTGGTATGACGAGAGAAGCGTAATCCCGCCCGGGTTGAAAGTTTCGGGCGAGAGCTCGGCTACTTTCCAAAATCCATCAGGGGGCCAGGTGTTGTGGTCGAAGATCTCCCCCTTTTTTTTTTATCTGACGGGTTCTGCTGAGCCTCGGAGTTGGTGAGTCGGTGGAGTAGCCGACGGATGATCCGGCCCCAGCCACTCGCTCTTTGAGCAAAACCCTCATCCTCTTCCGGGAGGGCGTTCTCAATGTCTCCGACGACGACACTTCGCATTCCACCGTTTTACTTTGTAGAACTCGTGTAATTTCTTTCGGCTGAGTTCCCAACATGTGGGTCCGAGCCTTACTTGCTTGTTGTGAAATAAAAGTTGGCGTTTTATTCACCTTCTGTTTCTTTGCCTTACTTTTTGCGTGGGTTACTTTCCATAATTCCGAACGCGTTAAGTTCTTTGGTCCGTAGGGGACTTAGAAGCTACTCCAGAGAGTCTGGTATTTCAATCCGAGGGGGACTTAGTAACTTGCCTAATTGAATTAGGGCTTTTTTTTTTTTCTTTTTGGCGTAAAAGGCATCAAACGATCATGTGGGAGGAAAGACACGTAATACTTGTGTATTAATTTGAAATGGGCCTCTCCGGCTAAGTATTTACATGATTCTCTCATACTCACATATGATAAATTCTCAAGTGCATGGCGTTCCATGCCCTCGGAATCAGCTCGCCCTTTCCATCTTCAAGACGATAAGTCCCCGGCTTGACTTCTTCGATCACCTTATACGGACCTTCCCAGTTCGGTCCCAACCTTCCTGATCCGGGCTCTTGTGTGTTCTGGAATACTTTCCCCAGGACGAAATCGTTTACTTTGAAGCTGCACTGTTTCACTTTCTTCTCGAAGTATTTGGCCAGTTTTTGCTGGTAGCATGCCATTCGGACTAGCGCTTGCTCCCTTTTCTCTTCGGCCAAGTCTAACGCTTCTGCCATCATGACGTCATTTTCTGCCTCCGGGATCGAGCTTCTGGTCGTGGGGATGATCATTTCCGGAACAACGGCCTCTACCCCGAAAGCCATGGCGAATGGAGTTTCGCCAGTTGGGATTCTAGGGGTGGTCCGGTATGCCTAGAGGACTCCGGGCAATTCGTCTACCCATCTTCCCTTCGCTCGTCCTAGTCTCTTCTTCAGAGAGTCCATGATGGTTTTGTTCGAAGCTTCTGCTTGTCCATTCGCCTGCGGATAGCAGGGCGTTGAGTATCGAAGCTCCACTTTTCTGTCCGCGCAATATTTCCGGATAGAATTTCCCGTGAACTGAGTTCCATTATCGGTGACGATCACTTTGGGAATTCCGAAGCGGGTAAAGATGTGCTTCCAGAGGAACATCTCGACTTTCCTTTCTGTAATCTTTGCCAGCGGTTCGGCCTCAATCCACTTGGAGAAGTAGTCCGTTGCGACGATCAGATAACACTTTTGTCCTGGAGCTAACGGCAGTTTTCCCACCAGGTCTAGGCCCCATTGCATGAAGGGCCAGGGGGCCGAGATTGTAGTTAACATCGTCGGCGGTGCGTGAATGGTCTTTGCGAACCTTTGGCATTTATCGCAGCGGGAAATGAAGTCTTTCAAATCTTTCACCATGGTGGGCCAGTAGTACCCTTGCGTTAACGCTCTATGGCTTAAGGATCTCGGTCCTGCATGATTTCCACAGTGTCCAAGGTGCAACTCTGCCAGAACGTAAGAACTTTCTGACTTTCCCAGACATTTCAGATAAGGTCCGCTGAAGGATCTCCTGTACAACTCCACTTGAATGATCGAGTACCTAGCCGCTCGGGATCGAACTTTTCGTGCTTCTAGTTTTTCTTCGGGCAGATGTCCCGATTGTAGGTATTCGAGGATCTGATTTCTCCAATCTGACTCAAGCTCTGGATTTTTTTCTACCGGCATTACTTGTCCAACTGTTCCATCGTCTCCACTCCCCATGTTCGAATCAAGGGTGATGCTTGGTTCGGACAGATGATCGACGGGAATGATTCTTCTTGTTTCCGTTTGAACTGCGGATCCGAGACTAGCCAGGGCGTCAGCATGTCCATTTTCAGCCCTCGGTACTTGGCTGATGTCGTACTTCATGAACTGAGATAGTATGGACATAACTTTCTCCAGATATTTCGCCATCCTGGGGTCCTTTGCCTCAAACACCCCTTTTATCTAGTTTACCACAATTTGAGAATCACTTCTGATGTTTAAGTTCTCTACTCCTAGTTCCTTCGCTCTCTGTAACCCAGCTATCAGCGCTTCGTATTCGGCTTCGTTGTTTGAAGCTGCTAATCCGAATCGGATTGACTGTTCTAGGAGGTATCCCTCGGGGGTCGACAGGACTAGCCCTGCGGCGGATCCTCTTGAGTTCGAGGACCCATCAACGCTTAGGGCCCAGGTTTCCACTCCGGGGTCAACCGCGAGCGGCTGGTTCGTTTCGATCTCGCTCGTACTTGTCGAGGTCATTTCCGCAATGAAATCCGCGAGGACTTGTCCCTTTATGGCTGTCCTCGGCTCGTAAGCTATATCGTATCCGCCCAATTCTATTGCCCATTTTGTCACCCGTCCCGAAACGTCCGGTTTGTGGAGAACGGCCTTTAGTGGGAAGGTGGTCCTTACCACTATCCGATGGCCCTAAAAATTGTGCTTCAGCTTGCGCGATGCGACTATCAGAGCTAGTGCTAGCTTCTCCATCTTTGAGTACCGTGTTTCGGCATCAATCATCGCTTTACTCACGTAGTAGACTGGGTGTTGAACTTGACCATCTTCGCGCACCAGCGCCGAGCTGACTGCCGCATCAGATACCGCTAGGTATAGGAATAACTTTTCGTTATCTGAGGGCTTGGCCAACAGCGGGGGAGAAGACAAGTAGGCTTTGAGTTCTTCGAACGCTTTCTGGCACTCGACTCCCCAACCAAACTCCTTGCTTCTTTTCAGCGCTTTGAAGAACGGCATGCACCTATCCGACGACCGGGATATGAACCTGTTCAACGCTGCCAAACACCCGGTTAGTTTTTGTACACCTTTCAGATTCGTTGGTGCTTGCATGTCTATTATTGCTTGGATTTGGTCGGGGTTCGCCTCGATCCGCTGACCGGTCACCAGGTGACCCAGGAACTTACTCAGGGACTCCAAACATGCATTTATCGGGGTTGACTTCATCCCGTATTGATTCAAGACTTGAAAACTTGTTCCATGTGGTCCAGGTGGTCTTCAGCCTTTCGCGACTTGATTAGCATATCGTCAATGTGCACCTCCATCGTTTTCCCCAGGAAGATCCTTGAACATTCCGTTCATCAAGGCGATAGGTGGCTCAGCGTTTTTCAAACCAAAGGGCATCACAAGGATAGCAAGATGTGCCTACGTTGGTTATGAATGAAGTCTTTTCTTGATCTTCTGGGTTCATCTTGATTTGGTTATATCCGGAGAAGGCGTCCATAAAGCTGAGCAGCTCGTACCCGGCTGTGGCGTCTACCAGTTGATCTATTTTTGGTAATGGGAAGGAATCTTTTGGGCAGGCCTTGTTGAGGTCGGTAAAGTCAATACACGCCCTCCACTTTTCATCTTTCTTCTTTACTAATACTTCGTTGGCCAGCCAATCGGGGTACTTTACCTCTCGGATAAAGCCTGCTTCCAGGAGCTTCCGCACCTCCTTGTTGATTATGTCGTTCCGCTCAGGCCCGAACTTGCGTCTTTTCTGTTTGACCGGGGGTCGATTCGGATCGACCTCGAGATTGTGGGTTATGATATCGGAACTTATACCGGGCATGTCTGTGTGGTCCCAAGCAAATGTTTTCCAACTTTTTCTCAAAAAGTTTGCCAGTCCGTCTTTCAGATCTCCTTTCAGATCTTTCCCAATGCTCGTCGTTTTCTCCTGATCTTCTGGATGGATCTGTATTTTCACTGATCCGTCCTCAGGCGCTTCGATTCTTGGCCGAGCAAAGGGCGGGCCTCTTTCGGGGCCCCGATCCTGTAATTGCTACGCTTGGCATCGGGACTTCAACTTGACGATTTCGACCAAGCATGACCTTGCAACTCTTGATCCCCTTTTATAACCCTAATCCCTTTAGGTAGGGTATTTCAGCTTCTGGTGAAGCGTTGAAGGGTGTGCTTTCATATCATGAATCCAAGGTCTTCCGAGCAAGGCGTTGTATCCTGAATGGGAGTCTATGACATGGAAGAGCGCCAGAGGGCTCGCGCCCTCGACCCTAACTGGCAATTTGATTGTTCCGTTGGACCTTGTCACTGCCCCGTTAAATCCCACTAGGTCCTGAGAGTTCATCGTGAGGTCTGACTCTCTTAGTTTCATGCTTCGGAATGCTGACATATAGATTATGTTGATGGAAGACCTGGGTCTACCAGAACCCTGCTGACCGTGTAGGATCCGATAGATATTGATATTACTAAGGCGTCGTTGTTGGGCAAATGCACGTCTTCCAGGTCCTTTCGGGAATACTTAATCAGATCTTCGGAAGCGTGCTCGACCCGATAGACGGGGAGTCTAACTTCGCGATAAGACCTTTTATGAGCGTTGACGGATTCTCCGGTGCAGTGGATCGAACTGATTTGACCGTCCCCCGGAACTTCCGCGGATGCGGCGAGTTTTTCATCTGTTTCTCTCGGATCTTGCCTGTCGATCCTTCGGGTCTGACCTTGCTCGCATACGCGATCTATCTCCCGGGCTAGAACCTTGCAGTCTTCCGTGGCATGCCCTTTAGATTTATGGAATCTGCAGTAGGGTTCTTTTCTTTCCAGACTTTTTCGGGCGTACCGCGGCCTCTTTTCTCCTTCCTCCTTTCGGAGAGAACGAGGTGCCTCTGTGTGGAGAATTCGTTCCGGGCTACACTTCTTCGGATCTTTGATCCTTCCCCATACGGATTTTCTTTCCTTTTCGTCTCCCTTTTCCTCCTTTCCCCTATCCGAGCGTCTGCCCTCCCTTCCTCTCCTTTCATCAACGTGAGGTTCTCTCTTCTTCCATATCCCCTCGGACCTTGATCCCTCTCTTCACATTTATCGGGCTACCTTCTCGGACTCATCCTGCGATATCTTTGCCATTGCTCTGTCCAACGCCTCTTTCATAGTCGTAGGCCTTCGTTTGTTAAAAGACCTCCAAAGGGGATGGTTTGGGTGTATCACCCGCGCGAATGCGGTGGCCGCCTCCAGGTCATTGCAGTCTTTGACCTCTAATTTCACCTGTAGGAACCTGACAATGAAGTCTCGGAGGGCTTCTCTTTCTCCCATCAGCGTATCATAGAGGTCGTGGTTCGTTTTAGCGAACTTCCGACTCACGCTATATTCGCTGAGGAAGGCAGAGGATAGGTCCGAAAAGGTTTTGATGGACCTTTTAGGGAGGCTGTTGAACCATAGCAGGGGTGACCCTTTCAGGCTCGTGGGGAAGAAACGGCAGGTTAAGGCATCCAGATCGGGCCCAATCACGCATGAGGACTCCATCATATTTACGAAATGAGCCACGTGTTCCATCGGGTCCCCGGTTCCGTCATACATTTCAAACTTTGGGAGGATGAAGTGCCTCGGCTGTGGGACGAACATGACCCCTCTCGTGAAGGGTGAGTCTCCTGGTTCTCGGGCGCCCGAATCGGATTTAGCCCCTTTCCCAGATGCCTTCTTCGCCAGCTTTTCTTCGAGGATCTGCCTCGCATCCGTGTACTTCCGTTGCTTTTCTCCGCGCTCCTTCCTTCCCGCGGATGCCGAGCTTCCTTCGTCGCTTCCGTTATAGCTCGAATCTTGGTTTCCTCCGTCACCTCTCTGCGACGGCGCCTTATCTCTAGTCTGCCTGGCGGGGCCTGTTTTGCTTGGTGCGTCCTTTTCCCTCGGTGAGGAGATCTCTAGACTTGCGTTTTCCCCCCGTCGACGAGCCGTCAGCCTAGTACGGAGGTCGTCTCCTAGTACATTCTTCGCCTTTTCGGACGTGGTGGCCCTCCTACGCCGCCGCCTGGCCTGAGATTTGCCAGTTCGTGGCTTAGAAGGGCCTCCCTCATCGACGTTCAGGATGTTTTGGCTGTTGGCATGTACCACCGCCAAGCCTTTCCCTAATAAGGCCCTCATTTCCCGTACCTCCTCTCTCAGAGCTTTGTGGGCCTCTACCATCTCTCGGTGCTCTGTCAAGGCGATGGTGATGGTTCCCGCCACCGGGTCAAGGTTCTGAGCATCGAGGTCTTGAGTATCATCAGCTACTCCCTTATCTCGGTTTGCATTTTCGTTAAGAGTTCGTTGCCTGGTCGAACGAGTAGTCATTGATTCGTCTTTGTGGGAACCGCGTGAGTATCCAGATTCTACTGGGAATCAAAGATGAACGGCCCCACAGTGGGCGCCAAACTGTGTGGGATATTTCTCGTCGAAGCCTCGTTCCACACGATAAAGCACGTCGGGTCGCGTGCTATCCCTTAACGGCGGAGCAACCTGAAACACTACAACAAATGACAATCAGAAGGGCACCGGTGTGGTACCGGCCGATGACCCTCCGACGATCAAGTTAGGTGGTGGTAGGTAAGATTTGCCTTGCGCCGCAAGGGTTAGGTCAAGGATAATCAGGTTATTCGTTTCCTAGGTTAAAGTGTCATACCTGATTTGATAGGTCATGTGCCTTTTATAGTTCCTTGATTGAGGGTTCGTCGACTGGGCTAGCATGAGGCTAGGCTTAATGGGTTCGCACTCGGCCCAACTACGTGAGCTCTTTATGGTGTTGGCTCGGATGGGTTTTTCTCCATATGGGCCGGCCTGTAGTGAACGTGGCCCGTACGAGGGCTCGCCCCTTCAGGACTTGGTCCGAGTGGGCCCGTCCCCGTATGACTCGGCCCGACATGAGTGCAGCCCATAAGAGGGCTATGTTTACCCTCTACAGTTAGCACACCCATAGAGGAGCGAAGCACAAAGTAATACAAAGCTCATGTCCTCACCCTCGTCTTCCCACGAGGCAGGAAGTGGCTCACCTCTGAGAAGAAAGGGGCCACAGATGAAAAACCACTCATCCTTCCAACGCTTGTCACAGGAAGTCTCGTCCACCAGAGCCGGCAAAGTTTGATTATGAAAGATAAAACGCATATTGTCTTGGACATTCAAGCGAAGAGACCAAAAGTGGGAGACCATGTTCAGGGTAGGCCGAAAGCCTAACCCATAACACACTACCGAAAAGGCAACCAAAGATCTTAGAGCATTTGGCATTAGCTGGCCCAATGCGAGGCTGGTGTTCTGAAGCAATTCGGCTATCAGAGGAGGAAGGGGAAGCCGAACGCCAAATTGGAAAAACCGCGGATAAAAAGCGGTCCAACCCTCCCCTAGGGAGATGTAAACTCTCTCTGACGCCTCTGGGAGCCTCATTTCGAAGTCCGAGGAGATCCCGTAGTCAACCCTCAACTTGTCGAGTTTGGCCTGCGTCAGTTTTGAGGGAAAATGGTAAGGCCCCCTGCCTTCCTTGATGCCCTTCGGCCGAGAATCTACTTTCTTCTTTTTCTTCTTCTCGCTCGCTGTCTCACCCTCACCCGAGCCAGCGATAGGAGACCTAAGAGGACCAGAGACGACAACCTCGCCAGCTAAAGAGGAATCCACTTCCCCCGACGGCGCAGGGACGGATGGATCGATTTGCGACACGGCCTCGTTACCCATAGTGCGGCCTTTTCCTTTCTTCTTCTTCCTTTGAGCCGCCTCCTCTGCAGGAACAGGAACGGGAGAATGAGGAAGGTCGAGAACAGTAGTCGGGCCCGCAGAAACAGGATTCGTTCCCCCTGAAGGATGAGAAGTGGGAGAAGGGACGAGGTCTAAACCCGCTTGAATCTCAGAAACTGACCCAAGCTCACTCACGGAGGGCAAAGATTCCTCACCAATCGACGAACGAGGATCAATCGCAGGCTCATTTCCCTCAGGTTCACCCCGAGATGAGGGAATGGCATTAGCCCCACCGGCACAAACGGAGGAAGGGGAAGCCCCAGACTCAACTCTCTCGAAAACCAGACCGTTATAATCGTCATCCCCCACGACTAACCTAGGGGTCCTATGGCCTCTAGTCACGGAGTTTCCCTCAAAGTTACCCATTACAGCAAGAACGAGAAACAAGAGACAGAGAAGAGAAAACTAACCTTGAAGAAGAACGGGGAAAGCTTCAATGAACAGGACGAAGACGACGAAGAGTCTTTCGAAGGCGGACGACTTGTAGATAGTTCCGAAAATTCAAAAGGCAAATGAGCCTTAGAATCTGAAAAAAAACCCTACTTAAGGAAGAGCACACACGTCCAATCATCCCGACACGTGGGAAGGAACACGACGATCCGAACCACTCATATTCATTGGTATTCGGGCCCGCCCGAAGTTCCAACGGATCAGTCTCGCAAGAAGCCGCGTCTCTTAAAACGGACTTGCCCGCGAAGGAACGCGACGATTCCCGAAAGGAAGTCAATAGAGCCCGAGCTACAACAAGGCAGAGGCGGTCTATTTTCCGAAGGGCCGTGGTCCCTAACCGCTCCACAGTAACACGAAGGTTAGGGCAAGCACCACACCCCAGATCCAATTGATCTACTATCCCCTGCATCGGACTTTCCGACCCAAGAAATAGGGGGAAAACTGTAGAGGGTAAAAACAGCCCTCTTATGGGCTGCACTCATGGGGCTGAGTCATACGGGGACGGGCCCACTCGGACCAAGTCCTGAAGGGGCTAGCCCTCGTACGGGCCACGTTCACTACAGGCCGGCCCATATGGAGAAAAACCCATCCGAGCCAACACCATAAAGAGCTCACCTAGTTGGGCCGAGTGCGAACCCATTAAGCCTAGCCTCATGCTAGCCCAGTCGACGAACCCTCAATCAAGGAACTATAAAAGGCACATGACCTATCAAATCAGGTATGACACTTTAACCTAGAAAACGAATAACCTGATTATCCTTGACCTAACCCTTGCGGCGCAAGGCAAATCTTACCTACCACCACCTAACTTGATCGTCGGAGGGTCGTCGGCCGGTACCACACCGGTGCCCTTCTGACTGTCATTTGTTGTAGTGTTTCAGGTTGCTCCGCCGTTAAGGGATAGCACGCGACCCGACGTGCTTTATCGTGTGGAACGAGGCTCTGACGAGAAATATCCCACACAATTAATAATATTAATATTTTCTCCCGACTAAATATTATCAAAATTATATTTAATTATTAATTTACATTTAAATATTTTTCATTATTTAAATAATTAATAATAAATATTTTAATTATTAATTTCCACTCAATAATTTTATTGATAATATTTTATTATTAATTAATTAATTTTAATTATTAATTTCCGTTCAAATAAAATTAATTATTTAAACAATTAATAATTTTTAATTAATTTCAAATTATTAATTAGCATTTAAATATACTCAACATTCAAATAATTAATAATATCTAATTAATAATATTTCATTATTAATTTCATGTTTAAATAAACTCATTATTTAAACTATTAATAATGTTAATATTAATTACCGTTTAAATATACTAAATATTTAAACAATTAATACTGCCTATTTAAGTAATTCGCTTTACTTAAACTTTCCATTTCTTCTACTTGATTTCGCGACTACGATATTTGGGCTAGCATAGGGACCCGATGGACCTATAGATCATGGGCTTAATAATTAATCAATTAAGTGATTAACACATAATAGGTTAAGTACTTATTATCTAACTATGAATAATTCCACTATAGATTCATAGCTGAACTCTCCTCACTATAGATGAGTTATTGTCCATTTAGTTTATCTTTATTTATATCTGTGATATTATCCTTCACGAGGAACCCTCATAATTACAGGCGGATAAATTTATCGTTTTGCCCCTGTAATTATCGTTTTATCCTTGTGTTCCCGCTGATTCTCCAATGAACTTTATCATTAGTCGAATTAGAGATAAGATACTTCTGTGATCAATAGAAGTCGTGACGTCACTTGTTCATGTCTAGAATCAGTACATCAAGGGAGTTTCCTAAAGTTCCTAAAATGTTTAGGTATCGCACTGATACCATTAATTTATAGGAAAGTTATGAATTCCATCTCGTGAAAATGAGTTCCCAGCTACTTATCTAGTCATGTTCCCAAAACAGGAGTGTATTGAGCGTTCTTACATATCGCTCTCAACTATGTGAATCAAAGAACATAACTCCACAAATAGAATTCCGCATTTCACTCAGGATTGAGATCTATCACGGTTGATAAACTTAGTTTGATATTTGATTATTTCTCGTAAACGGTACTAATGAGAAATTTGATCGAACATGTCCTGTCTTATACAATCAATATTGCATATGATACTTCCATTTCATGTCTCCTACATGAATGATTATGATTCGATCATTGGTCTATAAACAGAATGCGAAGCTATCAATAGTGTTATCATGATAAGGTTTCCAAACATTATCCGTTTACTGTAGACATTGAATCAATCTAGATAACATAAAGATGAAGGGATGATTTACTAAAATAGCGAAATTTTCTTTAGTAAATTTACTAACATTTAATAACGGATCTATTAATATCATGCAATTTGTGATAAAAACATGTAGATTCATGCTTAATTTCATAAATTAAAACCCTTTTACTTACATTGAGTAATTAGTAGAAAATCGGTTGGAGGTTTCTTTACAGTATCAAATCCTCAGCAGCACCGGATCTTCTATGTTATATCCCGATCGAAAGCAAAACCGACTTGTGGGGATCGAACCGGAAGAAAAAAAGAAGAAAAAATTTCTTCTAAATTTTTCCCGAAGGAAAATCGGCAATTGGGCAAAAACTTGAGAGAGAATTTCACTTTTCTAATTAAAGTGAGAAGTGTATCAAATATGAATCCCGAAGGTCATATTTATAGGAAAATATGATATCTAATCTCTATAGATATGCTTATCTCCTAATTATTAAAATAATAAAAAAGTTAAATAAAATTTACATATAAACTTATTTTTGTCTTCAACGTGGCCACGTGTATAAATATATACATTTATATAAACTTTGGATTAAGTTTTACACGCTGACGCTATATCACAATGAAGACTAAATATGTTTATATATATATATATATATATATATATATTTCTTTTTATTTACTTTTCATTATATAATAATTATATATATCTATATATATTTAAAATTAGAAGAATTCAAATAATAATTTCTAATTTAAATATATTTAGCCAAAAAATAATATCTTAATTATTATTGAATCATATTCAATTAATTAATTATTTTGGGCCAAAACCAATTTGTTTCTTAAACCAATTGTATTTAATTCTCTCTAATATTGATTATTAAATTAAATAAACTCATTATTTAATGAATAATATTAATTATTAATTTTCATTTAAATAAAATCATTATTTAAATAATTAATAATATTAACATTAATTCCCGTTTAAATAATTTATTTATTTAAACAATTAATTTTGCCTTAAAATATTATAATTGATATGTTATATTAATTTCCATTTAAATAAACTCTTTATTTAAACAATTTATTTTGTATGAATATTAATAATATTAATATTAATTTTCATTTAAATAATCTCATTATTCAAATAATTAATATTTCCTAATTTTAAGTAAAATTAATTATTTAAATTATTTGTTCTTCCTAAGTTAAATTAATAACTTAGTTTTGCTACAACGATATTTGGGCTAGCATAGAGACCCGATGGACCTATAGATCATGGGCTTAATAATTAGTCAATTAAGTGATTAACTCATAATCAGTTAATTACTTATTATTTAACTATGAATAATTCCACTATAAATTCATAGCTGAACTCCCCTCACTATAGATGAATTATGTTCATTTAGTTTATCATTATTTATATCTGTGATATAATCCTTCACGTGGAACCCTCATAATTACAGGCGGATAAATTTACCGTTTTGCCCCTGTAATTACCGCTTTATCCTTGTGTTGCCGCTGATTCTCCAATGAACTTTATCTTTAGTCCAACTAGAGAAAAGGTACTTGTGACGACCCGTCATTTTTAAACAAATTAAATGAGAGAAAACAGCGGAAGTCTTTTATTTTAAGAAAATTGGCGTGATTATGTTTGGAAATAGGCTAGCCAAAACGTGTTTACATCTTAAATTCAAATATCTAAAAACACAAGGAACATTAAGTTCCTATCAGGAGTTCAAAATGATTTATAAACATAAAAGTAAAGACAAAAGCTCTTAAGAGCCATTTACAAATATACAACTCCAAAATTATATAAAATTCACAAAACCATGTACATGGATTTTTACAACTACTTAGTTCATCTTGAAATAGTCATCCTCTCGATCAAGCGCGCACCAGCTCCTCTCCCACGATCCCAAACATTACCTGAAATGTTTGTAATATCATGAGCTAACAACTTAAGCCCAGTGAGAATAATAAGCATAAAAAGTAAAGATAGACCTCAAACTTGCATTTCGATTTGTGTCCAAGTAATCTGACACAATTCACTCCTAAGGTCATCCAAACTCTAAGTGATTTCATTTTATACTTTCTAAGGATGATATTGCTAATAATCGTAGTCAATACTCATCCATTAACATTATTATGACATAAATAAGAATAATAAATAAAACTTTACTCAAATATAACATCTCGTTTCTCTTTTTCATCTATCATATGCATAAAAGTAATGAGTACATCTCGTAGGATACGCATTCGCCATTTATGCATGAAATGAAGGTAATGTGGATTTTCACATACTATCCACCCTTATCCTTATGTATGAAGTAGCGTGGACTTTTCTCATTCTATCCACCAGTACTTATGTATGAAAGTAGCGTGGACTTTTCCCGTAGTATCCACCAGTACTTATGCATGCAAATAATGTGGATTTTTCTCATTTCCACCTTTAACCTTTCATTTTTCCTTCTCACTTTCTTTTCTTTTCAATGATGCGAGATGTTATGCATATGCTTGCATATGCTTGCAAAAGTAAATAAGTAAATAAGTAAATGATAAAGTAATCGAAATGAGCATAAAGTAAAGGAGCAAAGGTAAAGACATAAATTAAAGGACATAAAGTAAATAATATGAACTCCGGACGAACGATATATCGATCGAACTCCGGCATCAATAATAAAAGTAGAATCAAAACACGAACGATTAATCTATTAACCATTCTAAGAACAAGCTTGGATCTTCTAACCTCCAATGATCCAACCTAAGCTTAGAAATGAATCTAACTTAGAATCTTCTAAGATTCGATACTTTCCTCGAGAACTCCTAAGTTCTTACTTAAAGGATTAACTCTTAATCCTAAGGGCACTAACTCTCAAGCCTCTAATCTTATACTCGGTTTCTAGTCTTAGTTTCAACTCTACAAACCTTCACACTTATTCGATTTCTATAATTACTTTAAATCCTAACTATTCTCACCTTAGCCAAAAAAGAGTTCGCTCCAAGTTTCCGAAAGCACGATCAAACAATGATCCGAAACACCTACAATTAATTACATCTAAATTTAATAAATAAACATACATCGATCAATTAACATCTAAAAGCTCAAAACAACGAACAACCCCATAAACCCCACTATGAGGCTCTCGGCCCCCCCATAAAAAGTGGGTCTCAGGTTTGGTTTTCCGGCTTTTAGGTACTTTAGAGGTGTTTCGAGTTGGTTTTAAGCAAATTCGATATTCCCGATTTCAATGGGTATCGATAATTAGGGTTTTTTAACATTAAGCCCTTTCCCGAATTGAATTTAAATAAACATTAATTCACTAATTTATAACCCAAATTCAAATCCCAAAAGGTAAAATTCAAACAGGAAGGGTTTCGACTGAAACTCGGTTTTAGGGTTATGGGAAAGTTTCCAAAAACTCTTAAAACTACTCCCGTATTTACAAACGCCGAGTTTCACGGCAAGAAATCGAAAGGAAACAAAGAAAACTCCATTAAAACACTATTTGGAGTTTAGGGTTTCAAGAGAAACTTACCGAGAACTCCGTGGATCTCGGGTGGCAAGCACAATGGTTGGGTGGAAAAGAATCCTAGACCCGAGGCCTTTCCGATGGAACCGAAATCGAGTCGATCCGCCAAGAAACGAACGAAAACCCGAAAAATCCCCTTTTCCCCTTGAACCCACTGCCTTGGAGGTGAAAAGATGAGCTTGGTGGTCAACTTTGGTCAAATGGGCAATTTAAAGAAGAATATGAATAGTGTTTAGATATTTAGGAAGTTTGGAAATTACGATTTTGCCCTTTTTATGACTTTTAACTTACAAATCGAAACCCGATGCTCTTAAATAAATCTAAAGGTGATTAATAATTATTAATTGGCCTATTAATAATTATTAAGGTCACCGAAGCGAAAAATAAACATTAAAACGATAAAAAAATGAATTTCGGGCAAAATTAAGTACAAAAATCGAAATTACAAAATAATAATTAAACTATATACTTGAATTGCAATAAATAAATAAATAAACAATATTAAATAAAAAAAATAAAATGAAATAATAAATAAAAAAAATTTCACTCCAAAATAACGGGACGTTACAGTACTTCTGTGATCAATAGAAGTCGTGGCGCCACTTGTTCATGTCTCGAATCAGTACATCAAGGGAGCTTCCTAAAGTTCCTAAAATGTTTAGGTATCGCACTGATACCATTAATTTATAGGAAAGTTATGAATTCCATCTCGTGAAAAGAGTTTCCAGCTACTTATCTAGCCATGTTCCCAAAACAGGAGTGTATTGAGCGTTCTTACAGATCGCTCTCAACCATGTGAATCAAAGAACATAACTCCACAAATAGGAGTCCGCATTTCACTCAGGATTGTGATCTATCACAGTTGATAAACTTATTTTGATATTCGATCATTTCTCGTAAACGATACTAATGAGAAATTTGATCGAACATCGTGGTCCTGTCTTATACAATCAACATTGTATATGATACTTCCATTTTATGTCTCCCACATGAATGATCAGGATTAGATCATTTGTCTATAAACAAAATACGAAGCTATCAACAGTGTTACCAGGATAATGTTTCCAAACGTTATCCATTTACTGTAGACACTTTTAAGTTGCTCATCTCGACTTTAATCCTCTTGTATGACTCAGATACTAAGTCGTGATTTCATAAGAGTAACTTAGGGTTTACTATTTGAATGTTTGTTATTAATATATTTCCATATATTCTTAATAATGTCAATTGAATCAATCTAGTTACTATAAGGAACTTATGATTATTTATTTAATTTATTCTAAATAAATTATTATTATTAAATAATTACAAGTTCCAGGACACCATTCCTAACAATCTCCCACTTGTCCTAGATATTTGGAGATTTGACTTGTAATTCCAGTCTAACTGGATGACTATCAACTACTTAGCCATAGTAGTCATTTTAATACTTTATCAGTAACGTTTTCATCTGTTTAGTATGTATTTCTTTGTCTGGTGTTAGTTTCATTAAGTGTAATAGATTCCATATTTTATCGCCATAAAATAAACTCTATTAACTTTTGATTTGAAACTATCATGCTCATACACCTTTCATTTACTAACAACTTAGCAATCATGCGAATTTAGAGTTTAGTTAGTAAAAACTCATTTTACTTATACTTAACTCTTTTAATGATTAATTCGCAAAGGTCTTTTTTCGAATTCTTACATGGAAGTA
Source organism: Gynostemma pentaphyllum (assembly GCA_028015215.1). NCBI lineage: Eukaryota > Viridiplantae > Streptophyta > Magnoliopsida > Cucurbitales > Cucurbitaceae > Gynostemma > Gynostemma pentaphyllum. The sequence goes on along the minus strand of CM051353.1, from coordinate 37,331,929 downwards.
AATTCATGTTCGAATTTGAGCCCGTGCAACTCATAAAATCTCTCATTTTATCTATGTGCACTAACATTGTAACGTCCCGTTATTTTGTGAAAAAAAAAAAAAACTTTTATTTATTTTATTTTATTTAAGTAATTAAAGTTCATTTATTTATTATTATTTGAGAATTTAATAGTTTATTTCATTTTAATTCATTTTAATGGCTTTATTTATTTAATTACGTTTAAATGGTATTAATAATTATTAACGGGCCAATTAATAATTATTAATCACCTTTAGATTTATTTAAGAGCATCGGGTTTCGTTTTAGAAGTCAAAAGTCATAAAAGGTCGTGAACCGTCATTTCCAATTTCTTAAAATATCTAAATTCACTATTCACTTATCTTTAAAAATCCAAAATTGACCAATTTACTTCATTTTCTTCTCTTCCATTTTTCTTCTTGGCCGTGACCTTCATTTCCTCCATGGATGATCTTTTCTTTTCTTTGTTTCTTATTCATTTCTCGATGGATCGGCTTGATTTCGGTTGCGTTGGATTGGTAGGGACGAGGGCTACCTATCCAACCTACCTTTTCGAAGTTTCCCGTTCCCTTAGGGAAGTCCTAAAAAGTAAGTTTTCAAAACTTTTTAGGTGGTTTTGTTCGTTTTTGATTATAAATGAGATTTGAAGTTGAAATCATGAATTTCTATCATGAAAAATGACGATTTTGAGCCCGGATTTTCGAAAAACACTATTCACCCGAAAACACTATTCATCCGAAATCACTATTCACCCGAAATTGCACACTTGTTCGCATTTTAGTTATGAGTTGTAATATGTTGTGCAATTGATGAATTGTAGGTGCGTTTGCTCGGTTGTTGATTCGTGAAAAATTGGAGATTTGGAGTTAATTGGCTAAGGTGAGAATGATTAGAATTTAAAGTAACTATAGAAAACAAATAAGTACGTTGATTTGTAGAATCGGAACTAAGACTAGAATCCAACCTAAGGTTAGAGGATGTGAGATAGTGCCTTAGGATTTGAAGTTAATCCTTTAGGCGAGAAACTTAGGATTTCTCGTTGAAAACCTCGAATCTTAGAAGATTCTAAGTTAGATTAGTTTCGGAGTTTAGAATGGTTCACTTGGAAGTTTAGAATCCTTGAAAGTTTAGGTTAATCGTTATGTTTTGACCTTTACTTTTATTATTGTTAGCGGAGTTCGATCGATAAATCGTTCATCCAGGGATTCTATCTATGTTACTTTATGCCCTTTACTTTATGTTCTTTACTTTATGCCGCTTTACTTTATGCTTGTTTCGGTTATTTAATAATCGTACTTTACTTTATTTATTTGTGCAAGCATATGCAAGCATATGCATAACATTTTGCACCATTATTTATTATATTATAACATCTCGCATCATTGAAAAGAGAAAAGAAAAGAATGAAAGGAACGGTGGATGAGTGGATACCCACGTTACCTTCATGCATAAGGTTGAATGGTGGATGAGTGGATACCCACATTACCTTCATCATGCATAAGGTTGAATGGTGGATGAGTGGATTCCCACATTACCTTCATACATAAGGATAAGGGTGGATAGTTTGTAAAAATCCACATTACCTTCATTTCATGCATAAATGGCGAATGCGTAACCTACGGGATGTACTCATTACTTTTATGCATATGATAGACGAGAAAGAAAGTCGAGATGTTATATTTTTTTTTATGCAAAGTCATTTACTTTCATTACTTTATGATATAATAAGTTAATGGATGAGGATTGACTACAAGTGTAGTAATGTCATCCCTTGGAAAGTATGGAATAGAATTACCTAGAGTTTGAATGACTTTAGGAGTTAATTGTGTTAGAAAAAGTTAAAGGATGAACAATTAGACTAAGTGTGCTAATTAATATCATCCTTTGGGAAAATAAGAATATAAAGTAAACCTTATGTTTAGTATAAGGTATGTATGGAAGATGAGATATAAATGCTATATGCATTTACGAAACCATATCAAAAATATTTGGAATGTAGTTCCACAATATTATTGGAGAATTGGTAAGTAAAGTGGAACACTTATTCATAAACTCTTTGAATTAATGATAGCAAAGAGTAAGTATGTTCATGGACTCAAATCGAATACGAGTTTGAGGTCTATTCTTACTTTTTATTCTTATTATTCTCACTGGGCTTAAGTTGTTAGCTCATGATATTACAAACATTTCAGGTAATGTTTGGGATCGTGGAAGAGGAGGCAGTGCGCGCTTGATCGAGAAGATGATGATTTACGAGATGGACTTTGAGTTATGTAAAAATCCATGTACATGGTTGATTTGTGAAATTTATGTTATTTCGATGATTTGAACTTTGTATTTAGCTCATAAGAGCTTATGGTTGTCTTTTTATGATTATGATCATTTTTAAACTCCTGGATGGAACTTAATGTTCCTTGTGATTTTAGATGTTTGAATTTAAGATGTAAACAGGTTTTTGGCTAGCCTATTTTCAAACATAATCACGCCATTTTTTTTTAAAATAAAAGACTTACTTGTTTTCTCGATTTTAATCTATTTAAAATGACGGGTCGTCACAGTTGGTATCAGAGCCTTAGGGTTCTGTAGACTACATGCGATGCATGTTTGTTTTCATGTTTTGTTTTAAGTCCACTCTCAAGTCATCATCTGAGATCAGCGGCACCAGGTATGCCTATAACTCTTATTCTTATACTTTATTTCTTTGATATAAGAAGAGTTATGAGAATATTGTTAAAAGTTAATGTTGTTTGTGATATTTCACATCCTTGTACAACCACTATGTGGTTATGTTTATTTGACCCATTTTGAGATTTGGGTAAAGGTGTTGAGAAAGTGAATGTTCCCGTGCAGATTTGGAGGTTATACACCTCGTTAAGAGTATTGACATGATGTCAAAGTAAAGGAGATGAGATACTCCGAGAGATCACTTTAAGGTTGATTAAAGTGTTATTGTCACACAATTGCTAAGTAGTGGTCTTAGTAGATGTGTGTTGACTTTTTGGGTGTACAAGGGAACATGTTTGTCTGGAGCCCAGTATTAAGAGATGAAACACCTGTTTGAGGTGAGAATTTGTAAGGAATCGGTTTGGCTCTTGTCCAGTAACCTAGATTTAACTCAATGGACAAGTTCCTTGTTTGAGTTGAGAAAGTTGGATTATGGTAAATGGTAAATCCCTGGTAGTACGGTTGTACGAGAAAGGAAAGTGTGTTGCCACTTAAAAGAGGAAATAAGGACTTTACGTGATAAGTCTCAACGAGGACCATTAAAGATTGTGATAATTGGTTAATGGCCTAGTTTGGTCACTATCATGGTATAATGTGCTAATTTGAATTGGATTATACTCGAGGTCGAGTTATCGAGATCCATATTTGGAAAATTTTCAAGATTGACTAACACTAAGGTGGAGTGTTGGTATTCGATTGAAGTATAAAAGGAAGTTGATGGACCGTGATATCGGTAACTTCTATAAGATAATGAGATGGCTTGGTGAATTTCAATTCACATGGTGTTTGACCATCTAATTGAACGGTGAACTTTGAGAAACTTGTAGGACATAGTTTGGACCTACTGAGTCTTTTATGATAGACTCTAAAGTAAAACCTATGTTGGAAGGTTAGAATGATATTGAACTAAGGTGTTTGACAGGCACCAGTTTTGCTTTACAAGAAAGCAAATCATCTCTGAGGTCGAGTTCATTCAAGATTTGAATTAGGAGGCTTAGGAGTCATCCTTATCTTGGATTTTACATCTTATGAAAGGAAAAGAAAATTAACTACTACGGGAAAGATTACCCCTACGAAGAAGAAAGCAAAGGATGACGACGCCAGTCAAGAGATACAAAGAAGAACAACAACATCAACAACAACAACAACATCGGCAACAACAACAACTGGTTCGAGGTGGAGCTCAACAAGGATTGGATCATCCTTACTACATTAGTTGTGTTAGTTTCCATCAGGGAGATGCACACTTCTACCAAGATGCTATGTTGTGATCAACTTGGATTCACGCCACTTTTATAGGGCGTATAAGACTTAACCATCACAACATAGACACAAAGTCTGGATTATCAGGAAAAACTACCAGTATGGTAATGATTTATGCTTTGTTATTTTCAGGCCGTTTGGCTTTTATTTCTATTTGACTCTCGAGCTAGCCACCCATTTATTTATTTTTATCGTAATATGTTGAGTTGGCAGCTCTTGAGCCGAGACTGTTCAGTTTTGAGATGTGTGCTTTTACCCAGTGGGGGAGTTTATTATGATGATAGTGTGTATGGCACTTATGACATTTGCATTATGAGTAGATGCTCACATTTTACTTTGATTGTTATGCATATGTCTGATTTTGAGGTGATATTGGGTATAGATTGGCTATCAGCTAATCGTACCATCATTATAGTTTGTATCGAGAAAGTTTTGATTGTATGAGTCCATGTGGGACTAGCTTATGCTTTCGTGGGTCTAGTAGACGAGTAACACCCACTTTGATATGTATGTTAGAAGCTAGAATGTTTCTAAGAGATATAGCTTGAGATGATTTAGCTAGTGTTGTCGATACTTCTGTACCAAAGACTAGCTGAGTTAAAAGAACTTAAGAGTGAGTTATAAGAACTCTTAAACTCAGGGTTTATTCACCCTAGTAAGTCCTCGTAAGGAGCACCTTGTTGTTTGTAAAAAGAAAGACAGTTCAGTGAGACTGTGTATTGATTATCGAGGGTTGAATCAAGTTACAATGTAAAACAAGTATCAATTGCATTGGATTGATGATCTATATGATCAGTTGGGGAGCCTCGGTGTTGTTTGTGAAAAAGAAAGACGGCTCTATGCAATTGTGTATCGATTATAAAGAGTTGAGCTGTGTTACGGTGAAAACAAGTAACCTTTTCCAAGGATGGAGGAATTGTTTGATCAATTGAGACGAGCCACTATCCTTTCGAAGATAGATTTGAGATCTGGCTATCATCAGTTGAGGATTCGGGATGAGGATATTCCCAAGACCAAGATTCAGGACGCGTTATGGACATTATGAGTTTGTAGTTATGTCCTTTGGCTTGATCAAGCGCGCCGCAACTTTTTATGGACCTTATGCACACGGTGTTCAGGAGGTTCATTGATGCTTTTATGATTGTATTCATTGATGATATCTTGGTTTATTCCAAGACAGGAGGAGTTGCACACTATACACCTTTGAGAGGTACTGCGGTACTACGAGATCGGAGATTGTATGCCAAGTTGTCTAAGTGTGAGTTTTGGTGAGGGAAGTGGCATTTTTAGGCCATGTAGTATCGAGTAGAGGAGTATCTGTTGATCCCTCTAAGATTGAGGCGATTAGTAATTGGCCTAGACCGACTAGTGTGACCGATATTCGCTATTTTCTGGGAATTGTAGGCTATTATAGACGGTTTGTGCAAGATTTCTCCAAAATTGCTTGACCTTGACACGTTTGACCAGAAGGGAGTTGATCTTATATGGTTTGAAGATTGTGAAAGGAGCTTTGAGGAGCTCAAGAGGAGGCTTGTAACAAGACTGTTCTAGTGTCGCTGCGTAACCGATGGTCCATTGTGTATACAAATGCTTCCCAGAAAGGTTTGGGATGTGTGTTAATGCAACACAAGAAAGTTATAGCTTATGCTTCCTGGTAAGTTGAAAGAGCATGAGATAGTTAGAGCTCGTTAAAGATTATGACTGTGACATTCAGTATCATCTTGGAAAAGTCGGTGTAGTGGGCGACGCTCGAAGAGAAAGTCTTCTCGGTTGTCAACTTTGTCGGCAATACCTTTGAGTTTGAGGTGGGATATGGAGCAGTGAGATAGCATTGCTTCATCGCCGAGGTCACCGTGAGTGTGACTAGTTTAACAATGGGACCTACTTTGAAGTAGAGGTGATTGATGCATAAAGAGGAGAGACTTTGTTGCAAGCTAGGTTTCGGATAGGCTAAGTCGATTTTTTCGGCCGTTTTACCTTCTCTACGGATAGTACTCGACGTATCGTAAGAAGCTATGTGTGCCTTCAGGATCGACTTTTGAAAAGAACTGTTGGAGGAAGGTTATAGTTCTATCTTTTATGTTCATCCAAGCAATACAAAGAGGTACGAGAATCGGGACAATATATTGATGACCTGGGATGAAACATAAGATTTGTAAAGTATGTGAGTAAGTGCTTGAATTATTAGCAAGTCAAGGCCTAAAAGGAAAGTATATCGGGTTATCGTAACCTTGAAAAGTACTTGAATGGAAATGGGGGAAGGTTTCCATAAGTTTTATCAAGGTTTGCCAAGGACGGTAAGGAATTATGATATCATTTGGGTGTTTGTAGACCATTTGAAAAAAAAAAAAAAAAAAATTGCACACTTTACTATTGGAAGGATCATCTATCCGGTTAAGACTAGGGTACAGTTATACCAAAGAAAGATTGATCGGTTGTGGTGTGCCTGGTGAAGATTTTATCAGAACGAGACACTCGCTTTGTCTCGAAGTTTTGGTACTATTTAGGCACTTTATGGTTGAAAGTGTTGTTCTTCCACTCAGTGGGATGAGATTGGTGAAAAGAGACTTTTGAAACACAAGTTGTAACAAATGACTAGCGAGTCTATCATTTGTTTAGAGAAAGGTTAAGAGTTAACCAAAGTTGGCAGGATTCGTAGTAGTCGGTTAAAGTGTAGTAGTGGATCTCGTATACTTCAAGTGACACCAACGAAGGGTGTTATGGAAGTTGGAAATAAGGGTCAGTTGAGCCCTAGATTTGTTGGCCTATCGAGACACTCGATCGAGTAGAAGTGGTAGCTTATTGTTTAGCTTTATCACTTAGTTATCATTGTTTGTAATGTTTTCCATGCATTGATGCTTTGGAAATACATGATGAATCCGTTCCACGTGATTGATTATGAACTGGTTGTTTTGAATACTAATAAGTCTCATGAGAAGACACCCGTTAAGAGCATTCGAACAAATTGATGAAAAATAAAAAGGAATTCATTTGGTTAAGGTTCTTTGAAAGAACCAAGTGTCAAAGGAAACAACGTGGGAACGTGAAGATGAGATACAGTCAAAGTACCCTCGCTTTATTCACTTAGTGAATGCACTTTTCGAGGATGAAAAGTCTTTTAAGGAGGGTAGACTGTAACGTCCCGTTATTTTGTGAAAAAAAAAAAAAACTTTTATTTATTTTATTTTATTTAAGTAATTAAAGTTCATTTATTTATTATTATTTGAGAATTTAATAGTTTATTTCATTTTAATTCATTTTAATGGCTTTATTTATTTAATTACGTTTAAATGGTATTAATAATTATTAACGGGCCAATTAATAATTATTAATCACCTTTAGATTTATTTAAGAGCATCGGGTTTCGTTTTAGAAGTCAAAAGTCATAAAAGGACGTAACCGTCATTTCCAATTTCTTAAAATATCTAAATTCACTATTCACTTATCTTGAAAAATCCAAAATTGACCAATTTACTTCATTTTCTTCTCTTCCATTTTTCTTCTTGGCCGTGACCTTCATTTCCTCCATGGATGATCTTTTCTTTTCTTTGTTTCTTATTCATTTCTCGATGGATCGGCTTGATTTTGGTTGCGTTGGATTGGTAGGGACGAGGGCTACCTATCCAACCTACCTTTTCGAAGTTTCCCGTTCCCTTAGGGAAGTCCTAAAAAGTAAGTTTTCAAAACTTTTTAGGTGGTTTTGTTCGTTTTTGATTATAAATGAGATTTGAAGTTGAAATCATGAATTTCTATCATGAAAAATGACGATTTTGAGCCCGGATTTTCGAAAAACACTATTCACCCGAAAACACTATTCACCCGAGACACTATTCATCCGAAATCACTATTCACCCGAAATTGCACACTTGTTCGCATTTTAGTTATGAGTTGTAATATGTTGTGCAATTGATGAATTGTAGGTGCGTTTGCTTGGTTGTTGATTCGTGAAAAATTGGAGATTTGGAGTTAATTGGCTAAGGTGAGAATGATTAGAATTTAAAGTAACTATAGAAAACAAATAAGTACGTTGATTTGTAGAATCGGAACTAAGACTAGAATCCAACCTAAGGTTAGAGGATGTGAGATAGTGCCTTAGGATTTGAAGTTAATCCTTTAGGCGAGAAACTTAGGATTTCTCGTTGAAAACCTCGAATCTTAGAAGATTCTAAGTTAGATTAGTTTCGGAGTTTAGAATGGTTCACTTGGAAGTTTAGAATCCTTGAAAGTTTAGGTTAATCGTTATGTTTTGACCTTTACTTTTATTATTGTTAGCGGAGTTCGATCGATAAATCGTTCATCCGGGATTCTATCTATGTTACTTTATGCCCTTTACTTTATGTTCTTTACTTTATGCCGCTTTACTTTATGCTTGTTTCTGGTTATTTAATAATCGTACTTTACTTTATTTATTTGTGCAAGCATATGCAAGCATATGCATAACATTTTGCACCATTATTTATTATATTATAACATCTCGCATCATTGAAAAGAGAAAAGAAAAGAATGAAAGGAACGGTGGATGAGTGGATACCCACGTTACCTTCATGCATAAGGTTGAATGGTGGATGAGTGGATACCCACATTACCTTCATCATGCATAAGGTTGAATGGTGGATGAGTGGATTCCCACATTACCTTCATACATAAGGATAAGGGTGGATAGTTTGTAAAAATCCACATTACCTTCATTTCATGCATAAATGGCGAATGCGTAACCTACGGGATGTACTCATTACTTTTATGCATATGATAGACGAGAAAGAAAGTCGAGATGTTATTTTTTTTTTTATGCAAAGTCATTTACTTTCATTACTTTATGATATAATAAGTTAATGGATGAGGATTGACTACAAGTGTAGTAATGTCATCCCTTGGAAAGTATGGAATAGAATTACCTAGAGTTTGAATGACTTTAGGAGTTAATTGTGTTAGAAAAAGTTAAAGGATGAACAATTAGACTAAGTGTGCTAATTAATATCATCCTTTGGGAAAATAAGAATATAAAGTAAACCTTATGTTTAGTATAAGGTATGTATGGAAGATGAGATATAAATGCTATATGCATTTACGAAACCATATCAAAAATATTTGGAATGTAGTTCCACAATATTATTGGAGAATTGGTAAGTAAAGTGGAACACTTATTCATAAACTCTTTGAATTAATGATAGCAAAGAGTAAGTATGTTCATGGACTCAAATCGAATACGAGTTTGAGGTCTATTCTTACTTTTTATTCTTATTATTCTCACTGGGCTTAAGTTGTTAGCTCATGATATTACAAACATTTCAGGTAATGTTTGGGATCGTGGAAGAGGAGTCAGTGCGCTTGATCGAGAAGATGATGATTTACGAGATGGACTTTGAGTTATGTAAAAATCCATGTACATGGTTGATTTGTGAAATTTATGTTATTTCGATGATTTGAACTTTGTATTTAGCTCATAAGAGCTTATGGTTGTCTTTTTATGATTATGATCATTTTTAAACTCCTGGATGGAACTTAATGTTCCTTGTGATTTTAGATGTTTGAATTTAAGATGTAAACAGGTTTTTGGCTAGCCTATTTTCAAACATAATCACGCCATTTTTTTTTAAAATAAAAGACTTCCGCTGTTTTCTCTGATTTTAATCTATTTAAAATGACGGGTCGTCACAAACATACTATTTGTAAATTTTATTTTAGTCACATTGGTTCTAGGATTCTCGAAATTCTTAAGCTCCCACTACAAAGTAATTCTCCATTACTTTCATTTGTTTAATGATTACAATTCTATACTTCTTATTATTTCCAAAATAATGTATAAGTATAAGTGACCCTTTTCAACTCAAATATTGAAAATTCATGTCATTTTTATTTCCCTTATTTTGAACTTTATTCATTGATTTTGAAGTCAATGAGTTTCACTTGGACTTCTAAAAGTCCGTTTGGTTCGTTCTATGACGCTCCCACTCAAATAAAGTTCTACAAGTAGTTTAACTATTTAAACTTTTAAATAACTACTTGTTTTATTGTGAAATAAAGTTATTGTAATTCTTTTCTATCTTAAGTAAGGTTTAAAGCCTTCAGTATCACCAATGTACTGAACTTATTTTTAATAATATGTGAATTAAATTATCCACTAATTATTACTTATCAATTTCTGTTTTGTTTATTCCATATCAGTTAGTACTCCTTTAAGACATCCTTTTAAATAACTGAATATTTGGAATATAAGAAATCGATTTAATGTTTCCTTATCACTTAAGTTCTAACATCTAAATGTCCAACTTTAGTGATATTTTAAGTCTAGTTATCTTTGATAAATCAAAGATGTTCTATTTTACTTATCCCATAAGTTTGTGGATTAATATGGTTATCATCTCAAATTCCTTGAGAACCATCCTTAAGAGATTAATCCCTCTAACTTATTTAAGTAATTTTAGATTTAAGCATTGAAACATTTTTAAACCTTTATAACTTGTTTAGATATTCGGAGTTTAGAATTTGGTTCTTGAATTTATTTGTTTTATACTAAGTATTTTGAATAATCATCCAATCACAATTTGGAACTGTAATTGTAAAGGAATATTTGCCTAAATAACTCTTATTTAAAATACTCCCAAACTTGGTTCATACGAAATGAGAACCAATAGTTTCTACATATTTCAAAATAAAAAACAAATTGATAATTAAACTAAACTAGAAAACTATGGTTTGGAAAAAAAATATTTTTCTTCCATTTAGACTATAGTAAATCAAATATGAGGAAAAATAGGAAGAATAAGAGTTTTCAATTTCGAAAATTGAAATTAGAAGCTTTTGAATGAATAACCAAGACATTTGTATTTATACGCAAAACAGTTTTCCAATTGAATTTAGGAAATACTATCAAAATAAATACAAGATAAATTCAAAGAATAAAATCAAATTTTATTTCTTATTTATCTTACGTGCCGATTTTATGTGCATAAAATTAATAATTCAACAATAAGAAAAACTAATTTTTCTTTGTTTAATTTGTCTTTGGTTAGACATTATTTTATATATTTATTTTAGACAAAATAATTCAACAATTATTTCCTAAAATATCATATATGTGTCGATTTTGGTATATAAATTATTCAAATAATTTGAACCAAAATCCATTGAATTCATTAATTCAATTATAGATTCTTACTTATTAATAAATCTTATTTATTAACTCTTGATATTTATTTAAGGGGCATGGACTCAAATGACACATTTTATAAAACTAATTCCCTAAATAGCACCCTCTTTTCAAAATTCCCCAAATGACATTTTTTCTAATATAACAAAATTAATTGTTTTCATTAAATTTACAAAAATGCCACTCATTTATTAATTCACTATATTTGTTCTCTTATTCACTATTTAGTGAATTAAAATATGAACTTTATTAATTCACTAAATTTTCTCTATTAGTCAATAATTTAGTGAATTAAAATTTAAGTTTTATTAATTCAATAAATTTCTCCCTTCATCAATTAATTTATTAAACTAAATTACTACACATAATTGAGATACTTCATATTGATTTAATCACAAATTTAGTAGTTAACATTCATAACAAAAACTCATAGTATCTTAGACTTAATCACACACAACACACTCAATCATTTAGACTTAATCACACACAACAAAGTCAATCATTTAGACTCAATCACACACAACACACTCAATCATAGTTTTTTTTACAAACTAGAACTAATTATTGAATTACATTTATAATTCACTATTATAGTGAATTGGGGGAAATAAAATAGTGAATAGTGAAAAATAGAACCATCGTTTTCATTAAATCCTTAATTGTTTTTCCGAAACTACTAAGCCGTTAACATTCTTAACAAAAACTCATAGTATCTTAGACTTATTCACACACAACAAAAACTCATAGTATCTTAGACATAATCACACACAACACACTCAATCATAGTTTTTTTTGCAAATAAGGACTAATTATTGAATTACATTTATTCACTACGAATTGGGGAAAATAAAATAGTGAATAGTGAAAAATAGAACCATCATTTTCATTAATCTTTATCTGTTTTTCCAAAACTACTAAGTCGTTAACATTCATAACAAAAACTCATAGTATCTTAGACTTAATCACACACAACACACTCAATCATTTAGACTTAATCACACACAACAAAGTCAATCATTTAGACTCAATCACACACAACACACTCAATCATAGTTTTTTTTACAAACTAGAACTAATTATTGAATTACATTTATAATTCACTATTATAGTGAATTGGGGGAAATAAAATAGTGAATAGTGAAAAATAGAACCATCGTTTTCATTAAATCCTTAATTGTTTTTCCGAAACTACTAAGCCGTTAACATTCTTAACAAAAACTCATAGTATCTTAGACTTATTCACACACAACAAAAACTCATAGTATCTTAGACATAATCACACACAACACACTCAATCATAGTTTTTTTTGCAAATTAGGACTAATTATTGAATTACATTTATTCACTACGAATTGGGGAAAATAAAATAGTGAATAGTGAAAAATAGAACCATCATTTTCATTAATCTTTATCTGTTTTTCCAAAACTACTAAGTCGTTAACATTCATAACAAAAACTCATAGTATCTTAGACTTAATCACACACAACACACTCAATCATTTAGACTTAATCACACACAACAAAGTCAATCATTTAGACTTAATCACACACAACACACTCAATCATAGTTTTTTTTACAAACTAGAACTAATTATTGAATTACATTTATAATTCACTATTATAGTGAATTGGGGGAAATAAAATAGTGAATAGTGAAAAATAGAACCATCGTTTTCATTAAATCCTTAATTGCTTTTCCGAAACTACTAAGCCGTTAACATTCTTAACAAAAACTCATAGTATCTTAGACTTATTCACACACAACAAAAACTCATAGTATCTTAGACATAATCACACACAACACACTCAATCATAGTTTTTTTTGCAAATTAGGACTAATTATTGAATTACATTTATTCACTACGAATTGGGGAAAATAAAATAGTGAATAGTGAAAAATAGAACCATCATTTTCATTAATCTTTATCTGTTTTTCCAAAACTACTAAGTCGTTAACATTCATAACAAAAACTCATAGTATCTTAGACTTAATCACACACAACACACTCAATCATTTAGACTTAATCACACACAACAAAGTCAATCATTTAGACTCAATCACACACAACACACTCAATCATAGTTTTTTTTACAAACTAGAACTAATTATTGAATTACATTTATAATTCACTATTATAGTGAATTGGGGGAAATAAAATAGTGAATAGTGAAAAATAGAACCATCGTTTTCATTAAATCCTTAATTGTTTTTCCGAAACTACTAAGCCGTTAACATTCTTAACAAAAACTCATAGTATCTTAGACTTATTCACACACAACAAAAACTCATAGTATCTTAGACATAATCACACACAACACACTCAATCATAGTTTTTTTTGCAAATTAGGACTAATTATTGAATTACATTTATTCACTACGAATTGGGGAAAATAAAATAGTGAATAGTGAAAAATAGAACCATCATTTTCATTAATCTTTATCTGTTTTTCCAAAACTACTAAGTCGTTAACATTCATAACAAAAACTCATAGTATCTTAGACTTAATCACACACAACACACTCAATCATTTAGACTTAATCACACACAACAAAGTCAATCATTTAGACTCAATCACACACAACACACTCAATCATAGTTTTTTTTACAAACTAGAACTAATTATTGAATTACATTTATAATTCACTATTATAGTGAATTGGGGGAAATAAAATAGTGAATAGTGAAAAATAGAACCATCGTTTTCATTAAATCCTTAATTGTTTTTCCGAAACTACTAAGCCGTTAACATTCTTAACAAAAAATCATAGTATCTTAGACTTATTCACACACAACAAAAACTCATAGTATCTTAGACATAATCACACACAACACACTCAATCATAGTTTTTTTTGCAAATTAGGACTAATTATTGAATTACATTTATTCACTACGAATTGGGGAAAATAAAATAGTGAATAGTGAAAAATAGAACCATCATTTTCATTAATCTTTATCTGTTTTTCCAAAACTACTAAGTCGTTAACATTCATAACAAAAACTCATAGTATCTTAGACTTAATCACACACAACACACTCAATCATTTAGACTTAATCACACACAACAAAGTCAATCATTTAGACTTAATCACACACAACACACTCAATCATAGTTTTTTTTACAAACTAGAACTAATTATTGAATTACATTTATAATTCACTATTATAGTGAATTGGGGGAAATAAAATAGTGAATAGTGAAAAATAGAACCATCGTTTTCATTAAATCCTTAATTGCTTTTCCGAAACTACTAAGCCGTTAACATTCTTAACAAAAACTCATAGTATCTTAGACTTATTCACACACAACAAAAACTCATAGTATCTTAGACATAATCACACACAACACACTCAATCATAGTTTTTTTTGCAAATTAGGACTAATTATTGAATTACATTTATTCACTACGAATTGGGGAAAATAAAATAGTGAATAGTGAAAAATAGAACCATCATTTTCATTAATCTTTATCTGTTTTTCCAAAACTACTAAGTCGTTAACATTCATAACAAAAACTCATAGTATCTTAGACTTAATCACACACAACACACTCAATCATTTAGACTTAATCACACACAACAAAGTCAATCATTTAGACTCAATCACACACAACACACTCAATCATAGTTTTTTTTACAAACTAGAACTAATTATTGAATTACATTTATAATTCACTATTATAGTGAATTGGGGGAAATAAAATAGTGAATAGTGAAAAATAGAACCATCGTTTTCATTAAATCCTTAATTGTTTTTCCGAAACTACTAAGCCGTTAACATTCTTAACAAAAACTCATAGTATCTTAGACTTATTCACACACAACAAAAACTCATAGTATCTTAGACATAATCACACACAACACACTCAATCATAGTTTTTTTTGCAAATTAGGACTAATTATTGAATTACATTTATTCACTACGAATTGGGGAAAATAAAATAGTGAATAGTGAAAAATAGAACCATCATTTTCATTAATCTTTATCTGTTTTTCCAAAACTACTAAGTCGTTAACATTCATAACAAAAACTCATAGTATCTTAGACTTAATCACACACAACACACTCAATCATTTAGACTTAATCACACACAACAAAGTCAATCATTTAGACTCAATCACACACAACACACTCAATCATAGTTTTTTTTACAAACTAGAACTAATTATTGAATTACATTTATAATTCACTATTATAGTGAATTGGGGGAAATAAAATAGTGAATAGTGAAAAATAGAACCATCGTTTTCATTAAATCCTTAATTGTTTTTCCGAAACTACTAAGCCGTTAACATTCTTAACAAAAACTCATAGTATCTTAGACTTATTCACACACAACAAAAACTCATAGTATCTTAGACATAATCACACACAACACACTCAATCATAGTTTTTTTTGCAAATTAGGACTAATTATTGAATTACATTTATTCACTACGAATTGGGGAAAATAAAATAGTGAATAGTGAAAAATAGAACCATCATTTTCATTAATCTTTATCTGTTTTTCCAAAACTACTAAGTCGTTAACATTCATAACAAAAACTCATAGTATCTTAGACTTAATCACACACAACACACTCAATCATTTAGACTTAATCACACACAACAAAGTCAATCATTTAGACTTAATCACACACAACACACTCAATCATAGTTTTTTTTACAAACTAGAACTAATTATTGAATTACATTTATAATTCACTATTATAGTGAATTGGGGGAAATAAAATAGTGAATAGTGAAAAATAGAACCATCGTTTTCATTAAATCCTTAATTGCTTTTCCGAAACTACTAAGCCGTTAACATTCTTAACAAAAACTCATAGTATCTTAGACTTATTCACACACAACAAAAACTCATAGTATCTTAGACATAATCACACACAACACACTCAATCATAGTTTTTTTTGCAAATTAGGACTAATTATTGAATTACATTTATTCACTACGAATTGGGGAAAATAAAATAGTGAATAGTGAAAAATAGAACCATCATTTTCATTAATCTTTATCTGTTTTTCCAAAACTACTAAGTCGTTAACATTCATAACAAAAACTCATAGTATCTTAGACTTAATCACACACAACACACTCAATCATTTAGACTTAATCACACACAACAAAGTCAATCATTTAGACTCAATCACACACAACACACTCAATCATAGTTTTTTTTACAAACTAGAACTAATTATTGAATTACATTTATAATTCACTATTATAGTGAATTGGGGGAAATAAAATAGTGAATAGTGAAAAATAGAACCATCGTTTTCCATTAAATCCTTAATTGTTTTTCCGAAACTACTAAGCCGTTAACATTCTTAACAAAAACTCATAGTATCTTAGACTTATTCACACACAACAAAAACTCATAGTATCTTAGACATAATCACACACAACACACTCAATCATAGTTTTTTTTGCAAATTAGGACTAATTATTGAATTACATTTATTCACTACGAATTGGGGAAAATAAAATAGTGAATAGTGAAAAATAGAACCATCATTTTCATTAATCTTTATCTGTTTTTCCAAAACTACTAAGTCGTTAACATTCATAACAAAAACTCATAGTATCTTAGACTTAATCACACACAACACACTCAATCATTTAGACTTAATCACACACAACAAAGTCAATCATTTAGACTCAATCACACACAACACACTCAATCATAGTTTTTTTTACAAACTAGAACTAATTATTGAATTACATTTATAATTCACTATTATAGTGAATTGGGGGAAATAAAATAGTGAATAGTGAAAAATAGAACCATCGTTTTCATTAAATCCTTAATTGTTTTTCCGAAACTACTAAGCCGTTAACATTCTTAACAAAAACTCATAGTATCTTAGACTTATTCACACACAACAAAAACTCATAGTATCTTAGACATAATCACACACAACACACTCAATCATAGTTTTTTTTGCAAATTAGGACTAATTATTGAATTACATTTATTCACTACGAATTGGGGAAAATAAAATAGTGAATAGTGAAAAATAGAACCATCATTTTCATTAATCTTTATCTGTTTTTCCAAAACTACTAAGTCGTTAACATTCATAACAAAAACTCATAGTATCTTAGACTTAATCACACACAACACACTCAATCATTTAGACTTAATCACACACAACAAAGTCAATCATTTAGACTTAATCACACACAACACACTCAATCATAGTTTTTTTTACAAACTAGAACTAATTATTGAATTACATTTATAATTCACTATTATAGTGAATTGGGGGAAATAAAATAGTGAATAGTGAAAAATAGAACCATCGTTTTCATTAAATCCTTAATTGCTTTTCCGAAACTACTAAGCCGTTAACATTCTTAACAAAAACTCATAGTATCTTAGACTTATTCACACACAACAAAAACTCATAGTATCTTAGACATAATCACACACAACACACTCAATCATAGTTTTTTTTGCAAATTAGGACTAATTATTGAATTACATTTATTCACTACGAATTGGGGGAAATAAAATAGTGAATAGTGAAAAATAGAACCATCATTTTCATTAATCTTTATCTGTTTTTCTAAAACTACTAAGTCGTTAACATTCATAACAAAAACTTATAGTATCTTAGACTTAATCACACACAACACACTTAATCATAGTTTTTTTACAAACTAGGATTAATTATTGAATCACATTTATAGTTCACTATTATAGTGAATTGGGGGAAATAAAATAGTGAATAGTAAAAAATAGAACCATCTTTTTCATTAAATCCTTAACTGTTTTTCCAAAACTACTAAGTCGTTAACATTCATAACAAAAACTCAATCATTTAGACTTAATCACACACAACACACTCAATCATAGTTTTTTTACAAACTAGGATTAATTTTTGTAATTCACTATTATATAGTGAATTGGGGGAAATAAAATAGTGAATAGTAAAAAATAGAACCATCCTTTCATTAAATCCTTAAATATCTGAATATTAACATATGATTATTGCATAGCAGTGAGTCTCCTTTCATTTTCATTAAATTCTTAGGATTTCACGAATTTAGAGAATTTTTTTATCAGAAATCAGATTTTGGTAAACGCTTTTTCAGATTTAGCGTTATCATCGTCTGAGATCTAAGAAAATCGCTAAGAGATTCAATTTTTTGAGCTAGGATTCATGAACTTATTCCCTTTAATTCACATTATATTAATTTAAATATCAAGTATCTCAAATGTACGTTATAGTTTAATTCACTAAATTATTCCCTTTAATTCACTAAATTATTCCATTTAATTCAATAACTTATTGAATTAAAATCAATATCAAGTATCTCAATGTACGTTTCTCTGATTTCTGAAATGATTATAGCAAAAAAAAAATAAATTGTATTTTTATAGGTTTTGCTTATTAAATTATCATCATCATTCATTTCTCTGCATTGCCCATTTGAAATTTTTGCTTCTCTTTCATATTCAGGACCCTGAAATTTTCTTCTCAGTTACTTAGAATTGGAAGCATCACAGAATTTTATGTCTGGAAATCTCAATCTCTGATCATTTTTTTTTAATTTGATCAGAGATTCAAAATTTTGTTTGATCAATGGGGTTGTAAATGCTTTTTGATTGATGGGTTGTCATATATTTTTACATGAAGGTCTTGCATTTTAGAAAGCGAAAAAATGACGAAAAGAAAGAGAACAAAGACTATTGTATTTGATTCTCATACACATAAACGAGGGAGGAAACATGAGAGTAGAGTCCCATGTCTTCCAGAAGAGATTATCTTTAGTATTCTTAGTCGGAATTCTGCGACATTCTTGCACGGTGTTGGGAGGTTAGTTTACAAGAGTTGGGATGTGATAGTATCCACACCGCGTTTTATACAGACTCAACTATCCCATTTTAGCACTCATCATTTCTTTCCATATTACGGAATCCCTCCCATTGGATATCGCTTTCAGCAGACGAGAGTGAATTTTTGAGGTATGAAAATTGAAGTAGACTTTGTAGGAATAATAATTGATAGCTCTGTTGGCTGTTTGTTGTTCAAAAATGTTGAATGCCTTTGTGTTGTAAATCCTGTGACTAAGCAAGTCTCGAAGGTCCCACATCCCTCAAAAAAGAATTCACAATTTTTAAAGAAAATCAATGTGGCATTCATATCAGTTACAACAATTTCAAGTGGAGAAAGCTCTATTTTGTTTTTGAGCATGTTATCCTTTGAATTCTCATGATTTCTTGCATCACACAGAAACTCTTATTTCATGGTGTGATTAATGTTGCTAGCTGTAGAAGAACCACCTAAACAATGTTTTTGGAGATATTTTAGTTAGAAACCATAAATATTTGGTTTTGGTGGCTTTGGACTTGAGATGATTACCCATTATCTTATTGCAGGTTCCTTCAGCTTGTACAACATCGACATCACAAAACTCATTTACAGTAAAAGCTTCACTACTTTGTTACTGAAACAATCATATCTCCAACAATCTCTCAATTCCCACTTTTCTCTTATCCAGAGCTTCCTCACTCGCCGCCGTCAACACCGCCACGTTGCCCAAAGCACTCACTTCCGAAATTAAACTCATTTTGTTTTTCTGCTAATTTGTTCTGTACATTCGATTCAGAAACAAATAACCCAAAAATCCCAACCCCACTTCTTAAAGACTCAAATTTCATTTTGTATACGAATAAAACCTTCGCCAACTACGGAACTTCACGAATCAACGGCGTTGACTAGTTCAAAAACTAAACTTACAAATCACAGGGGCTGTGATTTGGAACTTAAAAATCTAGGACTGACGAAGCTTTTAGGAAGATTGAAATTGTGAGTTTCGCTGTGACGGCGAGGCAGTGTTTCGTGGATCTGGTGGTTCCTAGTTTTCAGGCGAAGAAAAGAACGCCATTAACGAAGCTGAGAGAGATGTGGAAGAGAGATGAAAGGTAACTCAGGAAAAAGAGGAGCCATTAACGTAGCTGAGAGAGAGAGTTGAGAGATTTGGGGGATTTTAAAAAAAAATGTTATTTGAGGGATTTAAGAAAACTTAAGCTATTAAAGACATAAACCTTAATAATAGTGTCATTCTAGGCAATTTCCCTTTATTTAAATCAATCAATTATTCAAATAAAATATCATATTCCGATTTTGTATTTTATTATTAATAAATATTTATTATTTCTTATTTAAATAATCGAAATTATTTAAATTAATAATAAATATGTTATTTACTATTATCCTTTTAAATTATCACTATTATTTAAAATTAATAATAAATGTTTAATTATTAATTTCCATTTAGGTAAACACATTACCTAAATAATTAATAATTATTTATTAACAATATTTTATTATTAATTACCATTTAAATAAACACACATTATTTAAATAATTAATAACAATGATATTAATTTCCATTTAAATAAACTCATTATTTAAATAATTAATATTGTCTATTTATTTAAGTAAACTGCTTTATTTAAATTATTCATTTCCTTTTCTAGGAAACATAGTTCTCATAGTTTGGTTTGTTCTTTCCAAGTATAGTGACTAAAACGGATGCTATATTACTGAAATTTAAATAAACCTTATCTTAGTAATCTAACATGCATTCAACATTCAAATACTCAAAGTTTTGACATATAATTAAATATGATGCATGAATGCGAACATATTATGTAACGTCCCAATTTTTCGTAAAATCCTTTAAAACAAATGCGCAACGGAAAACTTGATTTTACAGAAAAACGGCATGGGTTCATTTAAAATTCAGATAAGCCAAAACCTGTTTACATCCCAATTTTCAGAAAAAGCAATAATTCTGGAATGCGCATTCCATAATATGATGAAAAATCTAAAGAAAGTTTTGAAGTTTGAAAGCATATACAAATTATACAAATGCTCCATCGATCTCAAAATGAAACATAATAGATGTAGTGTAACGACCCGAACCCGTTAAATTCTTTAAATTCAAATGCACAGCGGGAGACTCAACTTTTAAAGAAAAACGGCGTGGGTTCGTTTAAAAATCGAATAACCAAAACCTGTTTTACAACCCAAATTCCAGAAAAAGCGGTAAATCGGGAATGCGCATTCCAAAAGAGAGTTTAGTCATAAAACATCGAAATACTTTATACAAACACCCTTCGCGGGCTCAAAAGACACAAGTATGTAAAAAGCATATGATTTACAAGCATTTTTACGAAGAATGCTTAACCAAAAGAGTTTTAACATTGTACTTACACCATCTCGTCAAGTCACGCGACATGTAACGACCCGATTTTCCGTTAAATTCTTTAAATTCAAATGCACAGCGGAAGACTTAATTTTTAAAGAAAAACGGCATGGGTTCGTTTAAAAGTCGAATAATCAAAACCTGTTTTACAATCCAAAGTCCAGAGAAAGCTATAAATCGGGAATGCACATTCCAAAGTAAAGTTTAATCATAAAAACATCAAAATACTTTACACATACACCCTTCACGGGCTCAAAATGACACAAGTATGTAAAAAGTATATGATTTACAAGCATTACTACTAATGCTTCAAAAGTGTTTAATATTGTCCTTACACCACCTCGGCCAGGTCAAGCGACACCATTTCCTCTACCTTGCTTCTTAGGACGGGGTTCACCTGAAAATATTGTGGTGTAGCACCATTAGCAAACAATGCTAGTGAGAGTAAAATGAAAGCAAGTAATCCTATGAACTAAATCTCATACCGGAAATCGTGTCCAAAGGCCTAAATGTTCATTATTACCCATAACCACATTCCAATTTCCATGTATACATATGATAGTATCATACTACCCGTATTCGTCATTCAATACCATGAGATGGAAAATAAAGACTTAAAGTAAAATTAACATTCACAACTAAGTCTCACTACACGTTTCTAAAGAATAGGTAAAAATAACATTAACTATCTTTATTACCAAACAAGTTTCATCGTATCGTGCTATTGTATGGATCGAAATCAACATACCACGTACGGTCATACCATGTCACAACCATCGCACCATGATACGTATGGATCCGAATCAACATACTATCATGTGCCGTATCATAGATCATAATACCATGGTACGTACGGATCCGAATCCACGTACTACCATGTACCATATCTCAATCATCGGATATCAGGAGTTTCACCATACCGGATATCAGGAATTTCACCATAGGTATCAGGAATTTCACCATATAGATATCAGGAATTTCACCATATAGGTATCAGGAATTTCAC
This sequence comes from Gynostemma pentaphyllum, assembly GCA_028015215.1. Taxonomy (NCBI): domain Eukaryota; kingdom Viridiplantae; phylum Streptophyta; class Magnoliopsida; order Cucurbitales; family Cucurbitaceae; genus Gynostemma; species Gynostemma pentaphyllum. The sequence continues at coordinate 37,309,544 of CM051353.1, read as the reverse complement.
CATATAGATATCAGGAATTTCACCATATAGATATCAGAAATTTCACCATAGGTATCAGGAATTTCACCATATAGATATCAGGAATTTCACCATATAGATATCAGGAATTTCACCATATAGGTATCAGGAATTTCACCATAGGTATCAGGAATTTCACCATATAGATATCAGGAATTTCACCATAGGTATCAGGAATTTCACCATATAGATATCAGGAATTTCACCATATAGATATCAGGAATTTCACCATATAGGTATCAGGAATTTCACCATAGGTATCAGGAATTTCACCATTTCGCAACATGATATGTATGGATCGAAATCGACATACTATCATGTGTTAGTTACAAACCAAAGTACCAACATCACACCATGACTACGTATGGATCGAAATCAACATACTATCATGTGCTAGTTACTAAGTGCTCAAAGTTCCCACAAATTCATCATACCATGATACGTATAGATCGAATCAACATACTATCATGTGTGAATCATTGTGCCCTAGGTCTCCAATAAGTTAGCTAAACTCCGAAGAAGTCTACTAAGTTAAATAGAAACCTAACTAACTAGAATACACGAGTTATCACTCAAGTGCATCTTCTAATTACTTTACTTCCAAATTCATCAAAGTAACTTTCAAAACCAACAAAGTAACTTCCATTCTAACTTTCATCTAACATCTCCAAATCACATTACCATACTTCCAAACCTCTCCGATGATCTCTAATCATCGAACTAACCATAAGTCCAACTTTCTCCACACACACTTCCGAATTAAAGTCTCTAACCAAACTATAATCCTAAGAAGTTAACCCCCTCTTAACATTGATAAACAAATACATAATGAAACTAAATTCATAAAAGTACTAACTTCCCTTTTAAACTCACCTTAGGTTTTAAGACGAGTATCCAAGGAATCGAAGTCGAATCCACACGACAATTACAAATCTACAATTCACCAATTGCACAACATATTACAACTCATATCTAATATGAGAACAAGTTTGCATTTTCGGATGAATAGTTTTTTTCGAAAATCCGGGCTCAAAATCGTCATTTTTCATGATAGAAATTCATGATTTCAACTTCAAATCTCATTTATAATCAAAAACGAACAAAACCACCTAAAAAGTTTTGAAAACTTACTTTTTGGGACTTCCCTTAGGGAACGGAAACTTGAAAGCTAGGTTGGATAGGTAGCCCTCGTCCCTACCAATCCAACGCAACTGACCTCATCGAAAATGGTCAAGAAACGAAGAAAACCCAAGAAATTTTTCTCTCCCACCATTGATGACCCACGGCCATGAGAGAAGAAGAGAAGAAAGATGAAGTGTGGTTTTTGCTTAATGATTAAGTTAAAAGAAGATAGTAAAAAAAAATATCTAGATATTTTAGGGTTTGGGTAATTACGGTTTTGCCCTTTTCGACCTTTTGCTTATAAAACGAAAACCGACGGTCTTAAATAAATCTAAAGGTGTCTAATAATTATTAATAGGCCCATTAATAATTATTAGAGTCACCGAAACGAATTAAAATGATAAAAAGGATTTTCGGACGGAAATAACTAATAAAACTGAAATTAGTAATTTTAACTAATTTTAAAAGCTTTAAAAAAAAATAAAAATAATAAATTAATAAAATAAAAAAAAAAATTACCTCTAAAAGTAACGGGACGTTACAGACTACCCTCCTTAAAAGACTTTTCGTCCTCGAAAAGTGCACTTACCAAGTGATAAGCGAGGGTACTTACACTACATATCGTCCTCACGTTACTACGTATCTCCTTCAACACTTGGTTCTTCCACAGAACTTTAACCAAGTCTAAAAGTTCTTGCAACTGACTTTTCAACTCTCTGAGCTCAGCTGGTGTCACACGATAAGGTGCCTTGGACAATGGCGTTGTCCCCAGTATCACCTCTATCTGAAAGTCTAACTCCCTCACTGGTGGCAAACCAGGTAACTCATCAGGGAAAACATCAACGAAATCCCTCACAACGGGTACAGAAACTAGGGTGGTCACACTAACAGATGTGTCAACTACACTAGCTAAGTAACCCCAAGCACCATCATACAAAAGTGCTCTAGCCAGGATCACCGAGATAACCACAGGTGTCACCCTGCCTCGGATCCCGTGAAAGCGTAAACTAGTCCCACATGGACCAATAAAGTCTACCACTTTCTCACTACAACCGAAAATGGCGTGGTTGGCTGATAGCCAATCCATCTCCAAAATGATATCAAAGTCAGTTAACAAAGATGGTAGGTTGCAAGGCTCGTACCTGCCCTCGTAATTCCGCCTCAAACCTACGATAAATCTCCTCTTCTTACTCTCAAGATCAATAACCTGTCTGGTGGCAAACTTTGACAACCGGTCAAACTCTCTCTCATAATCTACAACAGAACCGTTACCCTGTCTGAGAGTAAGAAACTGAATCTCTAGTTGGTCACGTGTTTCCTCAGGATAGTACTTCTCAAAGAACTTCTCCCTGAACCGGGGCGACGATTTCTTTCTCTCCTCTTTTTTTCTCTCTAAGCTACGGGTTTGGGATGAAAAATGAGAAGAAAATTTCATATTTTGTCTAATTTTGGCTTATTTAAAGAGAAGGAGGAATAGTGTGTAGATATTTAACAATTTGGGAAATGACGCATACGTCCCTCTTTTGTTTTAACTTTAAAAAACGAAACCCGAAGCTCTTAAATAAGTTTAAAGGTGATTAATAATTATTAATTGGCCTATTAATAATTATTAATGTCACCAAAACAAATTTAAAGTATTAAAACGATTTAAAAAAAAATTTCGGACGAAAATAAATACTAAATCGAAATTTCTGAATTTAAACTATTCTTAAAAGCTTTAATTAAAATAAATAAATAAAATTTCACCCCCAAAAGTAACGGGACGTTACATGTAGTGAAATGTTCTAAAGCATTCAAGGATGCTTCACCCAAAACCATATATGTTCTTGTCCGTTCATTGTCTCGATAGGTCACGCGGCGCGACCTCCTCTACCTCGTCTCCTACCACGAGTCTTACTTGAAAAATTGTAATTGTAGCAACATTAGCATAAAAATGCTAGTGAGAGTAAAATGAAAGGAATTAACCTATGAACCACATTTCATGTCATAAATTGTGTCCAAAGGCCTAGGTTTCACTTTTACTACCCATTCCATAAACCTAATTCCACATACAATCAACATACATAATAAACTTTCTGAAAAGCAACGATATCAAGACTTAAAGTAAAAGTACCCGATATTACTAAGTCATGCTACGCAATTCTAAAGATTATGAAATTACATTACTAACTATCTTTATTACCCAACATGTTTCATCGTATCATAATACCGTATGGACCGAAGTCAACATACCACGTGTGCCATATCACATATCCTCGCACCATGATACCGTATGGAGCGTATCACATACTATCATGTGCAGTATCACATATCATCGCACCATGATACCGTATGGAGCGTATCACATACTATCATGTGTCGTATCACATATCTTCGCACCATGATACCGTATGGAGCGTATCACATACTATCATGTGCCGTATCACATATCATCGCACCATGATACCGTATGGAGCAAATCAACATACTATCATGTGCCGTATCACATATCCTCGCACCATGATACCGTATGGAGCGTATCACACACTATCATGTGTCGTATCACATATCCTCGCACCATGATACCGTATGGAGCGTATCACATACTATCATGTGCCGTATCACATATCCTCGCACCATGATACCGTATGGAGCGTATCACATACTATCATGTGCCGTATCACATATCCTCGCACCATGATACCGTATGGAGCGTATCACTTACTATCATGTGCCGTATCACATATCCTCGCACCATGATACCGTATGGAGCGTATCACATACTATCATGTGCCGTATCACATATCCTCGCACCATGATACCGTATGGAGCGTATCACATACTATCATGTGCCGTATCACATATCCTCGCACCATGATACCGTATGGAGCGTATCACATACTATCATGTGCCGTATCACATATCCTCGCACCATGATACCGTATGGAGCGTATCACATACTATCATGTGCCGTATCACATATCCTCGCACCATGATACCGTATGGAGCGTATCACATACTATCATGTGACGTATCACATATCCTCGCACCATGATACCGTATGGAGCGTATCACTTACTATCATGTGCCTTATCACATATCCTCGCACCATGATACCGTATGGAGCGTATCACATACTATCATGTGCCGTATCACATATCCTCGCACCATGATACCGTATGGAGCGTATCACATACTATCATGTGTCGTATCACATATCATCGCACCATGATACCGTATGGAGCGTATCACATACTATCATGTGCCGTATCACATATCCTCGCACCATGATACCGTATGGAGCGTATCACATACTATCATGTGCCGTATCACATATCCTCGCACCATGATACCGTATGGAGTGTATCACATACTATCATGTGCCGTATCACATATCCTCGCACCATGATACCGTATGGAGGGTATCAACATACTATCATGTGCCGTATCACATATCATCACACCATGATACCGTATGGAGCGTATCAACATACTATCATGTGCCATATCACATATACCGTATAGAAGTCAACAAGCTCCCTATTATGTTAGATAAAGTTCCACTAAACTACTAAAGAACATAAACTGCTTGAATTACACGAGTCAATACTCAAGTGTAATTTCTAAGCCACTTTCACTCCCAATTCACTTAAAGTTCTTTATTCAATCACTTTCATCTATAAGTTTCCAAATCATCCTACAAGACTTCCAAACCACTCATATTTCCTCTTTTACTTCCAAAACCATAAGTACACCAAAACCACTCCACTCACATCCGAATTTAAAGTCTCCAACCAAGTATTACTTCGGAAGTTAGTTCCCCTCTTAACCTCGATAAACAATAACGTAATGAAACATAATTCATAAAATTACTAACTTCCATTTTAAACTCACTTTAGATGTGAAATCGAAGCTTCCAAGGTGCCGGAGTCAAAGTCACGTAATCGATCACCAACCTACATAACGAATACACCTAACAATCATTAATTATCCGAAAATCGAGCAAACGACATCTAAACGCATAAAACGGGTTTAAACCCTAAGGGACCAACGGCCAAACAAGGGAAAGAGGATTCGGGTTCGGGTTCGGTTTTCCTGCTTTTATGCACTTTAGAGGCGTTTCGGGTTAATTTAGGATACTTTGTAAGTCGAGATATCAATGGGTCACCATATTTTGGGGTTTTACAAAATAATCGATTTCCGAAAAATTAAGTAAAACGTAAAATCATAGCAAACTAAACATCCTAATCATGGTTAGGTGAGAGAATTTAACAAGGGACGGGTTTCAACTCAAACTTGATTTTAGGGTTTAGGGAAGTTTCTAAAATTGCATAAAACGACTTCCTCGATTGAAATCTTCAAGCTTCGGTGTGTGAATTTGAAGATTTCAACCTCAACCTCCATTAAAACACTATTCAAACCTTGAATTTAGAAACTTTATCATACCTTGAGAACTTTAGAAAATGGACGAAAACCTCGATTGCTAGGTTAGAATCGATCCCCGGGATGAGAGCTTTTCAACGGAATTGGAATTACGGCGATCCACCGAGCAACGGAGAAAAGCCAAAGAGAGAGAGGGAGGAGGGGAGGGGCTCTCGGTTCAAGCAAGGAAGAAGAGAAAATGAAAATGAAAAATTCTTTGAACAAAGTTGACTATTTAATGAGAAAGGAGGTGAATAGTGATTTTTAAGAAATTGGAAAATGACGTATACGTCCCTTTTAAAAGATTTGATTAAAAATACTAAACCTGAAGATTCTAAATAATCTAAAGGTGATTAATAATTATTAATTGGCCCGTTAATAATTATTAATGTCACCGAAACTAATTTAAAGTAATAAAAGGATTGAAAATACTTTCAAACTAAAATAACTACTAAAATCGAATTTACTAAGTTTAAACTAAACTTAAATACTTTATTTAAAATAAAAAAAAAATTTACCTCCAAAAGTAACTGGACGTTACATATTAATGAACAGAAAAGCCCTAAAACATGTTACTATGTCACGATATTTTAATGATACCAGTGAAATGTCGTCGAATGATAGGTCAGTTACCATCATTAAAACAAGATGCCACTCGAACAATTGACAACTCTAGAATAACTCATATTCCTATGTCATTGTTGTAACGTCCCGTTACTTTTGGGGGTAAATTTTTTTATTTTATTTTATTTTATTTATTTACTTTAATTAAAGTATTTAAGGTTAATTTAAAAAAAAAATAGTGATTTCGATTTTAGTAGCTATTTTCGTCCGAAATTCATTTAAATCGTTTTAATACTTTAAAATTGTTACGGTGACATTAATAATTATTAATGGGCCAATTAATAATTATTAATCACCTTTAGATTTATTTAAGAGCTTCGGGTTTCGTTTTTAAAGTAAAAACAAAAGAGGGACGTAGGCGTCATTTTCCAAATTCTTAAATATCTACTTTTTACTATTCATCTTCTTCTTAAATATCAAAAATAAGACAAAGCCTTCATTTTTCTCCTTTCTCTCTTCTTCATACGTGGGAGCCTCCATTGATGAGAAGAAAAATCACTTGGGTTTTCATCAATTCTTGACCGATTTCGATGCGGTCAGTTGCGTTGGATTGCTCGGGACGTGGGCTTTCTTTCCAACCTAACCTTGTGCCGTTTCTCGTTCTTTACGGGAAGCCCTAAAAAGTAAGTTTTCAAAACTTTTTACATGGTTTTGTTCGTTTTTGATTATAAATGAGTTTTGAAGTTGAAATCATGAATTTCCATCAATGAATTTGACGATTTTGAGCCCGGATTTTCGAAAAACACTATTCACCCGAAAACACTATTCATCCGAAATCACTATTCACCCGAAATTGCACACTTGTTCGCATATTAGTTATGAGTTGTAATATGTTGTGCAATTGGTGAATTGTAGGTGCGATTGCTCGGTTGTTGTTTCGTGGAAAGTGGAGATTTGGAGTTATTTGGCAAAGGTGAGTTTAATGTGAAAGTTAGTAGTTTTATGAATTTAGTTTCGTTATGTAATTTTTTATCGATGTTAAGAGGGAGATAACTTCTTAGGATTAAGTTTTGGTTGGAGACTTTGATTCGGAAGTGTGTGTGGAAAGTTTGGAATTATGGTTAGTTCGATGATTAGAGAACATCGGAGAGGTTTGGAAGTATGGTAATGTGATTTGGAGATGTTAGATGAAAGTGGAATGAAAGTTACTTTGATGGATTTCAAAGTTACTTTGATGGATTTGGAAGTTAAGTATTTAGAAGATGCACTTGAGTAGTAACTCGTGTAATCTAGTTGGTTAGGTTTCTAATTAACTTAGTAGAATTCTTTGGAGTTTAGCTAACTTTTGGGGACCTACGGCACATTGATTCTGCACGTGATAGTATGTGATTTTGATCCATATGTAATCATGGTGAGATGATTTGTGGTGACCTTAGGCACATTGATTCACACATGGTAGTATGTTGATTTGGTCCATACGTATCATGGTGTGATGATTTGTTGGTACCTTGAGCACTTTGATTCTGCACGTGATAGTATGTGATTTTGATCCATATGTAATCATGGTGAGATGATTTGTGGTGACCTTAGGCACATTGATTCACACATGGTAGTATGTTGATTTGGTCCATACGTATCATGGTGTGATGATTTGTTGGTACCTTGAGCACTTTGATTCTGCACGTGATAGTATGTTGATTTTGATCCATATGTAATCATGGTGCGAGGATTTGTGAAATAGTACATGGTAGTATGTGATTTTGATCCATATGTAACCATGGTACTATAATTTGTGATACGGCACATGATAGTATGTTGATTTTGATCCATATGTAATCATGGTGCGAGGGTTTGTGAAATAGTACATGGTAGTATGTGATTTTGATCCATATGTAACCATGGCACTATAATTTGTGATACGGCACATGATAGTATGTGATACGCTCCATACGGTATCATGGTGCGATGATTTGTTATATGGTGAAATTCCTGATACCTATATGGTGAAATTCCTGATATCTATATGGTGAAATTCCTGATATCTATATGGTGAAATTCCTGATGTCTATATGGTGAAATTCCTGATATCTATATGGTGAAATTCCTGATACCTATATGGTGAAATTTCTGATATCTATATGGTGAAATTCCTGATACCTATATGGTGAAATTCCTGATATCTATATGGTGAAATTCCTGATACCTATATGGTGAAATTCCTGATATCTATATGGTGAAATTCCTGATATCCGATGTGGTGAAAGTCCTGATATCCGATATGGTGAAAGTCCTGATATTCGATGATTATGATATGGTACATGGTAGTATGTTGATTCGGATCCATACGGTACCATGGTACTATGATTGTGGTATGGCACATGATAGTATGTTGATTCGGATCCATACGTATCATGGTGCGATGATTTGTGATATGGTACATGATATTATGTTGACTTCGGTCCATACGGTATCATGGTACGGTAACTTGAGACATGGTACGACCGTATGTGGTATGTTGATTTCGATCCATACAATAGCACGATACGATGAAACTTGTTTGGTAATAAAGATAGTTAATGTTACCTTTACATATTCTTTAGAATTGTGTAGTAAGACTTAGTAGTGAATGTTACTTTACTTTAAGTCTTTATATCTATCTCTTGGTAATGAATGATGAATACTGGTAATATATGACTATCGAATGATTGTATGGAAATTGGAAGTGTGGATGTGGGTAGTATTGAGCATTATAGGCCTTTGGACACGATTTCGGTTATGAGATTTTGTTCATAGGATTACTTGCTTTCGTTTTACTCTCACTAGCATGTTATGCTAATGGTGCTACACTTACAAATTTTCAGGTAAACCTTGAGCTAAGAAGCGTGGTAGAGGAGGTGGAGCCGCGTTACTAGTCGAGATGGTGTATGGAAAATATTAAGAACTCATTTTGGTTTAGCATTCATTGAATGCTTGTAAATTATTCCATCTTTACATACTTATGTCTTTTTGAGCCCGAAAGGGTATTTGTGTAAAATATGTCTATGTTTTATGATTTAAATATCTTTTGGAATACGCATTCCCGATTTATCGCTTTTTCTGGAATTTGGGTTGTAAAATAGGTTTTGGCTATTCGATTTTTAAACGAACCCACGCCGTTTTTCTTTAAAAGTCGAGTCTTCCGCTGTGCATTTGAATTTAAAGAATTTAACGGGCTCGGGTTGTTACAATTGTTTACCGTGTATTTGGTCAAGAATTTGGATAACAAACTTTATCAAATTTCTTTTTAAGTGTGACCCACCAATTTAGTCATTTAAATAAAAATTGAAGAGTGTCTACGAAGTATAGATTCGGTCTTCAACTGCATTTAAAATTCTTTATCCCTTTCGGGAGACCCAACCTGATATTGATTTATACAATAAAACCTTCCTATGGGAATGAACACCTGCAGCAGTGTTACAGAGGTCATGTATAAATCTCACGTTTCGAGCCCATTAGTGGAGACCATAGGATACATTGACATGTTTCCTTCTCCCACTTAATATTTTAAGTTAGGGTTTCATAACTTAGACTAATTCAGGCTAACTCATTAATCCAAGTTTTAATTAACCTAACCAACTTTAACTCTTAATTGGTTAGATTAATTTTATAAATGTGATTGTTCAAGTTTTCCTAATTAAAACTAATCACATTATGAGCCGTCTTAATAATTTCGATTTATTAATTTGAACTTTTTTCCCAGATCGCTCCCAGTTAAAGGCGCTCCGTGTTAGGGGAACTTTATGAAACCTCATCGCTTGGGCAGAGCTTTCTCGCCAGAGATCCGTTCAATTTAATTAATCATAATTATTAATTTTTAATTAACTCTTAATTAAAAGTTTCTATTTGTTTATCTTATATGGATTTTGGCCCAATTGTTTAAACAATAATTCCATATTACAAATAATTCATTTAGTTTCTATTCAACTTTTAAACTAGATTTAACTTTTGAATTTTTTATAAGCATGCTTTTTAATTCTAAAATAATTAGAACAAAATCACATAATTTTTTATAATCACACTTTATATAATAAAATTATGGCATGCTTCACATACATTAGCATATAATAACACATATTATATCATGATGCATGTATGTATAATTAATTAAAATCATACAACCTATGATGGGATTTTCTACATGACATACTCTTATGCATGAACATTATTTAAAACAATTATATCGTACATATAAACAATTTAAATAATAAATAGCTATATTGACCGGTATTCTTGGCACTATTTCTAAAACGGAAAAATAAATTACAAGTTAATTTAAATCTTCCATTGTAGAACTTGAGGCTTCAACTTACCTGGATACGATTTTCTAAATCATCATGCTAAAGACTGATGATGATCTTTACGAGCTTTGTTGCGCAACTCGTTAACTTCCATCTATAGGCGCAAGGCTTCGTTCTCTCGCCTCAAAGCCTCAGTCTCAACACGCGAAGAACTCAAAGCACGCGACTTATCTACATAAAACTCCCTCCCGTAAGCGCCAAGGCTAGGGACTAAACCATCAGGACGAACACCACCAGCTGCAAGAAGGAAAGCATCACGATGGTTTTTTTGAGTAGGTTGAGACTCTGGAGTGGGTTATAATTAAGAGAGCTTCTCTTTAACTTTTCCCTACAAAAAGTTAACCTTTTCCTTGATCAGAGGAATATGGGGCCCCACTGTTCAAGACCGAATCAGTCCATAAGGGAACTACTTATCTATTTTCCTATATGGAAAAGAGTGAATTCCAATTCTTGTGTAATTACGTTCCTAGCTATAAGCAAGATGCAATCCCCAAAGTGGGAGGCATATTGAGCGAACTATACGAGTCACTCTCACCTATGCAAATCAAAGGCTTGTCTCTTGCGAACAGGAGTTCGTAATCCACTCAGGATTAAGATCAATTGTACATGATCAACCGGTTGATAAACGAAGTGTCTTTCTGTAACGGCTTTCCCAGAAGACAGTAAGTTTATCTTAGTCCAATCTACTACAATCTCTATTGCAGCAACACCCCCACTCATATGTGTCTACATGAGCGATCCAGATGAGATCACTTGTGCCGATCCACAAGTGGGCTGTGTTAGTGGTGTTACCAGAAATAAGGCACCCAACCTTTATTCATGTACCACAGACTATTTGAGTTACACTTAAGTGAATCTTCCCGCATCATATGCTCACTTTAAGTTATCATACGTAACTCTGGATCTTATGATGGATTACATTTATTAAACTAATAATAAATGACAATGTAAATATTACTAATTAATAATTCCTTTATTTATTTATAGTTTAATTGGATTACATAAGATTTAGGGCAGAAACCCCAGCAGGATCATTCATCAATATAGGATTTAATACACAAATTGTTAGTTATTTAAATGAAAATTATGATATTTCGATTGACATTTCTTTTAATTACTCTAGTTCACATATTATACATATTTTAAGTGCATGCAAAAGAGTGACAATCGAAGTTGGAGCATTAGAAGGACATTGAATATGAAAGAAAGCACTTGTTCCACACACAACAACTTGTGAAACATAGATTTTTAAACTCAGTCACAATCGAAGTTAGAGCATGGAAAGGACATTGAATATGATAGAAATCACTTGTTCCACACACAAAAACTTACGAAACACAGATGACCATCAGTTTTGGCTTCCATTCTCAAAATTCTTCCTACATACACTACAATGCCCTTTGAAGAGACAAAGATAATATAAGGTTTGAAAAAACACGATATAGTTGTTGATGGTCGTACTTATACAAAAACAAATTGATGCATTATGGGATGAGAAGTTGATGGTTCCAAGAATACTATACACAACAACCAAACATTATGGTTTTATTCAATAACGTATAAAAGGATCGAGGTTTGCTTATGCGAACGATGGAAAGATTCAATTACATTAGGGATAATCAAGCAAATAGTCCCTTTTGAAAATATGCCAATACTTTTTAGCCCCCAGATTGTTTTTAATACTTTATATTCCAAATCTTATATGACTATTTTTTGCATACCTGATTTGCCCTTCTTTTGCATTAATTTTTTTTATTTATCAATTTTATATTTATTTGATTTTTCATTTTTATTGTTTTTCTCTTTTTTATTTTATGAAACAACTTTTATCATTGCATGATTTACTCCTCAAATATCCTATCTTTTAATTAACAAAGTTTTTCATCACCGTTAGATTAACTCCTCGTCATAGATCTTTCAAGATATTACTTGTAAATCCAATCAAGTTGGATGACTATCAACTACTTAGTCATATTAGTCATTTTATTTTTTTTCTCAGTAAGTTTTTCATTTTCTTAGTATGTTCTTTGTTTTGTCTGAAGCTAGTTTCATTTTGTGTAATATATTTCATATTTTATCACCATAAATAAAATCTATTAACCTTTGATTTGAAACTATCATAACCAAATGTCTTTCACTTACTACTACTTTGGTAATCATTAGGATTTAGAGTTAAGTTAGTATCTTATTTTACTATACTATACTCATTTTATTGTTAATTCGCAAACTTCACAAAGTCTAATTATTATATGAAATTCTAGCAATTCCATATTTTGAATTTGACCACGTGGATCTCATAAAATTCTACATTTTATCTATTTGCACGAACATGCTATTTGTAATTTTATTGTAGTCGCATTAACACTCGGGTTCTCAAAATTTTTAAGTTCCACTATAAATGAACTCACCATTACTTTTGTATCTTTAACGACTACAATTTTATATATGTTACTTTTATTGTTTCAAAAATAATATTTAAGTATGCGTGACCTTTTTCAATTCCATTATTAAAAACATGTGTCCGTTTTTATTTTATTTAGTTTGTTTTAAAATTTATTCATTGATTTTGAAGTCAATGAGTTTTACTTGGACTTCTAAAAGCCCCTTTATTTGGTTTGGTTTGTCTACAACGCGCCCACTCAAATAAAGTTCTATCAGTCGTTTTAACCAACTTAAATTTAAACAACTACTTGTTTATTGTTAAATAAAATTATTGTAATGCTTCGTTGTTTATCTAACTTTTGTAAGGTTTAAAGATTTCAGTATCACAATTTATTGTACTTTATTTTCAAAAAATGGTGAATGCTATTATTCACTAATATTTGTTTTTCGATTTATATTTTTTATTCCATATTAGTTAGTGCTCTGAAAAACATTTTTAAGTAACTAAATATTTGAAATATTATAAATCGATTTTATGTTTAATTATAACTTTAGTTTTAACATCAATATGTTTAATTTTGGTAAGTTTTAAGTCTAATTTTCTTTACTTTAAAGACATTTGATTTTACTTATTGCAATAAGTTGATGGATTAATATGATTATCGTATCTAATTTTTGGAGAACCATCTATAAGAAATAAATCATTCAACTTATTCAAGTAATTAGACTTAAGTAATTAAACATTTTTAAACCTTATAATTCATTTAGATATTTTGGAGTTTAAAATTTGGTATTAGAACTATTTGTTTTATACCAAGTATTTTGAACAATTCAACCAATCATATATTGGAACATTGTAATAAAATGCAAAAGAATATTTACCTAAAATAAATTTTATTTAAAATATTCCTAATTTGATTCTTATAAAATGAGAACCAATATCTATTACGTATTCAAAATTAAAAATAAAGAAAAACTAAACTAAACTGAAAAAACTAAATGAAAACAAAGACTACAAATTGTAAATATAATCTACTATATTTCTTGAATGGTCCTTCAGCATGGACGTCATTTCAAGAATTAAGTTGCAATTGTAAACTTAAGAGAAAAATTTGAGTTAATGACAAATGAATCAAACATTCAATTAATTTTTCTAAATTTTTTACTAAGTAAATCTAATTTACCTTATTTCCCCTTTTTCTTTTCCTCAAGATATTTGAGGCAATTTCTCTTCCAACGTCCATATATGTTGTAGTGAAAACATTTTCCTTTTGGCTCTTTGTTCTTAGCTTTGAATGTTTCTTTTTAGCATTAAGCTTGGTGTTCTTTTTAGCTAAGGTTTTATTCTTCTTTTTAGGATAATTGAAGATAACATGTGCTTCTCCAAATTTCTTATTTTTCTTCTTCATCGCTTTGAACTTCTGGGGTTCATTCAACAGTTGAATGAGAGTATAGCTCAACTTGTTCACCACCAAGTTATTTTAAAATTGAAAAAAAAAAACTATTCAGGAGAGATTCCAATATAAAGCTTATCTAGGACTCGTTATCGATGTGGGCTCCCTTCGTTTTTGCTATATTAAAGTAGTTCATCATGTTCAAAACTATCAGGTGTTACAAATTAACGTAGAGGAATTTTTTTCTAATTAATCTATATTATTATCATGGAATAGTCAGATCTACTTCAATATCATAAAAAATTATTCAACAACATGTAAATTCATGTTATTTTCAAAAATTAAAGGCATATTACTTACATTGAGTAAATATGGAGAATCAGTTGGATAATCAATGGATCCTCTACACTATATCTCGATTTCATTGTGGGATAAAACTTTTAGAAGAACCTAGGAAGAAAAATTAGGTTATTCTAAAAAGAAAATAAGAATGAATTTTTCTTCCTATTTTTAGACCTCAAAATCGGCAAGCAACGGAGAGGAGAAGAAGAGAGCTTTTCAATTTCTTGATAATTGAATTGTGTGAATTATGATTGACTTAAGCCTTCTATTTATAGGCGGATATTCTAATCAATTTAGGAAACCCCATTGGGATAAAGTGATAAAGGAAAAGACTTTCTTTTTTCTTTTTCATTCCCTTGGCAGAAAATATGAGATAATTATAAAGAAAAATGCCAATTTTTTCATTATTTATTTTATCTTGTATAAATATAATTTTATATCATTAGTTTACAAATTAATTCAGACAATTATCTTCTTAAAATATACATGTATGACCGAAAATACTCTACCAATTAACTAATAAATCTTATTTAATTTAATTAGTTATTTGGACAATTTTCCAATTGGGTTCATTAATCCAATTGGGCTAAATGCTCTCTCTTAATTTAAATAAGTCCAACTTAATTAATTATCAATTACCACTACAAAAAACTGTCAATTTGCGACCATGAAATTGCGACCAAATGGTCGTTTTTTGTCTATAATGCGACCAAAAAAGCGACAAAATAAGTGGTGGCCAAAAAGCTGGTCGGTCCAGAATTTGTGTTTAGTCACAAATATACGACCATAAATTTTTGGTCGCAAAAAAGTCAACCTTTTGAAAATACGACCAAATGGTCGTCAAAAAGTGACCATATGGTCGTAATTTATCTTGAAGATAAGTGACCAATTGGTCACATAAAAAAGTGACCAAATGGTCGTATTTTGTGTGACCAAATGGTCACTTTTAGACTCAGTCAAAATACGACCAGATGGTCGCCTAAAAAGTGACCATCTGGTCGTAATTTATGTGAAAGATAAGTGACCAATTGGTCACATATAAAAGTGATCAAATGGTCGTATGTTATGTGACCAAATGGTCACTTTTAGACTCAGTCAAAATACGACCAGATGGTCGCGTTAAAAGTGACCATATGGTCGCATTTAAGAATTTTTTTAAAAAATTTAAATTTCAATAATTAGTTAATTAGTTAATTAATTATTAATTATTAATTATTTATTTAATTAATATTAAAATTTAATAACAAAAAATTGGAATTAAAATAAAATATATATATATATATATCAAATATTCAAAAAACGTTTTATACACACGAAAGCATCCTAGAACTACTGCGGAGGGGCGGGGGGTGGCGGAGGAGGCGTCGATGATGAAGGGTCACCGCCTAGGGATCTGAAGTACGCGGCCAAAGCTGATGCGACCTGGGCCTCGACTCGTGCCTGCATGTCGGCCTCAATCGCAGCGACTCGAGTAACGAAGTGCTCGCGCATAGCGTCCATGTCCGCGTACAGCTGCTACTCAACCGGAGAAGGGTCAGAGCTAGTGCTCGCTCCGCTCCGCTGGGGCAGGGGCACTTCTGCGTAAAGGCGTCGCCCGTACGAGCTGAGCCCAGGAACTGACCCATCAGGCCGAACCCCTCCAGTAGCCTCTAAGAACGCCTCTCTACGGTCCTCCTGAGTAGGTTACGAGTCTGGTGTGGGCAACCGCTGACTCAAGGACTCCGTGAAACGTTCCTAAACATTTAAAATTCAGAAAATAAAATAGTTAATATATAAGGTAGGAAAAACTTGAAAGAAAAAATAATAATTGAAAAAATTATTAAATACTTGAACTGCTTTCGCCTTATCGTCGACGAACGTCCCGTCCTTCTTCGTGTGAAGAACGCAGGTGCGACTCATCAAAGGGACTGGCGCCGTGCTTCGCTTCCTAAAAAATTAAAGATTGAATAATAAAACATAATAAATTAATAACTAATTGAAAAAAGAAAACGAGAAAAAAGTACGTAAGTAAGAAAACGACGAAAAAAAACTTACCAATCGACGATGGTGCTCGTCGTGTGTCCGGGCCCCCGCTGTGTGTTTGTGGGATTTTTCACGCGGTTGGCCTTATTCCTGCTTGACACTGCCTTGCCCTCAGGAGTGCTCAAGCTCGCGAGAAGCCGTGCGTGGTCCTTCGGGCTCATCCACACGGGGCGGTTTGCTGCTTGCTTTCTGCGCACCCGGAACATGAGGTCCTTGAATCGATCCTGGACGTGACTGTCCCATAGGGGGAACAATCTACAGTCCGTGATATCGGGATCGATAACAGGAAACTTGCCCTGAAAAAATTGAAATAAAAAATTGTTAAAGTAATAAATTTATTTCTATAAATTTCAAAATTAATTAATTATGAAAATAAATGATGTTTTTTAC
The DNA here is from genome assembly GCA_028015215.1 of Gynostemma pentaphyllum. Classification (NCBI taxonomy): domain Eukaryota; kingdom Viridiplantae; phylum Streptophyta; class Magnoliopsida; order Cucurbitales; family Cucurbitaceae; genus Gynostemma; species Gynostemma pentaphyllum. The sequence goes on along the minus strand of CM051353.1, from coordinate 37,292,572 downwards.
CTTCCAATTGTTGTACATCCGAGCGTTTCTCCGTCGTCGGAATCTTCGCCAATGACGTCATTGGGTAGAGGCATGCTGGAGGACCTCGGAAACCGTTTTGAAACAGTTGTATGCGTTGTACTCTGCAAAATCATAAAAATTATTGTGCTATTAGAAACTATTAGTTAACGGAAAAAAAACACTTTGAAAAAAGTTTAAAGGTTTAAAAATTAAGTAATTAAAATAATAAACAAAATTACTTACGTATCCCCTTCAATCCGAAGGGTAGAGTCTGCGGCCCGAGACGGCTGCGTGCATGAAGTGGAGGGGCCAGCTGGATCCGACCCTGTTGCAGACCCGGACACATACCCTGATGCTAAGCCGGGAGTCGTGGCCAGGGAGTCCTGCGGCAGTCGTGGTGTCGCAGACTCAGTCTCAGGGACTGCATCATCGAGCGTGGTAGCAAGTCCCAGCTCGTAACCGAAAAGGATGTTGTCCAACTCCTCTGTAGTCAGGTCCGCATCAAGGGCAGCGGCAGTAGGTGGCTGCGGGGACTCCTCGTCACCCGCGTCGTCAGGCTCGTCTGACTGGGGAGGACGTCGTCTGCTCGTCATAATCCTACAACCAAACTAAACTAATTTAATACTAATTACGTAAGTAAAATATTCAAATAAATTAAATTAATTAATTAATGAAATAATGTAAATTAAACTAACATAAATTAAGTAAATAATTTAAAATAAACTAATTAATTAATTTGAATAAAAGTAAATTAAAATTAGATTAATTGAACTAAAATTAATTAAATTAAACTTAACATTAACTAATTAAAACTAAAATAAACTAATTATTTAATTTGAATTAAAGTAAATTAAAATTAGATTAATTGAAACTAAAATTAATTGAATTAAACTAAATTAAGTAATGAAGAATTAAAATAAATTAGATTAATTGAACTAAAATTAATTAAATTAAACTTAACATTAATTAATTAAAACTAAAATAAACTAAACTAAGAAATTAATTAAAGTAAACTAAGTAATGAAGATTTCAACTATTAGATTACCCTAAACTAAAATTAATTAAATTTAAAATTAGATTAATTGAAACTAAAATTAATTGAATTTAAAATTAAAGTAAACTAAGTAATGAAGATTTCAACTATTAGATTACCCTAAACTAAAATTAATTAAATTTAAAATTAGATTAATTGAAACTAAAATTAATTGAATTTAAAATTAAAGTAAATTAAGTAATGAAGATTTCAACTGTTAGATTACCCTAAACTAAAATTAATTAAATTTAAAATTAGATTAATTGAAACTAAAATTAAAGTAAACTAAGTAATTAATTAAATTTCAACTATTAGATTACCCTAAACTAAAATTAATTAAATTTAACTAACATTAATTAAACTTAATTACTAACATTAATTAATAAAAACTAAACTTAACTAAACAAATTAATTAAATTAAACTAAATTAAAATTAGATTGATTGAACTAAAATGTATCAATTAATTAAAGTAAACGAAATTAGATTAATAAACCTTACGTAAACTAAGTACTTAATTAAACTAAATTACATTAATTAAACTAAAATTAAGGAAATTAACACATTTAAACTAAAACTTAAACTAAAACTAACTAAAAATAACTTAAAACGGATAGGAAACTAACCTCGAAATAGAAATCGGGATTGGAGGTTTAGGGTGTTTAGGTTTAGAGTAGGAACGGGGAAAAAAGAACGGGGAACGGAACGGGGGAAAGAGAGAAAAGAAAGAAAAGGGAGAAAGAAAAAGATAAAGGAAGAAAAGAAACGGGGGAAAGGAAAAGGGATCTGATTTTAAATCAGATTTTGCGACCAAATGGTCGCAAATATGTAATAATGACAAGAAACGAAAGGCCACGAGTGCTGGGTAAATACGACCAAATGGTCGCATTTCTTGAGATATTTGCGACCATATGGTAGCATTTCTTGGAAAAGCGACCATATGGTCACCACTTTGCCTCGATCCATAATAGCTGTCATATCACGAGTTCCATCAATATTTACGACCATCTGGTCGCAATAATGAAATTCACAGCCAAATATTGCGACCAGATGGTCGTAATCTTTAAATTCACCGCCATAAATTTCATGAAAATTTAAATTTACCGCTCATATTTGCGACCGTATGGTCGCAATTTCACTTATATTTTTTTAGAAAATATAATTATACTTTTCCAAAAATGCGACCATTTGGTCGCCTTTCCCTTCTAAATTACTACCATGTGGTCACCTTTTGTGTGAAATTGCGACCATTTGTTCGCAAATATTAATATATATATATTTTTTTAATCATTCCTTAAAAGAAATAGTTTTAATTTAATTAAACACATACACACACATTGAATAATCAAGTTAACGAAATATCTCATTCATCATCGTCTCCAAGAAGTCCGTCACATAAAGTCTTCTTCTGTTTCTTCATCAGATTCATCGTCTCAAATAAATTCAGCATCAATGTCACGTGCATGAGAAGTGGAAGCATTTGTATCATCATCATCATGCAATGTTATCGTTCCATCGTTCAAAGGACGAACAGTACTTGCATTCTGACCATCATCGATTGCACGAGATCTTATCTCATCTTCTTGAAAAGCAACAGCTTCCTCTGCATGGTCGTCTTTCTCGGACAAGTTTTCTTCTACCTGGTGTGGTTTAACTTTACAAACAACTAACCAATCTGTCAGATCTCGTCTATTAATCGGATAGTTCAGGTAATAAACTTGAATCGCCTGTGAAGCCAGGACGAACCTATCAGCAGTGCGCATATGCTTAGACTTGTTTACCCCAACGATTTGTAAATGATCAATTTTACGGACTCCGCCTAGTCTGGTTGTCTCGAACCAAATGCAGTTGAACACAACAATGCGTTTTAGCGTCGGACTTGCGTATTTAATCTCAAGAATCTCATCGATTACTCTGAAGTAATCATCTTCGTTTTTGCCGAACACGTGACCTTTTATGCAAACACCACTGTTGTTTGTTGCCCTGTTCACTGAATGCGCCTTCGTTTGAAATCTGTAACCGTTACCGACGTATCCACCATACGACCTTGCTATCTGTCCAGGTCCCTTTGCCAAAGAAATGATGCGAGGATCATCCACCGGTAATGTAGGGGAGTTAACTTGTGTCATTGTCCACATACAGTACTGTTAGGAATATAGTAATTGTTTCATCATAATACAACGGTTTTTTGACAATTTAATTAAAATAACTCATGTATGCACTGAACCAAGAACGAAACTCTTTGTCGATTATTGACCCCTCCTCAGCGTCCGTAAGACCAACTCGTGTCATTCGAACGTATACGTTTAGAAATAATCTGTATGTTACAAAAATAGTTAGCAAATATTTTGTAATTGTTTATGCGATGAAATAATGTTAAGTTACAAACTCACTCTATGTAAGGCTCGATCTCTGCGCAGTTGCATAACACGTATGTCTGCATTACGTGATACTCAGAATCGGTCAACGGCCTACACACTAATCTTCCAACTGTCATGCTAGGTTTCGTGAAAATCGGCAAGTCGTTCATGTCAACACCTTCAAGTAAATTTTCGACAATGTTTCGTTTCACCGGTTCAAACTGCTCTGCAATGTGTTGATCAAAGTAGTATGAACAAAATGTGGTAGTCTCTTGCGTCAGGTACGCACTACAGATAGATCCTTCTACTCGTGATCTATTTCCGACCATCTTTTTGAACCGACGTAAGTACCTGTGGTACAAAACATAATTTACATTCGATGATCACTGTACTGATTTATACGCGTACATTACAAAATAACTGTGCTTACCTTTCAAATGGGTACATCCAGCGGTAATGTACGGGACCCCCTAAGAATGCCTCGTATGGAAGATGCATTGGAAGATGCTCCATGGAGTCAAAAAGGCCAGGTGGGAACATTCGCTCCAACTTACAAATAATAACGACGATCTCTGAACTCATTGAAGCGACGGTGAGCTTCGACTCTGTACATGTCAAGTCATTGAAAAAAACACTCAACCGGGCAAGCGGCTCCTAATGTCTATTCTCTAGGAACGGTTGAACGCGACAGGCATCAATCGTTGCATGAATATATGACAGTCGTGGCTTTTCATCCCGAACATGATATGTTTTTGACTGTCTATACACCGACTCAAATTCGAAACGTATCCGTCCGGGAATTTATTGGATTTGATCCACTCAAATAATGTTTTCTTTTCATCCGTCGTCAACATGTACTTTGCTTTTGCGTAATTATCATTGTCGTCAGGCTCCAACTCAGGACGGTGACATATCTCCCGTATATCGTAACGTGCCTTCAGATTGTCCTTCGTTTTACCCGGAACGTTCAAAATCGTATTGAAAATGTTGTCGAAGAAATTCTTCTCGATATGCATTACATCAAGATTGTGTCTAATTAGTAGATCTTCCCAATACGGTAGATCCCAAAAAATACTCTGTTTCTTCCAACCTGCGTTTTTCCCAGCCGCATTGTTTGCACTCTCTGCACCTTCCATTGCAATCTTCTGCATCCCTATAGCATCTATACCGTGAAGAATCTATCTTCCACTATACATGGTCAGGGGGGTTTGTTTTCTTACTCGTCGACCCTTCTTCTAGTCACTGCCGTTTGAACGGAAAGTGTGATTCAACGGCAAAAATCGATGGTGACAGTCAAACCAACAAGTTTTCCGACCATTTCTGAGATAAAATGCATCTGTGTCTAGCATGCAATGTGGACATGCGTATGTCCCCGCCGTACTCCATCCTTTAAGAGGAGGAGAATGAGGTTCACACAATTAACTACATTGACTAAGGAAAGCAATACCAAAAGCTAACACAGACTCAAAAATGTATATGAAAGCAATTAAAGATCAACATACCTGACAACATTGAATACGCAGAAGTCACTGATTGTCCAGATTAACGCGGCGTGCATCAAGAAATTTTGTTTCTTCGAAATGTCGTACGTCATAACACCGTCAGTCCACAACCTTTTCAACTCTGCAATAAGTGGTTGCAAATACACATCCAGGTTCCGTTTTGGACTTTTCGGCCTAGGTACGATCCAACGTTAGAAAAATCACCTGGGTCTCGCATGCACAACGAGGGAGGCAAGTTATACGGGGTTACCATGGTCGGCCAAACTGAATATTGTGCCCTGGATGCCCCGACGGGTTGAAGCCATCTGTGCATAAGCCCAATCGACGTTTTCGGATCTTGTGCAAAATCCAGGATGACAATTATTTAAATGCTTCCATGCCGCAAGATTCGAGGGATGTCTCATAACACCTTCATCCTGTGAATGCTCGTGATGCCATCTCATGTGCGAGGTCGTCACATCCGATGCATACAACCGTTGTAAACGTGGGGTCGTGGTAAATAGAACATGCGGGCGTTCGGGAATCAAGTGCGTTTCCCTTGTTTGTATCTTGGAAGAAAACAGAATTTGCAATGATGCAGGTCCTCATCCACATCCCAAGAAATCATGCATCCGTTTTGACACGAATCTATTTTCTCCACCGGGTAATCCAAGTCCCTCTACTAGCTTTTTCGTGTCGTACAAAGCGTGGGGCATATTATTTTCTTCTCAGGGAGCGCATCGACGAAACCACGATGCAATCGCATCAAATCCTCTAGGGTATGTTGTACTCGCGCCTTTATATTTAAAAGTTCTGTAGCACCAGAAAATTGACTTACCTCACACCCATCGTACAATGGTCTACCAGGTTCGTCTTTAGCATCTCATGCATCTTTCGTGCATCCGGATTCATTTCCTCTTCAACAACCCGTTCATCTTCGTCTATGTTTAAACTTTCACAGAAATTTTCATTGCCCCCATACCCGCACCATCAAGTATCATTTCTTCGCATCGACTATCTTGTTGTTCATCATTCCGTTCTTCGTCAACAACCTCTACATTCGAGCCGCTACCTTCGTATCGTCTCGATTCCTGTAATGCAGCGTCGAACATTTCCTGTGTTTCCCCCTGAAACACCCAGTGATAATAATCATGCACAAATCCCCAACTATAAAGATGCACCTTCAACTCTGTAACCGGTATGATTCTCTTATTGTCGCATTTCCTGCACGGGCAACGTAGCTTTCCACCATACTTTTCATAATAGACAGTTGTCAGGCAAAACTCAACAAACTGTTCAACCCCGGCCACGAACTCATCGTTCAAATACCCGTCTATCAAACGAACATACATTCACTCTCTCATTTTCTTTTTTCTTAATGCTAACAAACAATGGGTGGAGGGATTTTATAATGGACTCCTCTGCTCATTTGCGACCAGATGGTAGTATTTTTGCTGCCATCTGGTCGCATTTTCCCTCCAAATTTTCCCGCCACTTTCCTTACTGCCCAGAGTCACATCAAGTCAAAATTTACGACCAGATGGTCAATTTTTTGGTGACCAGTTGGTAGCTTTTATCTCACCAAATTTTTTATAAATTATTGGTCACATAAAATCACAGAATTTGCGACCATCCGGTCATGTCTTAATGTGACCACGTGGTAGCTTAATTCCTGCCAAAATTTTAAGCGACCACTAATCAATACAGGTCACAAAAATTGCGACCAGATAGTCACTTTTAATTGTGACCACTTGGTAGCTTTTTTCCCTCCAATTTTAAGCTACCACTGGTCAATAAATGTCACAAAAATTGCGACCAGGTAGTCACTTATAATTGTGACCACTTGGTAGCTTTTTTCCCTCCAAAATTACACGCCATTTTTTGCTACCAAGACATATTTTAGTCATAAAATTGCGACCATCTGGTCGTTTTTTTAGGTGACCAATTGGTCACTTCTTTCGCGCCATAATTTCGCGCCATTTTTTATGACTACTTCTGCTTTTAGTCGCAAACTGGTCTAAAAAAAAGTGACCAGATGGTCACTTAAAGTCAACCTTCAAAGAAAGTGACCAGGTGGTCACCAAAACACCACCACTTTTGTTTGGTCGCAAATTTCTGGTCGCATTTTGACAGTTTTTTTGTAGTGTACCATTTAAATACAATACTTTATTTAAATTGTAACGTCCCATTATTTTACAAAGAATTTTTTAATTTTTTAATTTTTTAATTATTTATTATTTATTTTAATTATTATTATTTTATGTAAAACACTTAATTTAATTTTAGAGTTGATTAATTTAAATTTTAGATTTAATTTAGAATTTATAACTTAGAATTTACAAGTTTATTTCGTTCGTAAATCCTTTTAATTGTGTTATTAGCTTAAATTTAGTTTGGGGCGTATTAATAATTTTTAACGGGCCAATTAATAATTATTAATCACCTTTTGCTTTGGGTTTCGTTTTTAAAAGCTAAAAGCAAAAAAGGGACGAGTTCGTAATTTTTTGAATTCTTAAAATATCTAAACATTATTCACTCATCTTCTTTATATTGACCAAATAGTGAAATTTTTACATAATTTTTTTCTTCTCCTTCTTGCCAACCGTGGACACCATTGTGGGGGACGATTTCTGTGACGACCCGACACTTTTAAATAATTTAAATTAGAAAATACAGTGAAAGTCGTTATATTTTAAGAAAATTGGCGTGGTTATGTTTGAAAATTGGCTAGCCCAAATAGAGATTATGTAAGGTTGTTCATTGGAGAATCAGTTGGGCTTAAGGAACAAGATGTATCATGGAGGTTAATACGGTGTAAATACCTAGCCATGGATACAAACTAACTTGTGAAGGATCAAAGTGTAGTTAATGATTATAGCCAATGGACATAACTATGTCTATAGTACTAAGAGTGCAACTCTAGATATTTAGTGGAGTTATCTAGGAGTTAATGAATGAGAATTAATTAATTAAAAGGAGTTTTAATCAAAGGTAATTCTGGATCATTGGAGCTTAGTCCTATAGGTCCATTAAGTCCTCCGAGCTAACGCATGTAATCGAGAACATAAATTAATATGATTAATTTCTCTTTGGAAAATTGGAAATGAATAGAGGAGTCTATTCAATTAATTAAAGGAAATTAAATAGAGGAGTCTATTTAATTATTTAATTAATGGTGGAATTAAATAGAGGAGTATATTTAATTATTAAATAGAAGAGTCTATTTAATTATAAGAGATTAAATAGAGGAGTCTATTTAATTAAATTAATTTTGTGTTGTCCAAAATTAATGGGGATTTAAATAGAAGAGTCTATTTAAATATTTAATTTGAAATTATCAAATTAAATGAGGAAATAAATAAAAGGAGTTTTATTTATTTAATTATTTAAAGGAATTGTTCCATTAAATAATGAGGAAAATAAAAATGCCCAATATTATCATTGGATGATGATGGGGGCGTGTGGCCCAAGGTGGGGTCACACGCCCCCCCTTGGTCAAAGGGTTGACCAAAAAGTTTGCATTTTTATTTATTTAAAATATATATGAATATCTTAATTTTAAATTAATGTGATTAATTTAAAATGGAAGATATGGAATATCTTATTTAAATTAATATGATTAATTTAAATGAAAGATATGGAATGTTTTATTATGGAATAAAATATAATATCTTTATTATTCAAATATATTTTAGAATATCTTAATTAATTATTTATTAATTAAAAAGATATTCATAAGATTTTCTGATGCCTTGGTTTTCCTATAAATAGGACCTTTGGGGTGACCCCAAAACACACAACCAAGAGAGTTAAAGTAAATGCTCAGGAATTTCCTCTCCTCCCTCTCTCTTGCGCCGCCCATAGGGTGATTGGGAAGAAAATTCTTCTTCTCAATTTTTCCTTTTTTTCAAAGGAGATAGTGCCCACGCACCGATTCTCTTTTATGCTTAGTGAGGAAGATCTTTTTGGTGGTCCCTGGATCGTAACCATCGAAGAACGAGGAAGAGTCAGACACTTCTCGACAAGGGTTAGTTTTTCTTTTATGCATTTACAATTTTGAATTTATTATACTGCAAGGAAAGATCCGTTGGGACTTCCGTTTGAGAACTCTTCTAGAGGCCTCAATCCCAACAACTGGTATCAGAGTAGTCTTGTTAATATAATATTTTCAAAATTATATGATGGGAATTGAAAACGATTTTAAAAACGGTTTTAAAATTGTGGTTTTGCGTTTTGGTTGAATTAGGATTTATTGGCCTAGGGTTTTCTTTCCTACAAATTTTGTAAACCCTTCATTGGGTATAGGAAAATTTTGTAATCGTTTTAGTCATATGGAATATCGATCGAAACGATGGAGGAAAGAAAAGATGAACCGGATCCCGACCGGTACCGAAGGAGTCGGTACCGCGAGCTGCAGGTGGAGAAGACCACCACACGGCGGCGGCGGCGCTGCCCGCCGCCAAGCGGCAAAACGAAAAAAAAAAAAAAAAAAAAAAAGAGGGGTGGCGGCGGCGCCTAGGGTTAAAACCCTAGGTGCCTCCCCTCGGTTTTTCAATTTTCGTTTTTCTGGAGATCCTAGAGATGTTCGTGATGAAGATTATTTTTATATTAGATATAGGTTTAATTTTCATAGATTTGGCCAATAGTATCCCAACCAAAATTGCTTATTTATTTATTATATATGTGATATATATAAATATTAATTATTCATGCATAATGTATGCCATAAATAATTATTCCCATCATAAATGCATAAATGCCATGATCATGCATCATTAATAGAGATTATTGATATTATGCTCATGCCTTGTATAAATATAATTGTTATATTTATTGTGCTAGAATTTTAATTAAGGGGTTAATTAGTAATTACTAGCAGCATGTTTTAGGTTTTAATTAAAATGGTCTAAAAGAGTTTAGTAACCAATATTTTAATTAATTGTTTAGTTTTAAATAGGATTTGAAACTAAAACCTAAAAGATGAGGTGTCACTATTTTTAATTAAAGAGTTAATTAAAAATTAATGAAGTTGAGTTTATTAATTTAAATATAACTCTGGCGAGAAAGCTCTGCCCAAGATAAGAGGTTATTTAATCGTTCCATTAACACGGGACCCCTCTAACTGGGAGCGATCTGGGAGTCATATTCTATTAATAATTCTCTTCATTGAGACGGTGCATAATGTGTTAGGATTAATAGAGATTAATCACTTGGCTTTCACATTAAAATCAATCTAACCAATCTATAAGAGCTATTATAAGTTAGATTGAACTTAAATATTAGAGGTAGCCTGGGCATATCTAAGTTAAAAGCCTTAGCTAGCTATATTGAGTGGGAGAAGGACAAGTGACAATGTGTCCTGCGGTCTCCAAGTTGGAATCAATGTGTGAGGTTCATATAGGGCTTCTGTGGTGTTGGTAACTCTTCACTCATTCCCTCCGGAAAGTAACCGTATGAATCAATACCCGGGTGATTCTCTTTGGGATAGGATTTTTTAATGCTCTTGATGTTTGACTCTCCCTTCGGTGACACTCATCAAGATAACTTTAAGCGATCTAAAACTTGGGTTACACTCAAAGGGATTCATTTAGAAAGATACTTAAGACTCTTGATGTTTGACTCTCTCTTCGGTGACACTCATCAAGATAACTTTAAGCGATCTAAAACTTGGGTTACACTCAAAGGGATCCATTTAGAAAGATACTTAAGACTCTGGATGTTTGACTCTCCCTTCGGTGACACTCATCAAGAATAATATTTAAGTGATCTAGATGTTTCGCCTGACCAAAACATGGTAACTAATAGAACTGTAGGATATGAGATAGCCTGGGAATGTTCATTAGTTGAGAGGAGTCTCATTTTAGTGGGAGGGAACCTTGACCTGCCTACGTAGGCATCTGTAACGACCCAAATCCGTTAAATCCTTTAAATTCAAATGCACAGCGGAAGACTCAATTTTAAAGAAAAACGGCATGGGTTCGTTTAAAACTCGGATAAACCAAAACCTGTTTACATCGACCCAATTCAGAGAAAGCAATAAAAATGAATGGAATGTGCATTCCAGCTTAAAAGTAAAATTCTAAAAGAACTTTAAAACCATAAGACAATTACAATTTTGGACAAATGCTCTATTGAGCTAAAAACATAAAGTATGAAGGATGATGAAGTTTTACAAGCATTTCAAGAATGCTAAACCAACATGATTCCATGTTCCTGTCCATCCATCATCTCGACCAGTCATACGGAGCCACCTCCTCTACCACGTCCCCCTCATAAAGATGTACCTGAAAAAAAAAAGTTAAGTGCAGCAACATTAGCATTAAAATGCTAGTGAGAATAAAATGAAAGCCAGTAACTCTATGGACCAAATTCCATACCGGAAATTATGTCCAAAGTTCTAAATTTCTCTTTACTACCCATTCTACACTTCCAAATCATAATAATCATACACCAATCAATTTCCCAAATTCCAAATCATATCGAGCCACATCTAAGACCAAATCCGTACCAAATCACAATACCATATCATATTACCACATCTAAATATCTCGTAACGTGTTACCGTATGTTACCACGTCAACATACTAACACGTACGGCGTTACCATATCAAGTGTTCTCGTAGCGTGATACCGTATGGATCAACATCAACATACTACCACGTACGGTCTTACCAAATCACGTATCATCATATCGCGTTACCGTATGGATCAACAACAACATACTAACACGTACAGTCTTACCAAATCACATATCACATACTACCAATTCTCAAATTACCATATGTTGCCACATATTACCACATAAGGTATTACCATCGAAAACCAAACACTTGTACAAAGGATAAGCATGTATCTACGTAACAACTAACAAACAAGCTGGGATGCTCAGTATATGAACTCGACCTATCTGCCAATCTTGCCATATAACACCCGCTCATAGCCTGTTTCATCTATGAACCTGTTATATCACAAGATCATATCACATAGTATCTCGATATGTGACGCCCATAGCCTCTTTCATCTATGGACTACACATATCCATAAGTATCCCGATAAGTGACGCCCATAGCCTCTTTCATCCATGGACTACACCTATCCATAAGTATCCTGATATAGTGACGCCCATAGCCTCTTTCATCCATGGACTACACGTATATCCATAAGTATCCTGATAAGTGACGCACATAGCGCTTTCATCCATGGACTACACATATCCATAAGTATCCTGATATAGTGACGCGCATAGCCTCTTTCATCCATGGACTACACCTATCCATAAGTATCCTGATATAGTGACGCCCATAGCCTCTTTCATCCATGGACTACACATATCCACAAGTATCCTGATATAGTGACGCCCATAGCCTCTTTCATCCATGGACTACACATATATCTATAAATCGGTTCATTAAATGAGCACCTCAACACAAACAACTAACAAACAATACAATCATACTACAATTACACTCAATAACATGCTTATCTTTTGTACTTAAAATGTTGCTTCTTACCAAAAGTCCCGAGTACATCAATCGTACTATCATCATGATTCCATATTCAACGACACTACCACAATCCACACCAAACCTTATTATCATTAGAACTTTCATACTCCACATTATTACTATATTAAAATACAATCCTTATTACTCACACAAGGTAATAAGTTCGTAAAAACACTAACCAATATCATCACTAATGCCATATTCCACGAAGTCTTATAACTCCCAAATAAGCAAAATTGATGTTTAACTTCATCATGTCACAAATGACAATAAATCACCTTAAATCCCAAGAATAATTTCCAAGCCATTACCATAAACCACGAGTTGACTTTCCAACATTTTCCTTTACTTTACTTTGATCAAAACTACGTAAAGTAAATTCAATTCACAACTTTATCTCAAAATCTCTATAATCTTTAATACTCATAAGGATAACCTCTAAGCTACTTTGATCTAAAACTACTCAAAATACCTTAGACTTCCACTTTCATCTAAACTCTCCAATTTCTCCTAAATTCTCCAATTTCATCTTACAAGACTTCCAAATATACTCAAACTTGTCTTTCCACCCAAATTCACTACAAACTCCAAGGTCACTCCGCTCACTTCCGAGTCTAAAGTCACCAACCAATAAGTATTTACTCCTAGGAGATTTTTTTGTCACTTAACCTCGATCAACAAAATCGTAATGAAACTTAATTCATAAAATTACTAACTTCCATTTTAAACTCACCTTAGAATTGAAATCGAACTTCGAGAGTGTCGAGATAGATCCCACGCGAGCAATTACCAACCTACAAATAAGTTAAATCCAATAAACATTAATTAACCAGAAATTGAACCATCGACGTCTAAACGCGTAAAACGACGAAAAACCCGGTTTTTAGCCTTATGGTGCTCTCAGCCAACAGGAGAGAAAATGAGGTTCGTGTTTGGTTTTTCGACTTTTAGGCATTTTAGAGGTGTTCCGGGTTGATTTCGGATACTTTGGAAGCCGCGATAACAATGGGTAACCGTATTTTAGGGTTTTACTCGATAATCGATTTCCGAAAAATTAAGTAAAATACAAAATCATAGCAAACTAAACACCCTAGCCATGACCAAGTGAAAGAAAATCATACAGGACGGGTTTTCGATTCGACTCGGGTTTAGGTCCAAGAGAACAACCTCATCCAAAGTGATTTTTCCTAACTAGAATTCACAAACAACACCCGGGAAAAACGAATCAAGGCTTACATACAAGATTGGAAATAAAGAAAACACAAAAACCCATTTCTTCCTCACCTTGTATCTCCTGGATCTTTAATGGATTGGCTCGATTGATGGGATGGGTAGAAAGTACGTCTTGAGAGCTTTCCAACGAGCGAAGGCACGATGAAAACGGTCGAGAAACGAAGCCGGGGCGACACTTTCTTTCTCTTCTCTTGTTTTCTCTCTAAGCTACGGGTTTGGGAGCTCCATTTTCACTTTTTCCTTTCATTTTTCTTATCATTATCCTTGAAATATATGAAATAGATATATATAAAGAAAGTTTGGTAAAAGACCATATTGCCCCTCCTCTTATTTCCTTAAGAAAACTTATTCCGTGTGCTCGTTATTTCACGTTTCTAATTCCAATACAACTTCACTACTTCTAATCTATCTTAAAAGTATTTAACAATAAATAATGGGCCCGCGAATAATTTTTAATACGTCCAAATCTAATTTAAGCTAATAAAACGATTAAAAAAAGCTTTCGAACGAAATTAACTACTAAATTCTAAATTACTAATTCTAAAATTAAACTAAATACTTTGATTAAAGTAAATGAATAAATAAATGAAATATTAAATAAAAAAAATTCACTCCAAAATAACGGAACGTTACAGCATCGTTCCTGTTTCACTAATATACCATGGCATTGAAATTGTGTTTTTAAGGTTTTAGAATTTCATTAAATGTGCATTCATGCATCACGTTTAATAGATGCCAAAAGTATGAATGAATGGATATGTAAAATTGTATTACTATGCATGTGTTTATTTATTTATCAGCAATTATGTCGAATTCTCTTATTGCAATTCTTGCTACTGAAAAATTGAATGGTGAAAATTTCGCCACTTGGAAAAACAACATCAATACCATTCTGATTATTGAAGATCTCAAATTCACCCTTCTGGAGGTATGTCCTCCAGAACCGCCTGCTAATGCCACTCGAACGGTTCGAGAGGCATATGATCACTGGATCAAGGGTAACGAGAAAGCTCGTGTCTATATATTGGCTGGACTTACTGAAGTCGTATCCAAGAAACTTGAACCTCTGCCTACAGCATATGAGATGCTGTAATCTGCACAAGAGATGTTTGGCAAGCCATCCGAGCAAGCCAAACATGAGGCTCTCAAGTACATCATGAATGCTCGCAGAAAGAAGGAACTTCGGTTAGGGAACATGTCCTTAACATGATGGTCCATCTAAATGTGGCTGAGATGAATGGTGGAACTATAGACGAGACTAGCCAGATCAGCATGATTCTTGAAACCCTTCCATATAGCTTCTTATCGTTCAAGAGTAATTATATTCTGAACAAGGTGGGCATGAACATGTCCCAAATTCTTAATGAGCTGCAGACTTTCGAGTCTATGTTGCTGAAAGGCAAGAAGACAAAAGCTGTGGAAGCAAATGTTGCTTCTGCTCATGATGCCTCTAGCTCGGGCTCTAAGAATAAGAAGCCAAAGTTCTGGAAAAAGAAGGGTAAAGGAGCAAACAAGAAATCCAACAGAGGAAAAGTTCCCAAAGGAAAGTGCTATCACTGTAATGGTGAAGGGCACTGGAAAAGGAACTGTCCCAAGTTCCTAGAAGAGAAGAAAAAGGGCAAAGAAGGTAAATATGATTTATTCTTCTTGGAAACCTTTAATGTGGAGGATTGTAAATCCACCTGGATACTTGATTCAGGCGCCACTAATCACTTCTGCTCTTCCTATCAGGGAAGTAACTCTTGGAGAAAGATCAAGCCTGGAGAAGTGTCTCTGAGGAATAGCGTGGGGCAGATGGTGGATGCAGAAGCTGTTGCTGATATAAAGTTATCTTTTAATAATAAAATGTTTATTTTCCTGAACACTGTTTATTATGTTCCTGGTTTAAACCGGAACATAGTTTGTTTGGGTTGTATTCGTAAACAACATTATACCGTTGATTTCGGTATTAATAAAGTTGATATTTTTAAAGATGGAAACTTTATTTGTTCAGGAATAGAAGATAATAATTTATATATACTAACACCGTTAGTATGTGCAACACTTTATAATACTGAGTTGTTCCAGACTGCAGAGTCTAGAACTAATAAAGGTAGAATTTCTAAAGATGAGACCCTTCTATGGCATCTAAGGCTTGGCCATATTAACCTCAATAGAATTCAAAGACTGGTTAAAAGTGGACCTCTAAGTAACTTAGAGCTTGGTACACTCCCAGTATGTGAATCCTGTATAGAGGGTAAAATGACCAAGCGTCCTTTTTCAGCTAAAGGAAATAGAGCCACAGAACCACTAGAGCTTATCCATTCAGATCTTTGTGGTCCGATGAATGTAAAAGCTAGAGATGGATATGAGTACTATGTGTCTTTTATAGACGACTACTCAAGGTATGGGTACATTTACCTGTTGTAATTCAAGTCTGAAACTCTTGAAAAATTCAAGGAGTTTAAAGCTGAAGTTGAAAAGCAACTTGGTAAATCTATCAAGACACTTCGAACAGATCGTGGTGAGGAGTATATGGACTATGAGTTCAAAGACTACTTGATAGAAAATGGGATTACATCCCAACTTTTAGCTCCTGGTACACCTCAGCAGAATGGTGTAGCCGAAAGAAGAAATAGAACCTTACTCGAAATGACGAGATCAATGATGAGTTATTCATCATTACCAGAATCTTTCTAGGGTTACACATTGGAGACTGCGTTATACATCCTAAATAGGGTACCTTCTAAAAGTGTTTTAGAAACGCCTATTGAGTTATGGTCAGGATGTAAAGTAAGCTTGCGTCACTTCCGAGTATGGGGATGTCCAGCACACGTGCTGAAAACGAACCCTACGAAATTAGAATCACGGTCTAAGGTATGCTTCTTCGTAGGCTACCCTAATGAGACACGTGGTGGATTGTTTTATAGTACTGAAGAGAATAAGGTATTTGTGTCAACAAATGCTACATTCTTGGAAGAGGACTATCTAGGAAACCACAAATCTCCTAGTAAATTAGTACTAGAGGAGATGATTCCAAGTGAAACCACTAATGAGCCAATAATTGTTGTTGACTTGCCTATCTCTTCAAATAGGAAGAGAAATTCTAGTCAAATCCAGTTAAGTCCCCGTCGTAGTGGAAGGGTATCCAAGTTGCCCGAACGATATTTGGGATTAACTTAGGTCAATGATGGCGGTATTGACTGGAGGATCCATTGTCTTATAAGGAAGCAATGGTGGATGTTGACAAAGAAAAATGGCTAAAAGTCATGGATCTCGAGATGGAGTCCATGTACTCCAACTCAGTCTGGGAACTTGTAGATCAACCAGTTGGGGTAAAACCCATTGGGTGCAAGTGGATCTATAAGAGGAAACGTGGAGCCGATGGGAAAGTGGAGACTTTCAAGGCTAGACTTGTAGCAAAGGGGTATTCCCAAAAGGAAGGGGTGGACTATGAGGAAACCTTCTCTCCTGTTGCTATGTTAATGTCTATTAGTACTCTTCTATCCATAGCAGCCCATTTCGATTACGAAATTTGGCAGATGGATGTCAAGACAGCATGTCTGAATGGCTATCTTGAAGAGAGTATCTATATGCTCCAACCAGAGGGATTCATTGTTCAAGGTGAAGGACAAAAAGTTTGTAAGTTGCTAAAATCCATTTATGGATTAAAGCAAGCTTCACGGTCTTGGAACAAACGATTTGACACTACGGCCAAATCATATGGCTTTGAACAGAATGTTGATGAGTCTTGTGTTTACAAGAAGATACTCAACAAGGGTGTGGTTTTTCTCATTCTGTACGTGGACGATATCTTACTTATTGGGAATAATGTAAGGGTATTATCGGACGTTAAGAAATGGCTAGCTAACGAATTCCAAATGAAGGATTTGGGAGAGGCTCAATATGTTCTTGGTATCCAAATAATAAGGAACCGAAAGAACAAGATGTTAGCGTTGTCTCAGACATCCTATATTGACAAAATAGTTGCCAAGTATGGGATGGATAAATCCAAGAAAGGAGTGTTACCTTTCATGCATGGGATTTATTTAACTAAGGACCAATGTCCTAAAACTGCTTAAGAAGTTGAGAGTATGAGACAATATCCTTATGCATCAGCAGTTGGAAGTCTAATATATGCGATGTTGTGTACTAGACCGGACATCTGTTATGCAGTAGGGATAGTAAGCCATTACCAATCAAACACTGGTTATGAACATTGGGTTGCAGTCAAGAATATTCTCAAGTATCTTCGGAGAACGAGAGAACATGTGCTAGTGTACGGTAAAGAGGATTTGATTCTCAAGAGGTACACGGATTCTAACTTTCAGGCAGATAAGGATTCTAGGAAATCCACGTCTGGATCAGTTTTCACACTTTGTGGTGGAGCCATTATTTGGAGGAGTATAAAGCAAAGTTGTATTGCTGACTCCACAATGGAGGCTGAGTACGTAGCCGCTTGTGAAGCTGCTAAAGAGGGTGTCTGGCTTAGGAAGTTCCTAACCGATCTGGAGGTAGTACCGGACATGGACAAACCCATAACACCGCTTCGTGATAACAGTGGTGTTGTAGCCAACTCCAAAGAGCCTAGAAGCCACAAACGGGGAAAGCACATAGAGATAAAGTATCACCTGATAAGGGAGATAGTCCAAAGAGGAGATGTTGTAGTGACAAAGATAGCCTCTGAGGATAATATTATCGATCCATTTACAAAGACGCTCTAGGCTAAGGTGTTTGAGCGTCATATGGGTAGTTTAGGATTACTAGATAAATCTCTGTAAAGCTTAGTGCAAGTGGGAGATTCTTTGGGGTTTTCGCCCTAAATCTTATGTAATCCAATTAAACTATAAATAAATAAAGGAATTATTAATTAGTAATATTTACATTGTCATTTATTATTAGTTTAATAAATGTAATCCATCATAAGATCCAGAGTTACGTATGATAACTTAAAGTGAGCATATGATGCAGGAAGATTCACTTAAGTGTAACTCAAATAGTCTGTGGTACATGAATAAAGGTTGGGTGCCTTATTTCTGGTAACACCACTAACACGGCCCACTTGTGCATTGGCACAAGTGATCTCATCTGGATCGCTCATGTAGAGACATATGAGTGGGGGTGTTGCTGCAATAGAGATTGTAGTAGACTGGACTAAGATAAACTTACTGTCTTCTGGGAAAGCCGTTACAGAAAGACACTTCGTTTATCAACCGGTTGATCATGTACAATTGATCTTAATCCTAAGTGGATTACGAACTCCTGTTCGCAAGAGACAAGCCTTTGATTTACATAGGTGAGAGTGACTCGTATAGTTCTCTCAATATGCCTCCCACTTTGGGGATTGCATCTTGCTTATAGCTAGGAACGTAATTACACAAGAATTGGAATTCACTCTTTTCCATATAGGAAAATAGATAAGTAGTTCCCTTATGGACTGATTCGGTCTTGAACAGCGGGGCCCCATATTCCTCTAATCAAGGAAAAGGTTAAAGGCGCATAATAGAGATTATGTAAGGTTGTTCATTGGAGAATCAGTTGGGCTTAAGGAACCAGATGTATCATGGAGGTTAATACGGTGTAAACACTTAGCCATGGATACGAACTAACTTGTGAAGGATCAAAGTGTAGTTAATGATTATAGCCAATGGACATAACTATGTCTATACTACTAAGAGTGCAACTCTAGATATTTAGTGGAGTTATCTAGGAGTTAATGAATGAGAATTAATTGATTAAAAGGAGTTTTAATCAAAGGTAATTCTGGATCATTGGAGCTTAGTCCTATAGGTCCATTAAGTCCTCCGAGCTAACGCATGTAATCGAGAACATAAATTAATATGATTAATTTCTCTTTGGAAAATTGGAAATGAATAGAGGAGTCTATTCAATTAATTAAAGGAAATTAAATAGAGGAGTCTATTTAATTATTTAATTAATGGTGGAATTAAATAGAGGAGTCTATTTAATTATTAAATAGAAGAGTCTATTTAATTATAAGAGATTAAATAGAGGAGTCTATTTAATTAAATTAATTTTGTGTTGTCCAAAATTAATGGGAATTTAAATAGAAGAGTCTATTTAAATATTTAATTTGAAATTATCAAATTAAATGAGGAAATAAATAAAAGGAGTTTTATTTATTGGAATAAATAAAAGGAGTTTTATTTATTTAATTATTTAAAGGAATTGTTCCATTAAATAATGAGGAAAATAAAAATGCCCAATATTGTCATTGGATGATGATGGGGGCGTGTGGCCCAAGGTGGGGTCACACGCCCCCCCTTGGTCAAAGGGTTGACCAAAAAGTTTTCATTTTTATTTATTTAAAATATATATGAATATCTTAATTTTAAATTAATGTGATTAATTTAAAATGGAAGATATGAAATATCTTATTTAAATTAATATGATTAATTTAAATGGAAGATATGGAATGTTTTATTATGGAATAAAATATAACATCTTTATTATTCAAATATATTTTAGAATATCTTAATTAATTATTTATTAATTAAAAAGATATTCAGAAGATTTTCTGATGCCTTGGTTTTCCTATAAATAGGACCTTTGGGGTGACCCCAAAACACACAACCAAGAGAGTTAAAGTAAAGGCTCAGGAATTTCCTCTCCTCCCTCTCTCTTGCGCCGCCTATAGGGTGATTGGGAAGAAAATTCTTCTTCTCAATTTTTCCTTTTTTTCAAAGGAGATAGTGCCCACGCACCGATTCTCTTTTGTGCTTAGTGAGGAAGATCTTTTTGGTGGTCCCTGGATCGTAACCATCGAAGAACGAGGAAGAGTCAGAAATAAAGAAGAGTTCTAGAGGCCTCAATCCCAACAGATCCACCCTTTAGTAATCTTCTATTCCCTGTTGTCTTACAAAAGTACACATGCAAGGAGTCCTTGTATACGCCCCCATCACTCTCCTTTCCATTTTCATACAACATCATTGGGGTCCATAATATTTCTAGAATAAATGTGAGAATACAATAAACGTACAAAAGCTAGCCATTACAATAACGAAAACAAAATAGCTTTTAAAAATCAGTGAAGGTTTAAGAAAAGTTGATAAAAAATAATTTGTAAAATAAAAAAATTATTAATATAGATATTTTTTGAAAAACTTCGACCAGAAAAAGTTAAAAATTACATTTATAGTATTTAAAAATTTGAGAACATATATACATACAATGTTTTATTAAAACTTTGGGGGGCATGGCCCCCCTTAGTCCTTTAATAGGTCCGACCTTGATTGTCATAAAAAGCACACCATACTAGATTATCTAGGAAGTTAAGATATGCCTTAGGATAATGTAATTGAGTCCTTCCATCCTTCACATAAGAAAACCTCCATCCGTTCATGTGGTATTGAATAAAACCATCACGTTCGATTGATGTTGTTGTTGCCTAAAAATGGAGAGCTACCACGTAAGCAACGAACTTAGAAGATGGGATGAGTTGGATGTCGTGCGCTGCACTTGAGGTGCTACGTAGGCGGTGTGCTGGAAAGTTGACAAGCATACCTGCACAAAAAAGGAGCAGAGCACCGGTGTGGTGCCGGCCTAACACCCTTCGATGCTTAAGTCAGAGCTAGTGTGCCAGAGAGAATTCGAATAGAATTGTTGTAGAAATTAGTTACCTAATGAATAAATTTCTTCTCCTATTTGTAGGAGAATAGGTTGCCACGTGTCGTATCGGGATTGGGTCATGTGTTGCTTCTCAACTACGTGTTGCTTGCAGGTTACGCCATGTGTCATTTCCTAATTGGATACTTCCATTTGGATTAAATATGTGCTGGAGACTGTGTAGCCTGGTTTTGTTAGAAGCGTAGACTTTATGACTAGGCACTGTGATTAGACGAGGTGCCCAGGTACTGCTCTCAGATAAGGTGCCCAGGTACCACGCTCAGACGAGCTACCCAGGTACTGTGCTCCGACAAGGTGCGTAGAAATTTTTGCTAAGTTGTAAAATTCCACATGTTATCCAATTTCACCCCACAACAGAGGCCCCCTACTCCTGAGCGAACTTGAGATGCGAGTTAAATGCTACTTGGGAGTATTTTTTTCAAAGTGAAATTTTGCCCCAGTTAATTTCCTGAAAATATTCTAAGTAAAAATTCTTCTGAAGCCTCCACCACCAAAGAAAATATTTATCTTCCATAATAATTTTTTTTTGCTTCAATCTTTTTTTGACTTGGCATAGTAAAAAATTTAATAAGAGATCTGAGCCGTTGCCTTTGTCTCGATCCATTGATTGAGATAAGAAAAAAATCAGGAGATAAGAATCAAATCAGGGGATAAGATCAAATCATGAGATAAGATCGAATTTCTATAAATATCAAAGTTCAGCTTCTTCCATAATTCACAACTTGGAGAACTAGTAAGTTTTAAATTCTATCTTCCTTTGTTTCCTTTTTTTATTTGAAGACTCTCTTTGACATCGTCTTCTTCAACTTCTCGATTTTGCAGGCTTGACTTTTCATCCAGTATAAACGAATGTGGTAGGACGTCAAATTATCAGGTACATATTGCCCCCTTTCTAAGTTTAAGATAACTTCTCTTAAAACATAGAAATTTAATAAATTAGGGCTTGGCATACTGAAATTTATGAATTGAGGAAAGAAAAGTATGCATCGAGAGTAGAATTAAAGGTCGGAAAAAGAATTAGAAAGAAAGATTAAGTAAAAGTAAAAATTGAAAAAAAAAAAAAAAAAAAAAAAGAACAGCGCAGGCGCTGTTCAATTGAAATATTTTGTAACGACCCGACATTAAACAAAGGTTAGGCCGCGAGTACTCTCAGCAGAAGCGCAGAAAAACATGAAATTCAAACAAAATATAACAATGTTTTTTTTTAAAAAAAAGAAATCTGCATGGTGCTGTTTGAAACGTGGACTATGCCAAAACCTGTAATACATTTTTTTCCAGTCAAATAAATCATAAACAAATCACGGGAGTACACATTCCCCGGTTTCTAGAAACCGAAACATTTAAAATATCAAACGCATAGAAATTACCAAAGACTACATCTTTACAACATGATTTCAATGACTTGAAAACAAAGCTTAAAAAAAAAACTTGAAATATTACATAACCACAATTAGTTTTACATAAGTTAACTCTTATGTAACTAATTCAACTCGAGCTCGAGCTTTGACGACAACTAGTCCAATCCCAAAGTCCGGCATCCAAGCTTCAACGCATACCATCTTCCTAGCCACGACCTCGACCGCAACAGAAACCTGAAAGGTGATATGTAGCACCTCTGAGCATGACACTCAGTGGGAAATAAAAAGAAAATAAAGTAAATTTATGCATGAAGTCCATAATCAGAAAAGTGCCCAAGTATCCGCGTCTCTCGCCCCTCACCGAGTCCTTGCTCCACTAGAGAAACTACCTCTTAAAGTTCATCTCGTACCCAAATTAAGCTTCTCACATTCCCGATTTAAAACAAACGGTTCACAACCAAAATAACTTTCCCCTACAAACTATTCAAAACCAAAAGCTCTTTCTAGACATTCTCATTACAATTAAACTCACGTCTCAATCCGTTCTCCAATCTATTCATCCTTCTTATCCCATCCTCTATCTACCTCCTCTCAATATTCATTACATCTCGCATTAACATCACATGATCATTGGATCTATCTAGCAAAACCCCCTTAGTATGTTTAAGTTCATCAATCTCTAGCAATCTGAGCATCAATTAGCACTTTCACTTTCCACACATCTTATCGTGCATCGATGGTCTTGGAGGCTATCTCGATAGCTCACTCCACAAATTAAAGTATCGATACTTTCACATTTCCCTCGTCTTACCCGCACCGGATATCTCGATATGGGTTAATGGCATAACGAAATGATGTAGATGTATTGGCTAAATGCACAATTATGTATGCTCAACAAAGTAACATAAACAATGAAATTGTATGATGAAGATGTCACATAACTTGTTCTCAAACCGATACTATTCCTTACTTACACTTTCCACGCATCATTTGTTTCCACATTCATGACCCGTATCTTACTACGCATATTTATCAACCATCACAGAAATAACGTAAGCTGTAGCTCGTTATTCTCTTCCAAATCAATATCATTATGTTATATTCTCTCACGTCTCACTACGCGCAATTCACAAAATTTCACATATAACACTCGAGTCGTAGCTCACTCTATTCTTCCAGATTATCGTAATAACCACTCTAGCATCCAGGCCATCCACCATACAGCGCCCCAGAGCTACACAATATCCGCCACGGTAACCACATGTAATGTCCAACAACCACTCACCATTACATAGGTTACGACCCCATGGCCACAAACCGATCGCATGATATGTATGAATGAAGTGTTATGAGATGAAATGAAATGAATGAGTAATCATGATTTCTAACCATTCTCATATATATTTTTTAAAAAAAAAAGTAATCTCGGTTCATCGAGCATAAATAGGACAATTCTTCCAAGCAGTATATGACTCTATCATAAACTCACATTTCATACTATTTCCACATGATACATGTAAAACACATTTCAAGCTCAAAGTCTTTAATCACATTCATGTGTCATTCACCAATCACCCATAATAACATAACAAGGGTTTATGCATCTAGCCCAATTCACATCTTACTCATTATTCACAGAAACATATAAATCACATTTCACATACTACCTTCAACAATTCATTTGCATTTCTTTTTATTGAGTAATGACCGATGGCGCAATAAATAATCAGTCACGTATTCAAGTTAAAAACCCCAATTTAGCATATGACTCGATCATGGACTAAGAGCATAAAAATAAACATCAAGTAAACATGCTCGTAAAAACGATTAATCGTAAAACATATCGGTTTTTGAGCTACTAGCTCGTCAGGCTATTTAAACCAACACCAGAGTCATTCTCCACTTCCCGTTCCTTCTCGCACTTTCATCGCCCCACCACCCATACGTCACAAACCACCACTACTGACAACCATAAAACTCACTTCCAAGATACTCAGAAAAGAACCGTGATAAACATCGCTAACACCCTTTCGATTCTTTATGTTCTCACTCTTCTAGTCAAAACAAGCTTGACTTTGGTTTTCTTTCCTCATCAATCACACTCATATAACAACTAATCTTGAGTTTAAAATATCATAAATAAATCAGTAAGAAAAATAAACTAAAACCCCGGAACCCAGTTAGCTCCAAAAAGTGTCAAACTAGGAGAGGGAAAAGTGGCAATTTTGGCCATTTGAGGGGGTTTTTTTAGAAAATCATTGGTTGGACTTTCTAATATGATTTTCTTATGTAAATTATGTATTTAAACACCCAAATATACCAGAATTGGAAGACATTAAGAAATGGCTAAGAAAACTCCAAATTAGGGAAACTAGGAAAACTTCAAATGGCCAACATTGGAGGCTTTGAGCTCGTGTTCCATCCATGGCTTCCTACCCTTTCATAATAACTAAAAACAAAATGACAAGGGCTTCCATTTTGAAAACTACCCATTCCATTGAAAGCTAACACGTAAACCTCTTGGCCAATTTTTACTTGAAAGTCTAATTCACCATACCCAAAAACAACTACCAAACATACATAGCCATAGCACCTTCCACCCAAGTACTGTGACGACCCGTCACTTTAAAATAATTTAAATTAGAAAACACAGCGGAAGTCTTTTATTTTAAGAAAAATTGGCGTGATTATGTTTGAAAATAGGCTAGCCAAAACCTGTTTACATCTTAAATTCAGACATCTAAAAACACAAGAAACATTAAGTTCCTATCAGAAGTTCAAAATGATTTATAAACATAAAAGTAAAGACAAAAGCTCTTAAGAGCCATTTACAAATATACAACTCCAAAATTATATAAAATTCACAAAACCATGTACATGGATTTTTTACATAACACCTAGTCCATCTCAAAGTCTTCATCCCTCGATCATGCAGTACCATCTCCTTTCCCACGACCTCTAGTCAGGGCATTACCTGAAATTTTTGTAATATCATGAGCTAACAACTTAAGCCCAGTGAGAATAATAAGAATAAAAAGTAAAAATAGACCTCAAACTCGCATTTCGATTTGTGTCCAATTAAACTGACTCATTCTTTTCTAGAATTCTCCAAAATCTAGGTAATTCTATTCCATTTTCTCCAAAGTATGACATTACTACACTCGTAGTCAATCCTCATCCATTAACTTGTTATGACAAAGAATAAATAAAGTAAATAAACTTTGTATAAAATATAACATCTCGATTCTCGATATCATCAATCATAAGCATGAATGCATGAGGACATCCCGTAGGATTCCGCAATTGCCTTTATGTATGAGGAAGTTATGCGTACGTCCCGTAACTTACCATTCAACTCCACATGAGGAAGTAATGCGTACGTCCGTAACTTACCATTCCACTTCCTATGTATGAGAAGTAATGTGTGCGTCCGTAACTTACCATTCAACCCCTCATAAGGAAGTAATGTGTATGTTCTTAACTTACCATTCAACTTCTATGCATGAGAAGTAATGTGTGCGTCCGTAACTTACCATTCAACTCCGCATAAGGAAGTAATGTGTACGTCCGTAACTTACTATTCAACTTCTTTCCTTGTTTTACTTTCTTTTCTTTTCAATGATGCGAGATGTTATGCATATGCTTGTAAAAGTAAATAAGTAAATGTAAATGTTAAAGTAACCGAAACATGCATAAAGTAAAGGAGCAAAAGTAAAGACATAAGTAAAGGACATAAGTAAAATAGATAGTAATCTCGGATGAACGATATGTCGATCGAACTCCGGTATCAATAATAAAAGTAAAATCATATCTTAAACGATTAACCTATACCTTCAAGGATTCTAAACTTCCAATATAATCCGAGGTTCTATTAATCGTTCTAAATACAAGTTTGGATCTTTTAACTTCCAATGATCCAACCTTAAGTTCGAATCGAATCTAACTTAGAATCTTCTAAGATTCAATACTTTCCTTGAGAACTTCTAAGTTCTCACTTTAAGGATTAACTCTTAATCCTAAGGGCACTAACTCACATCCCTCTAATCTTAGATTCGGATTCTAATCTTAGTTTCAAACTCTACAAACCTTCACACTTATTTGCTTTCTATAGATACTTTAAATTCTAACTATTCTCACCTTTGCAAAAGAAGATCTCGCTCTCAACCTTCGATAGAGCGATCAAGCGAACGATCCAAAAATACCTACAATTAGAATTATATCTAACAATCAATAATTAACCAAATAACGGTCAAACAACACGAAAAACTCAACAAACACCACATGAGGCTCTCAGCCCCCCCATAAAAAGTGGGTTTCGGGTTTGGTTTTCCGGGTTTTAGGCAACTTAGATGTGTTTCGAATTGGTTTCAAGCAATTTCGATATTCCCGATTTCAATGGGTATCGATAATTAGGGTTTTTAAACAATAAGCCAATTCCCAAATTGAATTACAATAATAATTATTTCAATAATTTATAACCCATATTCAAATCCCAAAAGGTAAATTTCAAACGGGAAGGGCTTCGACTGAAACTCGGTTTTAGGGTTAAGGGAAAGTCAAGTAATAGTTACCCAATAAGTTTTCCATCAACATTCAACAATAAAATTGGAAGGGAATGAGAGTTTTGGCCAAGAACTCAAAAGCTTGAATCAATTTCCATGGAAATACTATAAGAATTTGAAATCTAGGGCTTACCTTACAGAGTTGGAAACGTTCCAAGAGTGGAATGGGCAGAAAGGTCTCGGCGAGAGCTTTCCAACGCATCTGAAATCAAGCAAAACAGCCAAGAAACGAAGCCGAGGCGACACTTTCTTCCTCTTCTCTTTTCTTCCCTTTGTTGCTCGGGTTTGGAGAAGAAATGGATGAAGAAGATGAAGTTTTTTGGTCAATGGAAGTCAAAGAAGATATTAATAAGAAGTGAATAGTATTTGGATAGTTTTTTAAGAAATCGGAAATGACGGTTGCGTCCTTTTATGACTTTTGACTTCTAAAACGAAACCTAAAGCTCTTAAATAAATCTAAAGGTGATTAATAATTATTAATTGGCCTATTAATAATTATTAATGTCACCGAAACGAATTTAGAGCATTAAAACGATTAAAACGAATTTCGGTCGAATTTAACTACTAAAATCGAAATTACAAAATAATAATTAAACTAAATACTTGTATTGAAATAAATAAATAACATTACATAAAATAGAATAAAATAGAATAAAAAAAATTTTCACTTTAAAATAACGGGACGTTACAGTCTACCCTCCTTAAAAGATTTTTCGTCCTCGAAAAGTGTGTTCACTAAGTGAATAAAGTGAGGGTGCTTAGACTGTATCTCATCCTCACGTTCCCACGTTGCTTCTTTTGACACTTGGTTCTTCCAAAGAACCTCAACTATGTGAATTATTTATTCTCCATAAAACCTTAACCAAGTGGATCCTTTTTATTTCTCAACGACTTTTGTTCGAATGCCCTTATCTTAACGGGTGCTTCTCATAAGACATATTAGCATTCAAAACTACCAATTCATAATCAATCACGTGGAACGGATTCTCCATGTATTTCCAAAGCATCAATACATGGAAAACATTACAAACGGTCGATAACGAAAGTGGTAAGGCTAAACAACAAGCTACCACTTCTACACGATTGAGTAACTCGATAGGCCAATAAACTTAGGGTTCAACTAACCCTTATTCCCAACTTTTATAACACCCTTTATTAGTGCCACTTGAAGTATACGAGATCCACTACTAGAACTTGAACGGACTACACCGAATCCTGTTGTCAACTTTGGGTAACCCTTAACCTTTCTCTAATCAAATGATAGTCTCGCTAGTCATTTGTTACAACTTGAGTACCAAAAGTCTCTTTTATCCAACCTCATCTTAATTAGCGGGAGAACAACACTTTCTACCACAAAGTGTCTAAACAGTGCCAAAACTTCGAGACAAAGCGAATGTCTCGATCTGATAAAATCTTCACCGGCACAACACAATCTATTAATCTTTCTTAGGTACAACTGTACCCTAGTCTTAACTGGATAGATGATCATTCCAAGAGTAAAGTGTGCGGTTTTCATCAAATGGTCCACCATCACCCAAATGATATCATAACTCTTTGCTCTCTTTCGGCAAACCCCTGATAAACTCTATGGAAATCTTCTCCCATTTCCATTCTGGCACACTTAGAGGATTAAAATAACCCGATGGACTCTTCCTCAATGCCTTGACTTGCTGACAAGTCAAGCATCTACTAACAAAGTCTGCAATCTCAAGCTTCATCCCAGGCCATCAATAGTGCTCTCTCAAGTCCCTGTACATCTTCGTACTACCTGGATGAATAGAGAAGATAGAACTGTGAGCCTCCTCCAACAGTTCCCTTCCAAAAGTCGATCCTGAAGGCACCCATAGCCTCTTACGATACATCAGAGCACGATCTATAGAGAAGGCAAAATGGCCAGGAAAGTCTGACTCAACCTCTCTAAAACCGGCCTGCAAATGAATCTCACCTCTCTGTACATCAATCATCCTCTGCCTCAAAGTAGGTCCCACTGTTAAACTAGCCAGACTCACAGTGACCTCGGCAGTAAGAAATTCTATCTCAGCTCGTTCCATAACCCACCTCAATCTCAAGGGGTATGGCTGACAAAGCTGATGAATGAGAAGACTTTCTACTGAGCGCATCAGCCACTACATTGGCTTTCCCCGGATAATACTGAATGTCACAGTCATAATCCTTAACGAGCGCTAACCATCTCCGCTGTCTCATATTCAATTCCTTCTGAGTGAAGAAATACTTGAGATCTTCTCACCATACAAATAATGCCTCCAAATTTTTCAATGCATGAACAACAGATGACAACTCTAAATCGTGAGTCGGATATTTCTTCTCATGCTCTTTCAACTGACAGGAAGCATAAGCTATAACATTCCCGTGTTGCATCAACACACATCCTAAACCTCTGTGGGAAGCATCTTTGTATACAGTCAAACCACCGGTTCTGTCAGGCGACACTAGAACAGGTGGTATCACAAGCCTCCTCTTGAGCTGCTCAAAGCTCCTCTCACAATCCTCAGACCATACAAAATCAACTCCCTTCCGAGTCAAACGTGTCTAAGCTAAAGCAATTTTGAAGAAATCTTGCACAAACCGTCTATAATAGTCTGCAAGTCCCAGAAAACTGCGAATATCGGCCACACTAGTCGATTTAGGCCAGTTACTAACTGCCTCAATCCTAGAAGAATCAACTGATACTTCTCTACTTGATACTACATGGCCTAAAAATGCCACTTCCTCATCCAAAACTCACCCTTGGAGAACTTGGCATATAATCTCTGATTTCTTAATAATGTCAAAATTTCTTCACATGCATATCATGCATCTCCTCAGTCTTAGAATAAATCAGATTGTCATCATTAATCACAACATCAATAGAATTGATGTACCTCTTAAACACAATATGGATAAAATCCATAAAAGCTGCAGGCGCGTTGGTTAAGTCAAAAGACATGACTACAAACTCATAATATCCATAACGCGTCCTGAAAGCAGTTTTAGGATTATCTTAATCCTGTATCTTCAACAGATTTAACTGGATCTCAAATCTATCTTTGAAAAGATAGCGATTTCTTCCCAACTGATCATATAGATCATCAATCATATGCAAATGATACTTGTTTTTCACTATAGCTTGATTCAACCCTCGATAATCAATACACAGTTTCACTGAACTGTCTTTCTTTTCACAAACAATACGGTGCTCCTTACGAGGACGCACTAGGGTCAATAAACCCTGAGTTTAAGAGTTCTTATAACTCACTCTTAAGTTCTTTTAACTCAGCTAGTCTTGATCGAAGTATCGACAACACTAGCTAAATCATCTCAAGCTATATCTCTTAGAAGCTTTCTAGCTTCTAACATACATATCAAAGTGGGTGTTACTCGTCTACTAGACCCACGAAAGCATAAGATAGTCCCACATGGACTCATACAATCAAAACTTTGTCGATACAAACTATAATGATGGTACGATTAGCTGATAGCCAATCTATACCCAATATCACCTCAAAATCAGACATATGCATAACAATCAAAGTAAAATGTGAGCATCTACTCATAATGCAAATGTCATAAGTGTCATACGCACTATCATCATAATAAACTTCCCCACCGGGTAAAAACACATGTCGAAACTCAACAGTCTCGGCTCAAAAGCTACCAACTCATCATAATACGATAAAAATAAATGAGTGGCTAGCTCAAGAATCAAACAAAATAAAAGCCAAACGGCCTGAAAATAACAAATATAAATCACTACCATACTGGTAGCTTTTCCCGATAATCCTGACCTTATTACTACGTTGTGATGGTTGTATCTTATACGCCCTATAAAAGTGGCGTGAATCCAAGTTTGATCACAACATAGCACCTTGATGGAAGTGTGTATCTCCCTGATGAAAACTGGCATAACTATTTTAGTAAGGATGATCCTATCCTTGTTGAGCTCCACCTCGAACCAGTTGTTGTTGTTGTTGTTGTTGCTGCTACTGTTGCTGATGTTGTTGCTGTTGCTGCTACGGTATCCCTTGACTGGCGTCGGCATCCTTTGCTTTCTCCTTCTGAGAGGTAATCTGTCCCGTAGTAGTTAATTTTCTTTTCCTTTCATAAGATGTAAAATCCAAGATAAGGACGACTCCTAAGCCTCTCTATTCAAATCTTGAATGAACTCGACCTCAGAGATCATTTACTTTCTTGTAAAGCAAAACTGGTGCCTGTCAAACACCTTAGTTCAATATCATTCTAACCTTCCAACATAGGTTTCACTTTAGAGTCTATCTTAAAAGACTCATTAGGTCCAAACTATGACCTACAAGTTTCTCAAAGTTCACCGTCCAATTAGATGGTCAAACTCAATGTGAATTGATGTTCACCAAACCATCTCATTGCCTTATAGAAGTTACCGATATCACGGTCCATCAACTTCCTTCTATATTTCCATCAAAACCAACACTCAACTTAGTGTTAGTCAATTTTGACAATTTACTTAATATGGATCATTATTACTCGACCTCGAGTATTTCCAATTCAGATTGATACACTATAGTGTAAAAGCAACCAAACTAGACCATTCACCAATTAACATTGTCGTTAATGGTCCTAATTGAGACTTATCACGTAAAGTCCTTACTTCCTCTTTGTGGTAACATATTTTCCTTTTAGCACAATACAACCATAAGGATTTACCACTTACCATAAATCAACTTTCTCGACTCAAACCAGGAACTTGTCCCTTGAGTTGAATCTAGGTTACTGGACTCGAGCCAAACCGATTTCTTTTCAACAATTTCTCACCTCAAACAGGTGTTTCATCTCTTAATACTGGGCTCCAGACAAACATGTCCCCTTTTTACACATAAATGTCCACACACATCTACTAAGACCACTACTTAGCAATTGTGTGACAATAATACCTTAATCAACTTTAAGGATCAAACGATTGATCTCTCAGAGTATCTCATCTCTTTTACTTTGACATTATGTCAATACTCTTAACAAGAAGTATAACCTCCAAAACTGCACGGGGTCAATTATCTTCTCGACACCCTTACCCAAATCTCAAAATGGGTCAAATGAACATAACCACATAGTGGTTTTACAAGGATGTGAAATCTCACAAACATCATTAACTTCCAACAATATTCTCATAATTCATCCAATATCAAAGGAATAAAGCATGAGAATAGAAGTTATAGGCATACCTGGTGCTGCTGATCTCAGATGATGACTTGAGAATGGACTTAAAACAAAACATGAAAACAAACATGCATCGCATGTACTCTACAGAACCCTAAGGCTCTGATACCAACTGTGACGACCCGTCACTTTAAAATAATTTAAATTAGAAAACACAGCGGAAGTCTTTTATTTTAAGAAAAATTGGCGTGATTATGTTTGAAAATAGGCTAGCCAAAACCTGTTTACATCTTAAATTCAGACATCTAAAAACACAAGAAACATTAAGTTCCTATCAGAAGTTCAAAATGATTTATAAACATAAAAGTAAAGACAAAAGCTCTTAAGAGCCATTTACAAATATACAACTCCAAAATTATATAAAATTCACAAAACCATGTACATGGATTTTTTACATAACACCTAGTCCATCTCAAAGTCTTCATCCCTCGATCATGCAGTACCATCTCCTTTCCCACGACCTCTAGTCAGGGCATTACCTGAAATTTTTGTAATATCATGAGCTAACAACTTAAGCCCAGTGAGAATAATAAGAATAAAAAGTAAAAATAGACCTCAAACTCGCATTTCGATTTGTGTCCAATTAAACTCGACTCATTCTTTTCTAGAATTCTCCAAAATCTAGGTAATTCTATTCCATTTTCTCCAAAGTATGACATTACTACACTCGTAGTCAATCCTCATCCATTAACTTGTTATGACAAAGAATAAATAAAGTAAATAAACTTTGTATAAAATATAACATCTCGATTCTCGATATCATCAATCATAAGCATGAATGCATGAGGACATCCCGTAGGATTCCGCAATTGCCTTTATGTATGAGGAAGTTATGCGTACGTCCCGTAACTTACCATTCAACTCCACATGAGGAAGTAATGCGTACGTCCGTAACTTACCATTCCACTTCCTATGTATGAGAAGTAATGTGTGCGTCCGTAACTTACCATTCAACCCCGCATAAGGAAGTAATGTGTACGTTCTTAACTTACCATTCAACTTCTATGCATGAGAAGTAATGTGTGCGTCCGTAACTTACCATTCAACTCCGCATAAGGAAGTAATGTGTACGTCCGTAACTTACCATTCAACTTCTTTCCTTGTTTTACTTTCTTTTCTTTTCAATGATGCGAGATGTTATGCATATGCTTGTAAAAGTAAATAAGTAAATGTAAATGTTAAAGTAACCGAAACATGCATAAAGGAAAGGAGCAAAAGTAAAGACATAAGTAAAGGACATAAGTAAAATAGATAGTAATCTCGGATGAACGATATGCCGATCGAACTCCGGTATCAATAATAAAAGTAAAATCATATCTTAAACGATTAACCTATACCTTCAAGGATTCTAAACTTCCAATATAATCCGAGGTTCTATTAATCGTTCTAAATACAAGTTTGGATCTTTTAACTTCCAATGATCCAACCTTAAGTTCGAATCGAATCTAACTTAGAATCTTCTAAGATTCAATACTTTCCTTGAGAACTTCTAAGTTCTCACTTTAAGGATTAACTCTTAATCCTAAGGGCACTAACTCACATCCCTCTAATCTTAAGGCTCTCGGCCCCCCCATAAAAAGTGGGTTTCGGGTTTGGTTTTCCGGGTTTTAGGCAACTTAGATGTGTTTCGAATTGGTTTCAAGCAATTTCGATATTCCCGATTTCAATGGGTATTGATAATTAGGGTTTTTAAACAATAAGCCAATTCCCGAATTGAATTACAATAATAATTATTTCAATAATTTATAACCCATATTCAAATCCCAAAAGGTAAATTTCAAACGGGAAGGGCTTCAACTGAAACTCTGTTTAAGGGTTAAGGGAAAGTCAAGTAATAGTTACCCAATAAGTTTTCCATCAACAATTAACAATAAAATTGGAAGGGAATGAGAGTTTTGGCCAAGAACTCAAAAGCTTGAATCAATTTCCATGGAAATACTATAAGAATTTGAAATCTAGGGCTTACCTTACAGAGTTGGAAACGTTCCAAGAGTGGAATGGGCAGAAAGGTCTCCAACGCATCTGAAATCACGCAAAACGGCCAAGAAACGAAGCCGAGGCGACACTTTCTTCCTCTTCTCTTTTCTTCCCTTTGTTGCTTGGGTTTGGAGAAGAAATGGATGAAGAAGATGACGTTTTTTGGTCAATGGAAGTCAAAGAAAATATTAATAAGAAGTGAATAGTGTTTGGATAGTTTTTTAAGAAATCGGAAATGACGGTTGCGTCCTTTTATGACTTTTGACTTCTAAAATGAAACCTAAAGCTCTTTAATAAATCTAAAGGTGATTAATAATTATTAATTGGCCTATTAATAATTATTAATGTCACCGAAACGAATTTAGAGCATTAAAACGATTAAAATGAATTTCGGTCGAAATTAACTACTAAAATCGAAATTACAAAATAATATATAAACTAAATACTTGAATTGAAATAAATAAATAAATAAATAACATTACATAAAAAAAATAAAATAGAATAAAAAAAAATTCACTTCAAAATAACGGGACGTTACAAGTACTATGTCTCCATTACATATCCTTTTTCATAACCATTTATTCAAGCCAACAATAGCATTTAAAACTTACCAAAGTAAATCCCAACACTCTAGAATATTCATACTCCAATTATTTCGTTCTCGTCTTACAATTCCAATCGCATGTTCATGAAACCTCCCATCTAATTTAACTCAATATTTGACATTTCTAACAAAGCTTAAACATCATCACACAATCAATTCATATTATAAAAATCACACATAAATATACTTTAGTTCCTTTTTGTTCCCACCTTATGATATAAAGTATCTTGCTTGAACATCTTGGAGTTATTTGATCCTTTACCTACACCAAACAACATTATACACAATAACACCTTAATTTCCATTGATTAAACATTCATAACATATTAAGCAACAATTATATCAAGGTTATCCAAATCAGCCCCTTATAAACAATTAATCCTTAATACCAATTATACTTCATTTTAAGACATGATAACACCATCTCGGGGCCCCAAAGCAGTCCCATAATCAAAGACTCCAAAACAGCCCCTAAATTCAATAACAAAACAGTAGCTTAAGGATAAGTCAAAGACTATTTTCAAGTCCAAATTTTGAGTTGTTGCATCTTAGATTCAATTTTAATTCTACATATGTTTAAAACCATAAACAACTTAAAAATGATCTAAGTTTTACAATCCTAGAGAAAACTTCAAAAAGTCATCCATAAACATTAATATTAATTTTCATGGTCTAGCAAACTTTTCTATAAATTCATTATTCCCAAACTCAATTCATTTTAGATCATAAAATTAAGACTCAAAACATGTTATCTTACTTATATCTCTACAAATTTTAAACATCCAAACCAACCCCAACCCATAAAACAAAAACCCACAACTTTGAACCCAAAACCTATAAAAGAAAACTCACCAAAACCTTTGGAAATTGATTGGGATTCTTCTAAAATCAGCTTCTACTCAAAAATCCAATGAAAATGGACCCTGATTTCACTTGATTTGATGAAGAAATGAAGAAATTACAAGGTTTTCAATATCCTTGTCTTTGGTTTCCATGGCTGGCCGAAAATGGTTGAGAGGAGAAGAAGTGTAGCAGATTTTTTATTTTTAATTGCTAATTAAATAAAGTTTCCTTTTATACTTAGCCCAAAAAGTTGCAATTTGGTTCTTTTATTCAATATATTCAATGGAAAAGCCCTTTCTCTTGCATTTAGGTCCATTTTCTTTATTTATCTATTAAAATTAGTCCCACCATTAACAATAGTTAATTTTATTAAACTTTATTCTTACTCTCTAACCATGGTTAAATATTTACCCATTAAACTAATCATGGTTAGTTTCTTACCCAACTTTGGTTAACTTGCTTAACCTTGGTTATTCACCCCAAAATAAATATCAAACTTTATTTAAAACAATTTTTTTTTATTATAAATAAATTTCTAACTTCCATATTTTAAAATAAATGTTTTTAACTATTTTAATTATTTTCCCAAAACCTCGGCCATCACATATTTTTTTTCTTCTTCTTCCTGTAGGTGTTTTGACCCACGGGTCAAAACCTAATCCGCGTGCTTTCATCATTTTATTATTATTATTTTTTTTATTTTTTTACACCTGCAGGTGTAAATACCCCTCGTGCTTTCAACTTTTTTCGCTGAAGCTAGATTTTTTTTCAACGACCGTCTCGCCTTGATCTTCTTCACGTCTAACTTTGAACTTTTGTGCTCTTTTGTAGGCGTGTTTACGGTCGCGTAATTTACATAGAGGACCATATATGATTCTTTCCTCTTTTCCGAATTCAGGTATGTCACATTGGTCTCCCTCTAAGCACATTTTCATTCAAGTTGTACAACTAAATAGTTGCTTCAAAAGTCTCTAAGATAGAATCCTTTTTTATTTTAGGATATCAGAAGAAAATACTAGTCGCGAAACTGAGAGCAAAGAAGATTTGGGGGGGGGGTCGAGTTCTAAAACTGAGCCAAGCACCCACGAGGATGATTCCGAGATAGATCTTACCCTTCTACCATGACCATAGGGCACTTAAAACGTATTAGAACGTTGTATGATATTCCTTCATCCGTTACTCTTACGTGTCCTAGAGAGGGAGAGACAAATCATGACCCCCTATTGGAGAAGTCAGTTTTCACTCTAGGATATTTTTTTTACAATCTACCTCTCACATGCTTCGACTCGTCCATTAAAGTTTTTTGTGTACTGCAGTGAAGGATTTAGAACTCATTCCACTATCTCGACCAACTAAAAAGATAGTTAATGATATCTTGAGTATTCCAATTGAAGATCGTAACTCTATCATCCTTTTATCAGACGAACTAATTGTTGCTTCTGGCCTTGCTCAGCCTTTCGTTGAAGAGATCAGTAATTCTTTATAGTTTTATATATATATATATATATATATATATATATATATATATATATATATGTTGTATCACAACATAACACATATTTGCGCTTCGTTTTTACTTCAGCTATGTCAGTTGAGAAATTTCGCAAGTTCATTGAAGACAACAAAAGCCAAAAATGCGTAGATGGTTCTAGTCGTGCTCCAAAGAAAGTAACTAACAAACAACCTGACAATCCTGGTGCTTTAGTTGAAAAATGTCGTCATGAGTCAGATGTTGGTAAAAAATCTTTATCTACTACGGTCCCAGGCTTGAGTGTGGACCCTTTCTTCTCACCGTGATGTTCGACATTTTATAGCTGATCCTGGCTGCGTTTACTTTGGAGAGGATGATGAGTCTTTCAAGGACGAGATTGGACTAATCAGTTCAAATTTTCAAACTGTTCTACTACTTGATCGAGATTGTGAACGTTCCATGACCAATTAAGCTCTAGTTGACTCGTCTATTGAGGGATACTTAAAGGTATTCATTGTTTTAGTTTTATTATTTCTTTTGCTTTTCTTTCACTCAGATGAATGAAAAGATTGCTTTGCCTTTATAGGCTGGGGCTAGGATGAACATTGCCTGCGTACAAATGGAGAGAGAGATTCGTCGTCTTAAAAAAACAGTGAAGCTTCGTGAGAAAAGTTTATTTGATAACGCTTGATTGCTGGAAGTAGAGCGTGTTGAGAAGAATAAGCTGAGGACTGAACTAGTAGAAGTGCAAATGAATTGAGATGAAACTTCTGACAGGCTAAAAAAACCTTGATTAAGTTTGGCGAACTCAAAGCTAAGACTAAGGATCAAGACGAACTGCTTGCTCTGCTTAAATCTATCAATAAGGATGCAGACCATGAAGCTTTCCTTTTCGACCTCGGCGTCAAAGGAGCACTTGAGAAGGTTACCTAGAAATTTCCAAATCTTTATCTCAATTTTGTTAGGGAGTATTTCAACCTTTCCCACACTGATGGTGTTGTCGACATTGAGATAGTTGACGATTCAGCATGATGATTTTCTTAGATTTAGTTTTTATTTTTGTTCCGCTTTAGTTTCATATAGGTAGGATAATCTGTTTTTATCATGCTTTCATTTTATTTAGGATATCTCCGAATTTATGTTGCTTTCATTTTCAGGTTTATTTCATGTTGCCTTCATTTATTGGTTTTATTTATTTTCTAAGCTTTGTCAATGAGATATAGCTACATAGCCTTGTATTCCAAATGAACTTAGAATTTATAACCAACTTAATTTTTATTTTCTAAGTTTTATCAATCATATATACGTAGCCTTGCATTATGAATGAACTTAGAATTTTTAATGAACTTAAAATTTCTAAGTTTTATCAATCAAGTGTTACTACATAGCCCTGCACCTAAAATGAACTTAGAATTTTTAATAAACTTAAGTTTTTGTTCTTTCTAAGTTTTATCAATCAAATGTGGCTACTGAGCCCTCCTCCTAAAATGAACTTAGAATTTTTAATGAACTTAAATTTTCTAAGTTTTATCAATCAAGTGTGGCTACATAGCCCTGCACCTAAAATGAACTTAGAATTTTTAATAAACTTAAGTTTTTGTTCTTTCTAAGTTTTATCAATCAAGTGTGGCTACATAGCCCTATACCTAAATGAACTTAGAATTTTCAAAAACTTATTTTTTGTTGTGCTTATCGCTCATTCTTGTTGGTGTAGCAGTGTAATGCGTAGTAATAGTGCAAGTTATAAGCGTAGTAATAGCAGCAGGTCCCCCACTCAAATGGCACTTTATAACTTAAAGTGTTGCTTGAGTTTGTGAGTTATTGAAATAGCTTGTTCTGGGCTCAGCTTAGATTCACACTTAATAGTAGCCTTTTTGTAACGTCCCGTTACTTTTAGAGGTAAAATTTTTTTTTTTTTTTTTATTAATTTATTATTTTTATTTATTTAAAGCTTTTAAAATTAGTTAAAATTAGTTATTTCAGTTTTATTAGTTATTTCCGTCCGAAAATCCTTTTTATCGTTTTAATTCGTTTCGGTGACTCTAATAATTATTAACGGGCCAATTAATAATTATTAGACACCTTTAGATTTATTTAAGACCGTCGGTTTTCGTTTTATAAGCAAAAAGTCTAAAAAGGGCATTTTCGTAATTTCCAATTTTCCAAAATATCTAAAATCACTATTCACTCATCTTTAAAAATCACAAAAATTGCAAAAGTCTTCATCTTTCTCTTCCTTTCCTTCTCCTTGCCGTGGATGCTTTCCACCATGGATGAATATTTTCTTTTCTTCGTTTCTCTTTCGTTTCTCGGCGGGTCGTCGTGTTTTCGGTTGCGTTGGATTGGTAGGGACGAGGGCTACCTATCCAACCTAGCTTTTCGAAGTTTCCCGTTCTCTAAGGGAAATCCCAAAAAGTAAGTTTTCAAAACTTTTTAGGTGGTTTTGTTCGTTTTTGATTATAAATGAGATTTGAAGTTGAAATCATGAATTTCTATCATGAAAAATGACGATTTTGAGCCCGGATTTTCGAAAAACACTATTCACCCGAGACACTATTCATCCGAAATCACTATTCACCCGAAATTGCACACTTGTTCGCATATTAGTTATGAGTTGTAATATGTTGTGCAATTGGTGAATTATAGGTGCGATTGATCGGTTGTTGTTTCGTGGAAAGTGGACTTTTGGAGTTTTTTGGCTAAGGTGAGTTTAATGTGAAAGTTAGTGGCTTTATGAATTTAGTTTCATTATGTAATTGTTTATCAATGTTAAGAGGGGGTTAACTTCTTAGAATTAAGTTTTGGGTGGAAACTTTAATTCGGAAGTGTGTGTGGAGAAAGTTGGACTTATGGTTAGTTCGATGATTAGAGATCATCGGGGAGGTTTGGAAGTATGGTAACGTGATTTGAAGATGTTAGATGAAAGTGGATTTGGAAGTTACTTCGGTTGATTTAGAAGTTACTTTGATGGATTTGAAGTCATTTGGATGACTTTGGAAGTAAAGTAATTAGAAGATGCACTTGAGTGATAACTCGTGTATTCTAGTTAGTTAGGTTTCTATTTAACTTAGTAGACTTCTTCGGAGTTTAGCTAACTTATTGGAGACCTAGAGCACAATGATTCACACATGATAGTATGTTGATTCGATCCATACGTATCATGGTGTGATGAATTTGTGGGAACTTTGAGCACTTAGTAACTAGCACATGATAGTATGTTGATTTCGATCCATACGTAGTCATGGTGTGATGTTGGTACTTTGGTTTGTAACTAGCACATGATAGTATGTCGATTTCGATCCATACATATCATGTTGCGAAATGGTGAAAGTCCTGATATCTGAAATGGTGAAATTCCTGATACCTATGGTGAAATTCCTGATACCTATGGTGAAGTTCCTGATACCTATGGTGAAATTCCTGATACATATGGTGAAATTCCTGATACCTATGGTGAAATTCCTGATACCTATGGTGAAATTCCTGATACCTATGGTGAAATTCCTGATACCTATGGTGAAATTCCTGATATCTATGGTGAAATTCCTGATACCTATGGTGAAATTCCTGATACCTATGGTGAAATTCTTGATATCTATATGGTGAAATTCCTGATACCTATGGTGAAATTCCTGATATCTATATGGTGAAATTCCTGATATCTATATGGTGAAATTCCTGATACCTATGGTGAAACTCCTGATATCCGATGATTGTGATATGGTAATACCGTACGGGCTTAGTATGCGATATTTATCCATATGGTATACCCGATACGATGGTTGTGATATGGTAATACCGCACGGGCTTAGTATGCGATATTTATCCATATGGTATACCCGTGACGATGGTTGTGATATGGTACATGGTAGTACGTGGATTCGGATCCGCACGTACCATGGTATTATGATCTATGATCTCGCACATGATAGTATGTTGATTCGGATCCATACGTATCATGGTGCGATGGTTGTGACATGGTATGACCGGACGTGGTATGTTGATTTCGATCCATACAATAGCACGATACGATGAAACTTGTTTGGTAATAAAGATAGTTAATGTTATTTTTTTTACCTAATCTTTAGAAACGTGTAGTGAGACTTAGTTGTGAATGTTAATTTTACTTTAAGTCTTTATTTCCATCTTATGGTTTTGAATGACGAATACGGGTAGTATGATACTATCTTATGTTTACATGGAAATTGGAATGTGGTTATAGGTAATAATGAACATTTAGGCCTTTGGACACGATTTCAGGTATGAGATTTAGTTCATAGGATTACTTGCTTTCATTTTACTCTCACTAGCATTGTTTGCTAATGGTGCTACACCACAATATTTTTCAGGTAAACCCCGCCCTAAGAAGCGAGGTAGACGAAATGGTGTCGCTTGACTGTTCGAGGTGGTGTAAGGGACAATATTAAACACTTTTGACAAGCATTAGTAAAATGCTTGTAATCATATACTTTTTACATGCTTTGTGTCATTTTGAGCCCGTGAAGGGTGTATGTGTAAAGTATTTTGATGTTTTTATGATTAAACTTTACTTTGGAATGTGCATTCCCGATTTATGGCTTTTTCTGGACTTTGGGTTGTAAAACAGGTTTTGGATATTCGACTTTTAAACGAACCCATGCCGTTTTTCTTTAAAAATTAAGTCTTCCGCTGTGCATTTGAATTTAAAGAATTTAACGGAAAATCGGGTCGTTACACTTTTCTTATGCTTCGTTGGTTCTTTTCAACACAAGTAAGTTTATGAAGTTGAAAGAGTGCGTTCTCATTTCATTTATTGGAATGGAATTACAGTGAATGAAACCTACTGAAACAACTCAAACGTAAATGAAATTTTAAAGACATCATTGATAAAAGGTCTTGAGGTGTTCTGCATTCCATGGATGATGTAATGCCTTGTTGTTGAGGTCTTTCAATCTATAAGTACCTGGTCTCACTATCTCAGTGACCTTGTATGGTCCTTCCCAAGTTGGTCCTAAGGTCCCGCTATTTGGGTCATTGGCAACACTTTTTTGAGAACGAGGTCATCCACTCTGAAATTGTGTGGTTTGACTCGGGACTTGTAGTATCGTGCCACCTAGTTTTTATACTTACCAACACAGAGACGAGAAGATGGTGAGGAAGTGTTGTATTCTTAGAGAATTGAGGCCTATTTCAACTGGCACAACCGCTGCTGCTCCGAACGCAAGTGAGAAAGAAGTCTCGCCTGTAGAAGTTCTAGCTGTTGTTTTGTATGCCTATAACACATTAGGTAGTTCTTCTGCCCAGAGCCCCTTCAACCCTTCTAGTTTGGTCTTTAAGTTCTTTTTCATAATTTTATTCACCGCTTCCACTTGCCCATTAGCTTGAGGATGTGCAGGAGAGGACTTGAAGTGCTTAATACAAAGCTCTGAACACCAAGACTTGAACTTCTCATTATCAAATTGTTTTTCATTGTCAGAGACAATGGCATAAGGAATACAAAACCTGCATACTATGCTCCTCCACATAAAGTCAGTAGTTTAACGTTCGGTGATTGTAGCTAAGGCTTCAGCTTCAGCCCACTTAGTAAAATAATACATAGTTACAATAGCAAATTTAGTCTCATATTTTCCTTGTGAAAGTGGTTGTAACGTCCCGTTACTTTTAGAGGTAAATTTTTTTATTTTATTTTATTTTATTTATTAAGGCTTTTAAAGTTTAGTTTTAATTCAGTAACTTTTATTTTAGTAGCTATTTTCGTCCGAATTAGTTTTTAATCGTTTTAGTACTTTAATTATGTTTTGGTGACATTAATAATTATTAACGGGTCAATTAATAATTATTAATCACCTTTAGATTTATTTACAAGCTTCGGGATTCGTTTTTAAAGCAAAAACAA
Organism: Gynostemma pentaphyllum; assembly: GCA_028015215.1. Lineage (NCBI taxonomy): Eukaryota > Viridiplantae > Streptophyta > Magnoliopsida > Cucurbitales > Cucurbitaceae > Gynostemma > Gynostemma pentaphyllum. Next base: position 37,249,456 of record CM051353.1, on the reverse strand, counting down.
AAGAGGGACGTAGGCGTCATTACCCGATTTCTTAAATATCTAAAAATTCACTATTCATCATCTTTAAATATCAACACTTAGCCAAAAAATTAGAAAAATCCTACACTCTTCTCCTCCTTGCTGCCGTGGGAATCAAAGACCAAAAACCCTCCTTCCTTTTTTTTTAATTTTATTTATTACTCGGTGGATCGTCTCGATTCTACTACCGTTGGAAAGCCCTTGGCCCGTAGATCATTTCCAACCTACCGAACGTAATTTTCGCTCGTTTTCTCGAGGCTTAAAGGTATGTTAAAGTTTCTTAATTTTGATGTGAATAGTGTTTTAATGGTGGAATTGAGTTGTAATCTTCGAATTCGTTCACAGGAGCTTTAAGATAGCAATCGGGAAAGTTGTCATAGTCATTTTTAGGAACTTTCCCTAAACCCTAAAACCAAGTTTGAGCCGGAAACCCGTTCCTTGTAGTTTTCTTTCTTTTGGCTTGATTTAGGATGTTTAGTTTATTATGTTTTTGCTATTTTCTAATTGTTTCGGAAATGGGTTAATGCTCAAAACCCTAAATTGCGAATACCCATTAAGGTTACCAATCTCCAAAGTACCCGAAACCAAACCAAAATGTCTTTAAAGTGCTTAAAATCCGGAAAACAAATTCCTTTTCTTCCTTTCCCTTGGGCCGTGGGCCTCTTGGCATAAGTTCCGGGTTGTTTTGTCTTTTATTTTAGTATCGTGACGATCGTTCTTTGATTCGGTTAATTAATATACTTTAGGTGTATTTAATTATAGGTTTCGTGCATAGATCGTGATTCTTGGTCAACCGGTGTTTCGGAGTTGACTTCGTTTACAAGTTGAGTTTAAAATGAAAGTTAGTTGTTTTATGAATTAAGTTTCATTATGTTATTGTTTATCGAAGTTAAGCGAGATTTAGCTTCTTAGAAGTTAAGTTTGGTTAGAGACTTTAATTCGGAAGTTAGTGGAGGAATTTTGGAACTATATTTAGTTCAATGAAAAGGAAACATCGGAGTGGTTTGAAAGTGTTACAAAGTGAATTGGAGATGATAGAGGAAAGTGGAATGAAAGTTGCTTTGATCGGTTTGGAAGTTAAAGTAGCTCAAAAGATACACTTGAGTGTTAACTCGTGTAATCTAGATAGTTAGGCTTCGTAATAGCTTAGTAGGATTCTTTGAGATTAACTAACTTTTAGGAAGCTTAACAGTTTGTAAAGTGGCCATGATAGTATGTTGATTCGGTTCCATACGTATCATGTTGTGAAATGGTGAAAGTCCTGATATCTGAAATGGTGAAATTCCTGATACCTGAAACGGTGAAAGTCCTGATATCCGAAATGGTGAAATTCCTGATACGAAATGGTGAAATTCCTGATACGAAATGGTGAAAGTCCTGATATCCGAAATGGTGAAATTCCTGATACCGAAATGGTGAAATTCCTGATACCGAAATGGTGAAAGTCCTGATATCCGAAATGGTGAAATTCCGATACCCGAAATGGTGAAATTCCCGATATCCGAAATGGTGAAATTCTGATACGAAATGGTGAAAGTCCCGATATCCGATGATTGAGATATGGTACATGGTAGTATGTGGATTCGGATCCGTACGTACCATGGTATTATGATCTATTATACGACACATGATAGTATGTTGATTCGGTTCCATACGTATCATGGTGCGATGGTTGTGATATGGTACGTGGTATGTTGATTTCGATCCATACAATAGCACGATACGATGAAACTTGTTTGGTAATAAGGATAGTTAGTGTTCTTTTTATCGATTCTTTAGAAACGTGTAGTGAGACTTAGTTGTGAATGTTAATTTTACTTTAAGTCTTTATTTTTCTATCTCATGGTATTAATTGACATGTATGGGTGGCATTCTACTATCGATTGATTGTATGGAAATTTGGAAGTTTGGAAGTGTGGATGTGAGTAGTATTGGGCATTATAGGCCTTTGGACACGATTTCGGTTATGAGATTTTGTTCATAGGATTACTTGCTTTCGTTTTACTCTCACTAGCATGTTATTCTAATGGTGCTACACTTAAAATTTTCAGGTAAACCTCGAGCTAAGAAGCGTGTAGAGGAGGTGGAGCCGCGTGACTGATCGAGAGGGTGTATGGACAATACTAACAACTCATTTTGTTTAGCATTCATTGAAATGCTTGTAATTATTCCATCTTTACATAACTTGTATCTTTTTGAGCCCGAAAGGGTATTTGTGTAAAATATGTCTATGTTTTATGGTCTAAATGTCTTTTGGAATGCGAAATTCCCGATTTATCGCTTTTTCTGGAATTTGGGTTGTAAACAGGTTTTGGTTATTCGATTTTTAAATGAACCCATACCGTTTTTCTTTAGAAATTGAGTCTTCCGTTGTGCATTTGAATTTAAAGAATTTAACGGAAAGCGGGTCGTTACAGTGGTCCTATCAAGTCAACCCCCCACTGAGCGAATGGTCAAGGACTTGTGACATTTGTTAAGTATTCATGTGGTTGTCTTGGTACCGCAGAAAAACGTTGACATTGGTCACACTTTCGAGAGAATAACTTGGCATCTTCTTGTAAGGTGGGCCAGTAGTACCCATGCCTTACAATTTTGTGAGCCAATGACCTTCCTCTTGAATGGTTACCACATACTCCCTCGTGAATCTCTTTCATAACGTAGTCTGCCTCCTTATATATAAGAAATCTAAGTAGTGGAAGAAAGAAACCTCTCTTATATAGCACATCTCCTTCCAAGATATAGTGGGTTGCTCGACGTTGAAGTTTTTGTGCTAAAACTTTTTCGATAGGTAGCACCCTATCTTATAAGAATTTTATGATGGGATCCATCCAGGAAGGAGTGGTTGATTGCAATGTCTGTTCAATATCCATGGCTTCTAGATCAACTATGCTTGAGTTGGGTAGAAATTCTACCGGTACAGTATGACTTAACTCAGTCTCGTATGCGGATGTCAATCGTGCTAATGAATCACACATTAGAGTTTTCAAAGCGTGGTATTTGTTTTACCTCCCACCACTCAAATGTACAAAGAATATTTTTAACCTTTTCTAGATAGGTTGCCATTCTTTCTCCCTTGGTCTTATACTATGTTGTTATTTGATTGATAATCAATTGAGAGTCGCTAAACTACATTCCTTGCTAACCGCAACCCAGCTAGAAGCGCTTCATACTCAGCCTCATTGTTGGAAGCTCTGAATCCAAACCTCAGAGCATATTCAATAGGGGCTTGGTTAGGTGAGACTAAGATAAGGCCTGCCCTGCAGCCTTTCATGTTGGAAGATCCGTCCACATAGAGTGTCCAAGTGGACCCTTCTCTTTGTGGAGGGATGAATTCTTTGTTTAAACCAAGCTCTTTTTCACGTGTTAAGTGTGTTTCTTCTTTTCCAAGTGTGAGCTCTGCTATAAAATTAGCCACGACTTGGCCTTTTTATAGCAGTTCTTGGCTTGTATTGAATATCATACTCACTAAGTTCCACAGCCCATTTCATCAGTCTACCTGACGCTTCCGGTTTTTGCAAAACTTGTCTCAATGGGTGATTTATCAGAACTACAATCCCATGTGCTTGAAAGTATGGCCTTAACCTCCAAGCTGACATTATTAAGTCTAATGCCAATTTTTCCATTTGCGGGTACCTCATCTGCGCGTCTACCATGGCTTTTCTCATATAGTAGGTAGGTAGTTGAACACCACATTCTTCTCTTACTAAAGCTGAGCTCACTGCCGTTTCTGACACTGCCAAATATAAAAACAATTATTCATCTAGGACGGGCTTAGAGAGTAGAGGCGCGGAGCTTAAGTAACCCTTTAGCTCTATGAAAGCCTTCTCACACTCTTATGTCCATTCGAATTTGCTTCCTTTTCGAAGAACTTTAAAGAACGGGAGTCACTTGTTCGTCGACCTTGATACAAATCTATTCAACACTGCTACCTTCCCGTTTAGGATTTGTAATTGTTTGAGGTTATTAGAAGACTCCATGTCCAGGACAACTCTTAACTTGTCGGAGTTCACCTCTATACCTCTTTGGTGAACCATGCACCTAAGAAATTTTCCTGAAGTTACTCTGAATGCGCATTTGTCTGGGTTAAGTTTCATCTTGTACCTTCTTAGCACATCAAATGCCTCTTTCAAATAAGAGATATATTGGTCTACTTGGCAGCTCTTGACCAACATGTCATCTACATAGACTTCCATGTTACTCCCAATCTACTTTGCGAACATTTTATTCACCATTCGTTGGTAGGTCGCACCTGCATTCTTCAGCCTGAACGACATAACCTTGTAGCAATAAAGCCCCTGACTTGTCACAAATGATGTTTTCTCTCGGTCAGGCTCGTACATTTTGATTTGATTATAACTTGAGTAGGCATCCATAAAAGTCATCATCTCGTGCCCTGCTGTGGCGTCCACCAGCTGGTCAATTCGGGGTAGAGAGAAGCTATCTTTTAGACATGCCTTGTTGAGGTCAGTGAAGTCTATGCATACCCTCCATTTTCTGTTTTTTTTTTAACCAGAACAACATTGGTCAGCCAGTCCGAGTAGTGTACTTCGTGAATTAAGTCAGCTTTTAAAATCTTTTCTACCTCCTCAGCTATAGCTCCGTTCCTGGTCTGGTCAAACACTCTCTATTTTTGTTTGACGGGTCAGAAGGTGTGGTCGAAAACATAATTTTAGGGTTGATACCCGACATGTTTTCATGAGTCCAGGCAAACACATCAATATTTTCTTTCAGAAATTTTATCAAGTCATCTCTCTGCTGGCCCCCCAGTCTTGTCCCGATTTTGACAAATTTTTCTTCATTTAGAAGCGGGACAGACTCCATGTCTTCAGTTGGCATTGCCCTTGTTCGAACTCTTTCAGTGGTACTACTAAGGGAGGTTGCTCCGCTTTTTCAGGCAGGAAAGCCATTGCAGACTACACATGTTCCTCAGTTTGTTCTACCACGATCATGTTTACCGGCGACCCTCATAGCTGTGTAATAACACTCTCGGGAGACCTTTTGCTCCCCTTTTATTACTCCTACTCCGCCTAAAGTAGGGAACTTCATCATTTGATGGTAAATCAAAGGTACGGCTCTGAGAGCGTGGATAGTAGGTCTCCCTAATATGCTATTGTAAACTGATGGGTGCTCAACCACTATGAACTTTACCATTTTAGTGATGGTGTTGGGCTCTTCTCCGAAAGTGACTGGCAATTCAATACTCCCTTCAGGGATGACCTGCTCTCTACCAAATCCAACCAAGGGTGCTGGACTTCTTTTCAATTTTTCTCTTCCAAATCCCAATTTTTCAAAAGCACTGAGAGAGAGTACGTCTACCGAGCTACCTCCATCGACCAGGACCCGTTGTACTCTTAAGTTAGCCACAATAATTACTACCACCAGGGCATCATTGTGAGGCTGATGAATATCAACCACTTATTCTTCATCAAAATTTATTTTGGCCTTTCGAACAGGCATTGTTGAAGTATAAAAGACCTCGAATCTGGGTGGGGCGTTTACTTGACTCTCCACCGACTGGTCCACCAAAAATAGTTCTTATGTCACCACCTAAGGATTTTTTACCACTTCGGTCTTGGTCTTTTCGTTCGGGCTTAGCTTAGCGCTGTCCTTCTTTCCTCCTCATCACAAACTCCATTAGGTACACTCTTTGAATTAAAGCTTCAATTTCCTCCTTGAGGTCAAAACAGTCGGAGGTAGTGTGACCATGATCCTTGTGGAAAAGACAATACTTATCTTTATTTCCCTTGTTAGATCCCGCCTTCATTCTTGATGGCCACCTAACTAAGTTCTTATCTTGGATTTCTATGAGTAGCTACTTTGCTGGTATGGTGGTGGGGGTGTATTTTTTGAACTTGCTAGAAGGAAGACTTTGTTTATCAAGTCGATCTTCCATCTTACTTCTCTTATTATCCACATGGCGATCATACTTCCAGGTAGTATTTTCTGTTCATTCTTTTCTTCTATGTTCTGAATGCTTGTTACTACCCCTTTCCTCTAGATCTCTTCTTGTACTAAGCAACCCTCCGGAACTCATGTATTTTTGTGCTCTTGCGATGAGCTCTGTATATGTAGCATGAGTCTTTTTTCCTAGAGACCACAAAAACTTTTCATCTTTCAATCTAGCCATCATTGCAGTTAGAGCTATGTCGTCGCTGTAACCTTCAACTTTTAATGCTTCGCTGTTAATTCTCACCACATAGTCTCGGACACTTTCTCCTTACTTCTGGTGAATAGTCAAAAGGTGTGTGGCTGGTTTTTTATGATCTCTTCCGCTGAGGAATTTAGTTACAAAAGATCAAGTAAGGTCTTTAAATGAAGAGATAGATCTTGGCTTGAGTTGCATATTCCACCCTCGTGAGGAGCCCCCTAATGTAATAGGGAATGCCCTGCATTTGATAGCATCTCGGACTCCCTGGAGCTCTATCCAAGTCCGACATGTATCAACATGCTAGACCAGATCCTTTGAACCATCATAAGTTGCCTTAGTTGGCATTTTAAACTTAGTAGGAAGTTCTACCTCCATGATGTCATCTGTGAATTGTGGTTCAGTTTGCTCGAGGAGATCTTCTAACACAAGAAGACCCTTTCCTCGATACTCTTTCTTCATATGTCCAAGCTCGTCTTCGAGTTTCTTTAGCTTTGGTGCCCAAGGCTGTGAACTTTTAGCAATGGATTTTGCTATACTAGTTTGTGTTTTTCTTTTTTCATTGAGCACTTCTCTAAGGTCAGACATTCCTTTCATACTTGGATGCCTCTTAGGAGAAGACTTATTGGAAGAAGGGGAACTGTCTAAAGTATGTAGTCTCGACTTCCCCTTCGAACCACCCTTCTCATGATTCCGAGACTCTACAACACCTTCTATAGGCTCTTTTTCTTTTTCTTTCTTCGATCATAGATCATGGTTGTCAGTGGGGACTTGGTATCTGTCCTTCATGTGAGTATCTTTAGTACCTTTGCAAGATCTTGATTCACATCTCAAACTTGCTCTTCCAAGACATCTACCCTTCTGTCTGGTACGGGTTCAACCCTTACCAATTCTTGATTTTCATCTTCTTGTTGTTGTTGATCTCTATTGCTATAAGTTTAATATCTCGTATTACGAGGGTTACACTTTTCATGGTCATCTACATCATCATCGTGTTGACTTCTTCAACTCATCCTCGTTTGTGATGACCCGACACTTTTAAATAAATTTAAATTAGAAAACACAGCGGAAGTCTTATTTTAAGAAAAATTGGCGTGGTTATATTTGAAAATTGGCTAGCCAAAACCTGTTTACATCCTAATTTCAAAATCTAATAAAATCACATGGAAAATTAAGTCCCAAATCAGGAGTTCAAAGATGTGATATCATAAAACAACATATATAAGCTCTTATGAGCTAAATACAATGTACAATTCACAAAATCCTTTAAAGTTCACAAAAGTAATACATAAACTTTACAACAACTGAGTCCATCTCGAGGTCAACATCCCTCGATCACGCAACACCATCTCCTCTCCCTCGACCTCTTGTCAGGGCATTACCTGAAATTTTTGTAATATCATGAGCTAACAACATAAGCCCAGTGAGAATAATAAGAATAAAAAGTAAAAATAGACCTCAAACTCGCATTTCGATTTGTGTCCAACTTACCTGTCACAATCAATCCTGAGTTCTCCAAACTCTAGGTAATTTCGTTTTATACTTTCTAAGGATGATATTACTAACAATCGTAGTCAAATTCTCATCCATTAACTTGTTACAACATAAAATAAGAAAAGTAAATAACTTTGCATAAACATAAAACATCTCGAATCTCTATTTCATTTATCATAAACATGAATGCATGAGAGCATCCCGTAGGACTTCACATTGCCCTTTTGTGCTTGAATGAAGGTAATGCGGACATCCCGTAGGCTCCCATTCAACCTTATGCATGAGGAAGTAATGCGTACATCCCGTAGGCTACCATTCAACTTCTTTTCTTTCACATTCTTTCTTTTCTCTGAAGGTGATGTGAACTCCACGTAGGGTTCATCAATCGTCCTTCTTTTCTCATTCACTTTCTTTTCTTTTCACTTTCATTTCTTTTTTCACTTTCGTTTCTTTTTCACTGAAGGTGATGTGAACTCCACGTAGGGTTCATCATTCTTCCTTCTTTTCTCTTTCACTTTCTTTTCTTTTCACTTTCATTGCTTTTTCACTTTCGTTTCTTTTTAATGAATGGTTCGAGAATGGTATGAAGCAATATGATATGCATATGCTTGCATATCCTTGTAAAAGTAAATAAGTAAGGTGCGGAATTAAAGTAGTTGATGCAAGCATAAAGTAAAGGGGCATAAAGTAAAAGACATAAAGTAAAATAGATAAAGCATCTCGGACGAACGATATGTAAATCGAACTCCGCTACATTAATACAAGTAAATTCTATCTTAACGATTAACCTATGCCTTCCAGGATTTTAAACTTCGAATATAATCCGAGGTTCTATTAACCGTTCTATATAAAAGTTTGGATCTTTTAACTTCCAATGATCCAACCTAAGCTTCGAAATGAATCTAACTTAGAATCTTCTAAGATTCAATACTTTCCTCGAGAACTCCTAAGTTCTCGCTTAAAGGATTAACTCTTAATCCTAAGGGCACTAACTCACATCCCTCTAATCTTAGATTCGGTTTCTAGTCTTAGTTTCAAATTCTACAAACCATTATACTTATTTGCTTTCTATAATTACTTTAAATCCTAACTATTCTCACCTTAACCAAAAGTTTTGCTCCAAGTCTCCGAAGCACGAATCAACAACCTAGTAAACGAGCCTACAATTCACCAATTGCACAACATAAAACAACTCATATCTAATATGAGAACAAGTTTGAATTTTCTGATGAATAGGAAATTCGAATGAATAGTGTTTTCAGGTGAATAGTGTTTTTTCGAAAATTCGGGCTCAAAATCATCAAATTCCTTGATAAAAATTCATGATTTCAACTTCAAAACTCATTTATAATAAAAAACGAACAAAACCAACTAAAAAGTTTTGAAAACTTACTTTTTGGGACTTCCCTTAGGGAACGAGAAACTTCAAAAAGCTAGGTTGGATAGGTAGCCCTCGTCCCTACCAATCCAACGCAACCAAAATCAAGCCGATCCATTGAGAAACGAATGAAAAACGAAGAAAATAAAATCCCATCCATGGAGGATTGAGACCCACCGCCAAGAAGCTAAATGGAGGAGAAGAAAATGAAGTAAATTGGTCAATTTTGGATTTTTAAAGATAAGTGAATAGTAAATTTAGATATTTTAAGAAATTGGAAATGACGGTTGCGTCCTTTTATGACTTTTGACTTTTAAAACGAAACCCGATGATCTTAAACTATCCCAATGGTGATTAATAATTATTTATTGGCCCGTTAATAATTATTAATACCATTAAAACGAAATTAAGCTAGAAAGGTAATTTAAAAAGATTTAAACCGAAATAAACTACTAAATTCTAATTTACCGATAAATAAATAAACTTTAATTACTTAAATTAAAAAAAAATAAATAAATTTTTTTTATCACAAAATAACGGGACGTTACATCGTTGGTAGAGCACTTAGCTATATACTCTTCCCCACAGATGGCGTCAAATGTTGCTGCCTAAAAATTAAGAGCTTCTACGTAAGCAACGAACTTAGAAGATGGGATGAGTCGGAGGTCGTGCGCTGTACTGGAGGTGCTATGTAGGCAGTGTGCTGGATAGTTGACAAGCGTACCTACACAGAAAAGAAGCAGATCACCGGTATGGTGCTGGTCTAACACCCTCCGATGCTTAAGTCAGAGCTAGTGTCCCAGAGGGAATTCGAGTAGAATTGTAGTAGAAATTAGTTACCTATTCTTCTCCTATTTATAGAAGAATAGGTTGATGACATCATCATGCCATGTATCGCATCGTGATTGAACCATGTGTTGCTTCTCAACTACGTGTCGCTTGCGGGTTATGCCATGTGTCATTTCCTAATTAGATACTTGCATTCGGTTTAAATATGTAAGTTTATGTTGGAGACTATGTAGCCTGGTCTTGTTAGGTGTGTAGACTTTTTGACTAGATACTGTGATTAGACGAGGTGCCTAGGTACGGTGCTTAGACATAGTGTCCAAGTACTACGTTCTGTGACGACTCGACACTTTTAAATAGATTTAATTTAGAAAATACAGCGGAAGTCTTTTATTTTACGAAAAATTGGCGTGGTTATGTTTGAAAATAGGCTAGCCAAAACCTGTTTACATTCTAATTTTCAAATATAATAAAATCCACAAGGAACATCAAGTCCCATTTCAGGAGTTCAAAGATGTATATCATAAAAACATCAACATTAAGCTCTTATGAGCTAAATACAAAGTACATATCATTAAAGTTCTTAAAGTTCATCAAAATAAAGACAATAACTTTACAACAAAAGAGTCCATCTCGAGGTCAGCATCCCTCGTTCACGCAGCACCATCTCCCCTTCCACGGCCTCTAGCAAGGGCATTACCTGAAATTGGTTGTAATATCATGAGCTAACAAACTAAGCCCAGTGAGAATGATAAGCATAAAAAGTAAAGATAGACCTCAAACTTGCATTCCGATTTGTGTCCAATTAATCCGACACAAACTTTCCTAGAATTCTCCAAAGTCTAGGTCATTCAAATCCATATTTTCGAAATGATGATACTAATTAGCACACTTAGTCTAATTGTTCATCCATTAACTTGTTATGACTTAAATGAGAAAAATAAATAAACTTTGCATAATTATAACATCTCGATTCTCTTTCTCATCTATCATATGCATAAAAATAATGAATACATCCCGTAGGTTACGCATTTTCCATTTATGCATGAAATGAAGGTAATGTGGATTTTCACATTCATCCACCATTCAACCTTATGCATGAAGGTAACGTGGGTATTCGCACTCATCCACCATTCCTTATGCATGATGAAGGTAACGTGGGTATTCACACTCATCCACCATTCCTTATGCATGAAGGTAACGTGGGTATTCACACTCATCCACCATTCCTTATGCATTCTCATTCTCAATTCCTTTCTTTTTTACTTTCTTTCAATGATGCGAGATGTTATGGTACAATAAATAATGGTGCAATATTGTTATGCATATGCTTGCATGTACTTGCAAAAGTAAATAAAGTAAAGTGCGAATATTAAAGAAGTCACGACCAACATAAAGTAAAGGGGCAATAAGTAAATGACATAAGATAAAGAAACAGATAAGAATCTCGGACGAACGATTTATAAATCAAACTCCGGTACTAGAATAAAGTAAAGAATCATAACTTCACGATTATCCTAAACCTTCAAGGATTTTAACTTCCAATAATCCGAGGTTCTATCAAACGTTCTTTATCAAAGTCTTGGATCCTTTAACTTCCAATGATCCATTCTAACTCCAAAACTAATATAACTTAGAATCTTCTAAGATTCGAGGCTTTCATCGAGAAATCCTAAGTTTCTTGCTTAAAGGATTAGCTTCAAATCCTAAGGCACTATCTCACTCCCTCTAACCTTAGATTGGATTCTAATTTTAGTTTCCGATTCTACAAATCATCGCACTTATTCGCTTTCTATAGTTACTTTAAATTCTAACTATTCTCACCTTTAATAAAAGATGACTTTGCTCCTAAGTTCGAAGGAGCGATCAAGTGAGCGGTTCAAAAACACCTACAATTGAATTAAATCATAAAATCAATAAATTACCATCTATCAATCAAACAACAACCAAACATACAAAATGACGAAAAACCCAACAAAACCCCACAAGAGGCTCTCGGCCAACACAAGGAAAAATGGGCCTCGGGTTTGGTTTTCTGGCTTTTAGGCAATCTAAAAGTGTTTCGAGTTGGTTTTAAGCAAATTCGATATTCCCGATTTCAATGGGTATCGATAATTAGGGTTTTTGAACAATAAGCCCTTTCCTGAATTGAATTTAAATAAACATCATTTCATTAAATTCTAACCCATAATCAAACCCAAAAGGGTAAATTTCAAATGGGAAGGGTTTCGACTGAAACTCGGTTTTAGGGTTAAGGGATTGTTTCCAAAAACACTTAAAACAACTCCCGTAATTACAAGCACCGAGTTCTACAACACGAAATCAAAGGAAATCAAAGAAAACTCCATTAAAACACTATTTGGAGCTTAGGGTTTCAAGAGAAACTTACCGAGAACTCCGTATAATACGAGTGGCAAGTACGATGGTTGGGTGGAAAAGGATCGTAGGACCGATACCTTTCCAAAGGACCCGGAATCAAGTCGATCGGGCAAGAAACGAACAAAAACCAAAATTTCCTTTTTCTTCTTTGAGACCCACGGGTGGAGGAGGGAAAGAATGAGATGATTTTGGTCAATTTTGTGGTCAATGGTTCATTTAAAGAAGATTAATGAATAGTGTTTAGATATTTAGGAATTTTGGAAATGACGGTTGCGTCCTTTTATGACTTTTGGCTTAAAAATGAATCCCGAACTTCTCAAACTATCCCAATGGTGATTAATAATTATTAATTGGCCCGTTAATAATTATTAATACCATTAAAATGAAAATAAACTAAAAAGGTCAATTAAAAGATTAAAACCGAAATAAACTGCAAATTCTAAATTACCGATAAATAAATAAACTTTAATTACTTAAATTGAAATAAAATAAATAAAAGTTTTTTTTTATCACAAAATAACGGGACGTTACACGTTCAAACGAGGTACCCAAGTACTGCGTTAAGACGAGGTGCCCAGGTACTGCGCTCAGACGAGCTGCCCAGGTACTGTGCTCAGACGAGGTGCGTAGATATTTTTGCCAAGTTGTAAAATTCCACGTGTTATCCAATTTCAAACCATAACAGACGTGTATAGTATTCTTGGGACCATTAGTTTCTCAGCACATAATGCATCAGTTTTTTTATAAGTACGCCAATCAGCAACTATAATGTGTTATTTCAAACTTTCTAGTATCTTTCTTTTCTCAATATATAAATCAATGACTGTTGTAGTGTATTCTAAAAGACTTTTGAAAACGGAAGCCAAAACTACTGGACATCTATGTTTCACAAGTTGTTGTGTGTGGAACAAGTGCTTTTTATCATATTCAATGTCCTTTCAATGCTCTAACTTTGATTGTAACTCTTGCTGCTGCATTTAAAATATGTAGAATATGTTATATACGTGAAAGCTAGAGTAATTAAAAGAAAGGGTAAAATACAAATAAGACCCCTGTGGTCTTTTCAAAATGCATGAGCACCCCCTGTACTTTGAAAATGGCAATTTGCACCCCTGTGGATTCAATTTTTTCAATCAGACCCCTCCCCTTCAATGTCAATAATTTTCTTTTAGCCACAACTTCTTCGTTTGAACTCCGATTTGGACGATTCAAGATGTTTTGGAATCCTCATTTTAGGCTCTACATAAATGTCACTTTGAAACTTTGAAATCATTAATGAATAAAATATTTTATTAACATCGAAGCACTAGGTATGATTGACATCATTAACTCTTTTGGTTATTATTAATTTCAAAGTTTCGAAGTGAAGATTATGTAAAGCCATAAATGAAGATTCCAAAACATCTTGAATCATCCAAATCGAAGTTCAAACGAAGAAGTTATGGCTAAAAGAAAATTATTGACATGGAAGGGGAGGGGTCTGATTGAAAAAAGTTGGAACCACAGGGGTGCAATTTGCCATTTTCAAAGTACAGGGGGTGCTCATGCATTTTGAAAAGACCACAGGAGCCTTATTTGCATTTTACCCTAAAAGAAATGTCCATCGAAATATCATAATTTTCATCTAAATAACTAACAAATTTTTTTTATTGTATCCAACACTGATGAATAACCCACCTTTAGTAATCTTCTATTCCATTTTCTGTTGCAAAACTACATATGCAAGAAGTCCTTGTATACGCCCACATGATTCTACATTCCTTTTTCATACAACATTGTTGGGCTCCATAATATTTCTAGAATAAATCCGAGAATACAATAACCTTGCAAAGGCAAATCATTACAATAAGAAACAAAATTGCTTTTAAAAATCGGTGAAGGTTTAAGAAAAGTTGATAAAAAATAATTTGTAAGATAAAAATTATTAAGATACAAATTTTTCTGAAAAACTTTGACTAGAAAAAGTTAAAAATTACAATTAGAGCATTTAAAAATTTGAGCACATATACACATACAATATTTTGTGAAAAAACTTTGGTGGGCCATGGCCCCCCTTAGTCCTTTTCTAGGACAAGTGGGAGATTGTTATGAATGGTGTCCTAGAACTTGTAATTATTTAATAATTATAATTTATATTGAATAAATAAACTTAAATGCATTTTAACTATATTAATTCATTAACGATATAAGATAAATATCAAGCGTTCAAATGGTTTATCTCCAAAGTTATTTTATATGAAACATATATGAGGATTCAAGTTGAGATAAGTAACTTAAAGTGTCTACAGTATATGGATAACGTTTGGAAACCTTATTATGTTTCCACTGTTTATAATTTTCTATTTTGTATAATTTACAAACTATCTTATCTGGATAATTCATGTGGATAACATGAATGGAAGTATCATATGTTAGAAATAGAGTCCTAGAACTTTTTATTAGTTAATAAAAATAATTTACTTTTAATAAAGTAAATAAATAAACTCAAGTTTCTTTTTATGTATATTGATTCATTGACAATAATTTATTTTGTATAGTTTACAAATTATCTTATCTGGATAATTCATTTTATTGACATGAATGGAAGTATCATATGTTATAAATAGTGTCATAGAACTTGTTATTATTTAATAAAGATAATTTATTTTGAATAAAGTAAATAAATAAAATCAAGTTTCTTTTTATCTCTCTCTCTCTCTCTCTCTCTCTCTCTCTCTCTCTCTCTCTATATATATATATATATATATATATATCAAACATTCAAATAGTATGATGAAAAAGTTAATTTTATGAAATCATAACTAAGTATGTGAGTCATACGAGAGGATTAAAGTCGAGATGAGTAACTTAATGTAACATCTCGTTTCTTTGGGGGTAATTTTTTTTTATTATTTTAATTAAAGTATTTAAGGTTAGTTTAAAAGTAGTAATTTCGATTTTAGTAGTTATTTTCGTTCGAAAACCTTTTTAAACCTTTTACTACTTTAAACTAGTTTCGGTGATATTAATAATTATTAACGGGCCAATTAATAATTATTAATCACCTTTAGACTATTTTAAGATCTTCGGGTTTCGTATTTTTAATCAAATCACATAAAAGGGACGTATACGTCATTTTCCAATTTCTTAAAAATATCACAAATCACTATTCACTTCCTTTCTCATTAAATAGTCAACTTTGGTCAAAGAAAATTCATTTTCATTTTCTCTTCTTCCTTGCTTGGGCCGAGACACCCTCCCCTCCTCCCTCTCTCTTTGGCTTTTCTCCGTTACTCGGTGGATCGCCGTAATCTTATATCCGTTGAAAAGCTCTCATCCCGAGGATCATTTCTAACCTAGCAATCGAGGTTTTCATACGTTTTCTAAAGGACTCAAGGTATGACAAAGTTTCTAAATTCAAGTTTTGAATAGTGTTTTAATGGAGGTTGAGATTGAAATCTTCAAATTCACACACCGAAGCTTGAAGATTTCAATCGAGGAAGTCGTTTTATGCAATTTTAGAAACTTCCCTAAACCCTAAAATCAAGTTTGAGTTGAAAACCCGTCCCGTGTTAATTTTTCTCACTTGACCAAGATTAGGGTGTTTAGTTTGCTATGATTTTACGTTTTACATGATTTTTCGGAAATTGATTATTATGTAAAACCCTAAAATATGGTGACCCATTGATATCTCGACTTTCAAAGTATCCTAAATCAACCCGAATCATCTCTAATAGTGCTTAAAAGACGGAAAACTGAACCCGAACCCTCTCTTCCTTGTTGGGCCGTGGGTCCCCTAGGGTTTAATTCCGAGTTTTTCGTCGTTTTATGCATTCAGTTATTGTTAGCTCGAATTTCGGTTAATTAATGATTGTTAGGTGTAATTGAATTGTAGGATTGTGATTTGATCGCGTGGTTTTGATCTCGGTACTTGGAAGCTTGGACTTCACATCTAAGGTGAGTTTAAAATGGAAGTTAGTAATTTTATGAATTATGTTTCATTACGTTATTGTTTATCGAGGTTAAGAGGGGAACTAACTTCCAGAAGTTCTACTTGGTTGGAGACTTTAAACTCGGATGTGAGTGGAGTGGTTTTGGCGTACTTATGGTTTTGGAAGTAAAAGAGGAAATATGAGTGGATTGGAAGTCTTGTAAGATGATTTGGAGACTTTAGATGAAATTGAATGAATAAGGAACTTTAGGTGATTTGGGAGTCAAAGTGGCTTAAAAATTACACTTGAGTATTGACTCGTGTAGTTCAAGTGGTTTATGTTCTTTAGTAGTTTAGTGGAACTTTATCTAACTTACTAGGGAGCTTGATGGATTCTATACGGTATTTGTGATACGGCACATGATAGTATGTTGATACGCTCCATACGGTATCATGGTGCGATGATATGTGATACGGCACATGATAGTATGTTGACACGCTCCATACGGTATCATGGTGCGATGATTTGTGATACGGCACATGATAGTATGTTGATTCGCTCCATATGATATCATGGTGCGATGATTTGTGATATGGCACTTGGTATGTCGACTTCGGTCCATACGGTATTATGATACGATGAAACTTGTTTGGTAACAAAGATAGTTATTAATACAATTACATAATCTTTAGAATTGTGTAGTAAGACTTAGTAATAACGGGTACTTTTACTTTAAGTCTTGATATTGTTACTTTTCAGGAAGTATACTATGTATGTTGATTATATGGGATTTGGAACGTGGAATGGGTAATAAAAGTGAAATCTGGGATTTGGAAAGTGGAATGGGTAGTAAAAGTGAAATCTAGGCCTTTGGACACAATTTTTGACATGGAATGTTGTTCATAGGATTACTTGCTTTCAATTTACTCTCACTAGCATTTTTATGCTAATGATGCTACAATTACAATTTTTCAGGTAAGACTCGTGGTAGAGGACGAGGTAGAGGAGGTGGCGCTGCGTGACCTATCAAGACAATAAACGGACAAAAACATATATGGTTTTTGGGTGAAGCATTCTTGAATACTCATGAACATTGTATCACTTTTATTATGTTTCATTTTGAACTCGATGGAGTATTTGTACATATTTTGGACTTTGAAACTTTCTCTAGAACTTTCATCATATTTTGGAATGTGCATTCGAGGTTTATTGCTTTTTCTGAAAAATTGGTATGTAAACAGGTTTTGGATTATCCGAATTTTAAATGGACCCATGCCGTTTTTCTGTAAAATCAAGTTTTCCGCTGCGTATTTGTTTTAAAGGATTTTACGAAAAATCGGGTCGTTACACTTAAAGTGTCTACAGTAATGGATAATGTTTGTGAACCTTATTCTGTTAACATTATTGATAGCTGTTCATTTTGTATAGTTTACAAATGATCGTATCCAGATCATTCATGTGGATGTCATGAAAATGGAAGTATCATATGCAATGGTGATTGTAAATGACTGGACCTAGATGATTCGATCAATATCTCATTCAACCGTTTACGAGAAATTTTTTATCAAACTAAGTTTATCAAATAGTGATAAATCTTAATCCAGAGTGTAATATGAACTCCCATTCATGGAGTTATGTTCTTTGATTCACTTGGTTGATGGTGATTTGAACGAACACTCAATACACTCATATTTTAGGAACATAACAAAATAGTAGTCGGAAACACATTTACACAAGATGGAATTCATTTCGTTCTAAAAAATGACGATATCAGTGTGATACCCAATCAATTTAGGAACTTTAGAAAACTCCCTTGATGTACTGATTCGAGACATGAACAAGCGACGCCACGACTTCTCTTAATCATATAAGTATTTTATCTCTAGTTTGACTATAGATAACATTCATTAGAGAATTAGTGGGAGCACAAGGATAAAATGGTAATTACAAAGGTTAAAAGGTAAATTTAACCCATCTTTAATTATAAGTTTTCCACGTGTAACGTCTCGTTATTTTACAAGGATTTTTTATTTATTTATTTATTTAGTTATTTATTTTATTTAATTATTATTATTTGATGTAAAACACTTAATTTAGTTTTAGAATTTATTAATTTAAATTTTATATTTAATTTAGAATTTATAACTTAGAATTTACGAGTTTATTTCGTTCGTAAATTCTATTAAGCGTTTTATTAGCTTAAATTAGTTTTGGTCGTATTAATAATTACTAACGGGCCAATTAATAATTATTAATCACCATTGGGCTAGTTTAAGAACTTCAGGTTTCGATTTATAAGCTAAAATTCATTAAAGGGACGTAACCGTAATTTCTGAATTATTAAATATCTAAACACTATTCCTACTTCTTCTTTAAATATAAAGCTTGACCATAGTTGACCACAATCTTCTCATCTTTCTCTCTTCAAGCCGTGGAGCTCCTCATCCATGGATGAGAAGAAAATTTCTTGGCTTTTCTTAGATTCTTGACCGTTCTCGATGATTTTAGTTGCGTTGGATTGCTAGGGACGAGGGCTATCTATCCCACCTAACCTTGTGCCGTTTCTCGTTTCCTAAGGGAAGCCCTAAAAAGTGAGTTTTCACAACTTTTTACATGGTTTTGTTCGTTTTTTTTTTTATTATAAATGAGTTTTGAAGTTGAAATCATGAATTTCCATCAAGGAATTTGACGATTTTGAGCCCGGATTTTCGAAAAACACTATTCACCCGAAAACACTATTCATCTAAAATCACTATTCACCTGAAAATCATACTTTTTCTCTTATTAGATTTGAATTGTAATTCGTTGATCGATTGATAAATTGTAGGTGTCGGGTGTACGTTGACGTCTCGTTGGACCGTTGGATTATACTTTGACTTGCTAAGGTGAGAATAAATAGAATTTAAAGTAGCTTTAGAAACCGAATAAGTTGAACGATTTGTAGAATCGGAAGTTGAGATTAAGATTCGAATTGAAAGGATTAAAGTAAGTGAGTTAACATGCTTAGGCTTGGAGTTAGTTATAATTGAGTGAGAGAAATTATGGATTTCTCGAGGGAAACATTTAACTCTTGGAAGTTCTAAGTTTAGATTCGTTCCGGAGTTTAAGAATGATTTCCAGAAGTTGAAGGTTTCAAGTATAATGGGGTGAATAAGAAACTTGATTATGGAACTTCAGATATTTATTGAAAGGGATAGAATCTTTGGAAGTGGAGACTTTATTGATAAAGTTAAGAACTCACTTTTATTAAAGGACTGTTGGCTTGATTTACTTATTGTTTTTCCGAAATTCCTATTTATTTATTTTATGTAAAAGGGAGTTTATGATCCATTTACTTTATGCCCTTCAGTTACTTTGAATGTTTATATTTATGTTTACTTACTTTTGAAAGCATATGCATATCATATTGCATCATCGAATTGAAAGGAAAGTGAGATTAGAGGTGAATGCGAATCCTTCGGGAGTTTTCATTACCTGACATTATTCAATAAGGGTGAATGCGAATCCTACGGGAGTTTTCATTACCAATCATTATTCATTAGAGGTGGAATCATATCATTGAGAAGGAGTTGTATATTCTACTATGGAAAGCAAGATAACGAGGTGAATGTTAGTCCTACGGGAGCTACCATTACCTAACATTATTTACATGAGATGTTATATTTATGTAAAGTTTGTGTACCCTTTTATACTTGTTTATTTAGCTAATGAATGATGATTAGACTACGTATGCTAGTAATATCATCTTGTATCGTAAATTGTGATTTTGAATTATGTTAAGTCCGAATGAGATTAACATTATTTTATCGAACATAAAGGAAAAGTAAATCTTATATATAGTATGAGATATAAAAAGGATGAACCAAGAAGAGATTATGGGATATGAAAACATTCTTCCAAATATTTAAGAGTTAGTTTCTTGAGTTTGGGAGTTTTGGTAAAGAATATGTAAACTTTTGATAGCCTGAGTTGCTATAGAGAAAAGAATTGAAACATTATGTCTAACATACATTTTTATAGAGAAAAGAAATGCAATTGATGTATAGCCGAGTGCCATAGAAAAGATGAATGGGATTGAATTGTATAATGAGAGAATACAAGGGTTTATTGAACCTTGTATAATTATTATGATATATATGTAAGAGAACTAGATTCTCAATAAATTGGAATATCCTGAATTTGGAGATTTGCACTTGAATGTAAACCTTATGTATAGTATAATGAAGAGAATAAAATAAAATGTTATGTGTGTTATGAAACACATCCTCCTAAAGGCTTGGAAGATAGTTCCTCAATTATTTGGGAGAATTGGTAAGTAAAAGTGAAATACTTGATGTAAAACCCTTTTGGTAGTTGAAATGTAAGGGAATGTGAGTTTTACTTGGACTCAAATCCGGATGCGGGTTTGGAGTCTATTATTACCTTATATTCTATTTATTTTCACTGGGCTTGTTGTTAGCACATGATATTACAAAAAATTTTAGGTAATGCTTACGTTCGTGGTGATGGGAGAGGAGCTGGTGCGGCTTGATCGAGAGGATGATGATACAGAGATGGACTAGATACATTTTAAAAGTCCATGGACTCATTTTTAATTTATTTTTTGTGTCTTTTGAGATGTAAATTTGTATATAAGCTCATAGGAGCTTTTCGTCTTAACCTTTATGATTATAAACTTGTTTAAACTCTGGAAAAGGAATTGCATTTCCTTGCTTTTAAATTTCTTGATGTGAAAAATGTATACAGGTTGTGGATAGTCATAGTTTTAAACATATTGTAACGTCCCGTTATTTTGAAGTGAATTTTTTTTTTATTATTTTATTATTTATTTAATGTTATTTATTTATT
Source organism: Gynostemma pentaphyllum (assembly GCA_028015215.1). Lineage (NCBI taxonomy): Eukaryota > Viridiplantae > Streptophyta > Magnoliopsida > Cucurbitales > Cucurbitaceae > Gynostemma > Gynostemma pentaphyllum. Next base: position 37,228,497 of record CM051353.1, on the reverse strand, counting down.
TCAATTTAAGTATTTAGATTAATTATTATTTTTGTAATTTCGATTTTAGTAGTTAATTTCGCCCGAAATCCGTTTTAATCGTTTTAATACTTTAAATTCGTTTCGGTGACATTAATAATTATTAATAGGCCAATTAATAATTATTAATCACCTTTAGATTTATTTAAGAGATTCGGGTTTCGATTCATAAGTCAAAAGTCATAAAAGGACGCAACTGTCATTTCCAATTTCTTAAAATATCCAAATTACTATTCATTCATCTTTAAATATACCCATTTGACCACAAGTTGACCAAACCTTTCATTTTTCTTCTCCCATTGTCGTGGGCATCATGGAGGGTTTGGGGGAATTTTTGTTTTTCTTCGTTTCTCGACGGATCGGCTCGATTTTGGTTGCATCGGAAAGCCATCGAGCCTAGGATTCCTTTCCACCCAACCATCGTGCTTGCCACCCGTGATATACGGAGTTCTCGGTAAGTAAAGCTTCAAACCCTAAGCTCCAAATAGTATTTTAATGGAGTTTTCTTTGATTTCTTTCGATTTCTTGTTGTGAAACTCGGTGTTTGTAAATACGGGAGCTGTTTTAAGAGTTTTTGGAAACTTTCCCATAACCCTAAAACCGAGTTTCAGTCGAAACCCTTCCCGTTTGAAATTTACCTTTTTGGGTTTGATTATGGGTTATAAATTAGTGAAATAATTTTTATTTAAATTCAATTCGGGAAATGGCATAACGTTCAAAAACCCTAATTATCGATACCCATTGAAATCGGGAATGTCGAATTTGCTTGAAACCAACTCGAAACACATATAAATTGCCTAAAAGCCAGAAAACCAAACCCGAGACCCACTTTCTTGGGGGGGGCCGAGAGCCTCATGTGGGGGTTTTGATGAGTTTTTCGCCGTTTTGTATGCTTAGGTGTTGTTTGACCGATATTTGGTTAATTATTGATTTTGAGATATAATTCTAATTGTAGGTGTTTTTGGACCGTTTACTTGAGCGCTCTAACGAAGGTTGGGAGCAAAATCTTATTTGGCTAAGGTGAGAATAGTTTGGATTTAGAGTAATTTTAGAAAGCAAATAAGTAAGATGGTTTGTAGAATTGGAAACTAAGATTAGAATTCGAATTTAATATTAGAGGGAAGTGAGTTAGTGCCCTTAGAATTAGAAGTTAATCCTTTAAGTGAGAACTTAGGAGTTCTCGAGGAAAACATTGAATCTTAGAGATTCTAAGTTAGATTCGTTTCGAAGCTTAGGATGGATCATTGGAGGTTAGAAGATCCAAACTTGTATTTAGAACAATTAATAGAACCTCGGATTATATTGGAAGTTTAGAATCCTGGAAGGTATAAGTTAATCGTTTAAGATAGGTTTTACTTTTATTATTGTAGCGGAGTTCGATTTACGTATCGTTCTTCTAGAGTTTCCTATTTATTACTTTATGTCTTTTACTTTATGTCCTTTACTTTATGCCTTTTACTTTATGTTTGTATCGGCTACTTTAATTCCGCAATTTATTTATTTACACCAAAACATATCATATTGCATCATAACATCTCGCATCATGGAAAAGAAGAGAGAATGAGAAAGACATGAATGGGAGAATGATGGATCCTACGGGATAGACCCCATTACCTGCATAGAAAAAGAAGAGAGAATGAGAAAGACATGAATGGGAGAATGATGGATCCTACGGGATAGACCACATTACCTTCATAGAAAAAAGAAAGAGAAAGTCAGAAAGAAAAGGAGGGAGAACGATGGATCCTACGGGATAGACCACGTTACCTTCTTCATGCATAAGGGCGAATGCGAATCCTACGGGATGTCCTCATGCATTCATGCTTATGACCGATGAAATAGAGAATCGAGATGTTATACTTTATGCAAAATTTATTTACTTTTCTTATTTATGTCGTAATAAGTTATTGGATGAGTATTTGACTACGAGTGTTAGCAATTTCATCCTTTGGAAATTATAAAACGAGATTACCTAGAGTTTGGAGAACTTTAGGATTGATTGTGTCAGATTAATTGGACACAAATCGGAATACGAGTTTGAGGTCAATCTTTACTTTTTATTCTTATTATTCTCACTGGGCTTAAGCTGTTAGCTCATGATATTACAAAAATTTCAGGTAATGCCCTTGCTAGAGGTTGAGGGAGAGGAGATGGTGCTGCGTGATCAAAGGATAATGACCTCGAGATGGACTAGGTTGATTTAAAGTCCATGGACTATGTTTTGTGAATTTTATACATATTTTGGGTTTGTACATTTGTAAATGGCTCTTGAGAGCTTTGTGTTTTACTTTTATGATGAAAATTTCTTTTGAACTCCTGGATAGGAACTTAATGTTCCTTGTGTTTTTAGATTTCAGAATTTAAGATGTAAACAGGTTTTGGCTAGCCAATTTCAAACATAACCACGCCAATTTTCTTAAAATATAAAGACTTCCGCTGTGTTTTCTAATTTAAATTATTTTAAAATGACGAGTCGTCACACATATCCACGCCAAATTTTTATTAATGTTAAGTCTTCCGCTACAATTCGATTTTTAAATTATTTAAAGGAGTCGGGTTGTCACACCACGTGAAAGATATCACAGACACTTATTAAGATAAACTAAATGGACACAACTCATGTATAGTGAGAGGAGTTCAACTACGAATTTATGGTGGAATTATTCATAGTTAAATAATAGTAATTAATTGGTTATGAGTTAATCAATTAATAAACTGATTATTAAGCCCATCATCTATAGGTCCATCGAATCCCTGGACTAGACCAAATAATGTTGTACCAAAACAAGTCATTTATTTGACTATTGAATAATTGAATAATTTAAGTAAATTAGTTTACTTAGATAACTGACAATATTAATTATTGAAATAATGAGTTTATTTATATGGAAATCAATATCATTATTATTAATTATTTAAATAATGTGTTTATTTAAATGGTAATTAATATTAAAATATTATTCATAAATAATTATTAATTATTAATGTAATGTGTTTACTTAAATGGAAATTAATAATTATACATTTATTATTAATTTTAAATAATAATAATTATTTTAAAGGACAATAGTAAATAATATATTTATAATTAATTTAACTACTATTGATTATTTAAATAGAAATTAATAATAAATTACAAAAAATATGAAAAACATATTTTATTTAAATTAAATAACTGATTTGTTTAAATAATAAATATCAAGAACTAATAAATAATATTTATAAATAAAAAAGAATTTAAATTGAATTAATGAATTCAATAGATATTTGGTTCAAACTATTGATTAAATAAATAAAGATTTATTTAATAATATATAAACAAAAAATGGGCAATGTGTAGTATTTTTAGGAAATAATTTTTGAAATATTTTGTCTAAAATAATTACATAAAAGAATATTTGTGACGACCCGTCACTTTTAATAATTTAAATTAGAGAACACAACGGAAGTCTTTATATTTTAAGAAAAATGGCGTGATTATGTTTGAAAATTGGCTATCCAAAACCTGTTTACATCTTAATTTCAAAATCTAAAATACACAAGAAACATTAAGTTCCTATTCAGGAGTTCAAAATGAATTATAATCATAAAAGTAAAGACGAAAAGCTCTTAAGAGCCATTTACAAATATACAAATCCAAAATTGTATAAAATTCACAAAACCATGTACATGGACTTTTACATAACACCTAGTCCATCTCGAAATCATCATTCCTCGATCATGCAGCACCATCTCCTTTCCCACGACCTCTAGTCAGGGCATTACCTGAAATTTTTGTAATATCATGAGCTAACAACTTAAGCCCGGTGAGAATAATAAAAATAAAAAGTAAAGATAGACCTCAAACCCGTATTCCGATTTGTGTCCAATTAATCTGACACAATTCAGTCCTAAGTTCTCCAAACTCTAGGTAATCTCGTTTTATAAATTCCAAGGGATGAAATTGCTAACACTCGAACTCAAATACTCATCCAATAACTTATTACAACAGAAATAAGAAAAGTAAATAAACTTTGCATAAAGTATAACATCTCGATTCTCTATTTCATCGGTCATAAGCATGAATGCATGAGGACATCCCGTAGGATTCGCATACGCCCTTATGCATGAAGAAGGTAACGTGGTCTATCCCGTAGGATCCATCGTTCTCCTTCCTTTTCTTTCTCACTTTCTCTTCTTATTCTAAAAAGGTAACGTGGTCTATCCCGTAGGATCCATCGTTATCCCTCCTTTTCTTTCTCACTTTCTCTTCTTTTTCTATGAAGGTAATGTGGTCTATCCCGTAGGATCCATCATTCTCCCTCCATTTCTTTCTCATTCTCACTTTTTTTCCATGATGCGAGATGTTATGATGCAATATGATATGTTTTGGTGTAAATAAATAAAGTGCGGAATTAAAGTAGCCGATACAAACATAAAGAAAAGGCATAAAGTAAAGGACATAAAGTAAAAGATATAAAGTAACTAAATAGGAAACTCCGGAAGAACGATATGTAAATCGAACTCCGCAACAATAATAAAAGTAAAACCTATCTTAAACGATTAACTTATACCTCCCAGGATTCTAAACTTCCAATATAATTCGAGGTTCTATTAATCGTTCTAAATACAAGTTTGGATCTTCTAACCTCCAATGATCCATCCTAAGCTTCGAAACGAATCTAACTTAGAATTTTCTAAGATTCAATGCTTTCCTCGAGAACTCCTAAGTTCTCACTTAAAGGATTAACTTCTAATCCTAAGGGCACTAACTCACTTCCCTCTAATCTTAGATTCGAATTCTAATCTTAGTTTCCAATTCTACAAACCATCATACTTATTTGCTTTCTAAAATTACTCTAAATCCAAACTATTCTCACCTTAGCCAAATAAGATTTCACTCCCAACCTCCATTAGAGCGATCAAGCAAACGGTCCAAAATCACCTACAATTTGAATTATATCTAACAATCAATAATCAACCAAATATCAATCAAACGACATCTAAGTACACAAAACAATGAAAAACCCTTTAATTCTCACATGAGGCTCTCGCCCCCCCCCCCCCATCATCGGTTTCGGTTTTCTGGCTTTTAGGCAATTTAGATGTGTTTCGAATTGGTTTCAAACAATTTCGATATTCCCGATTTCAATGGGTATCGATAATTAGGGTTTTTGAACAATATGCAATTTCCCGAATTGAATTACAATAAACATTATTTCACTAATTAGTAACCCATATTCAAATCCCAAAAGGTAAATTTCAAACGGGAAGGGTTTCGACTGAAACTTTGGTTTTAGGGTTATGGGAAAGTCAAGTAATAGTTACCCAATAAGTTTTCCATCAACATTCAACAACAAAAACATCAACATCAACAGCAACAACAGCAGCGGTAACAACAACAACTGGTTCGAGGTGAAGCTCAACAAGGATTGGATCATCCTTACTACAATAGTTGTGTTAGTTTCTATCAGGGAGATGCACACTTCCATCAAGATGCTATGTTGTGATGGTTGTATCTTATACGCCCTATAAAAGTGGCGTGAATCCATAATTTTGCATGATTTTAAAGTAAATGCGTCTCTTCCATGTTAATTAATTTAGATTAATTAGAATGAACTGTTGCGCAACCTTCATCATATACAATTTAAATTAATAAGATTGGACCAAGATATTTGATCAATGTCTCACTTATACCATTTACGAGAAATGATCAAATATCAAACAAAGTTTATCAAATAGTGATGAATCTTAATCATGGGTGAAATGTGAACTTATATTCATGGAGTTATGTTATTTGATTCACATGATTGAGAAAGATCTGAATGAACGCTCAATACACTCCTTTTGGGAACATAATAAGATAAAGTCTTTGAACATATTTACACAAGATGGAATTCATAACTTTATGAAAAATGATGTGTAATGACTCGACTTTACAAATAAGTCTAAGTCGCGAGAACACTTAGGTGAGCATAGACCCTCAATAATTCATTTATAAAATTCCCTATTTCAAAAGACCTTTAATTCAAAATTTATATCAAACCATCACAATCACGTGTTTAATAAATGTTAGGCACGTCCGCCTCTTTTTATTAATAAGCAAATTCATAAATCAAAAGAACATTTTGGATAAGAACCAAGTTTATGATAAGTTTCACAAACGTTTATAAGTTACATGATAAAACAACTCAGAACACACATCTAAGTTATTAATTACAAAACGAAAACTATACTCAAAATATCCTAGGCCATGGAGTACTCTACCCATCTAAAATTCTCTCCTCGAATCTTCAACAAGCATCAACCGCCTTGCCTCGTCCCCAACCTCTACCATTACCTGAAAGGTGATATGTAGCACCTCTGAGTATGTTAACTCAGTGAAAATAAAATGAAATTGAAGTAGTATGATGCATTTGGAATGAGCTAAATGGATAAATATAAAGGCTAAACAATGATGTAATTAAAGTGTTATAAAAAAAATGTCATCAATCTTTAGCAAACCTAGCACAATCAACACTTTCACAACCCACGCATCTTATCCATGCTGCGATTGTCTTGGAGACTGTTTCGATAGCTCACTCCACAAATCAAAGTTACATCAACATCTTACTTCATAATGAATCTAGGCAATCATAGATAGCCTCTTAGAAATAGTTGAACTTTCGGGTCATCAGCCACACAGCGACACGAAACTTGCTCACTCCACTATGGAAACCACATTGTAACATATTCTACCTCACACCGTTACATAGGTTACGACCTCATGGTGCTCAAACAATATGTATGTCAATCGAATATTAAACACCACTAATCTTTAGCTCAAACTCAACAAAGTAGAATAAAATATGTGATCCCTAGTAGTACAAGACTCGATCTTTCACTTGACATAATTTAGAAAAATACATAACATAATAAACATTTCAAAAATTAGAAGCAATAAATTTTTAAACCATTCACAATCGTCATTCAACCTGCTTTCTTTCACAAGTTGCTACTCGCTTGGTTACCCATTCTTTTGTTCAACAACTATAAATTTTCTCTCCTACCTTCTGTAATGTCCCATTATTTTGAAGTGATTTTTTATTTATTCATTTATTTTAATTATGTATTTAAGGTTAATTTAAAAGTAGTAATTTCGATTTTAGTAGTTAATTTCGCCCGAAATTCTTTTTAATCGTTTTAATATTTTAAATTCATTTTGGTGACATTAATAATTATTAATAGGCCAATTGATAATTATTAATCACCATTGGGATAGTTTAAGAGCTTCGGGTTTCGATTTATAAATCAAAAGTCATAAAAGGACGCAACCGTCATTTCCAAAATTCCTAAATATCTAAACACTATTCCATCTTCTTCTTTAAAATACCATTGACCAAGCATTTGACCAAAAACATCTCATTTTTCCTCTCCAAACCCGAGCAACAAGAGGAAGAAAAGAGAAGAGGAAGAAAGTGTCGCCCCGGCTTCGTTTCTTGGCCGTTTTGCGTGATTTCGGATGTGTTGGAAAGCTCTCGCCGAGACCTTTCTACCCATTCCACTCTTGGAACGTTTCCAAATCTCTAAGGTAAGCCCTAGATTTCGAATTTTCATAGTATTTCCATGGAAATTGATTCAAGCTTTTGAGTTCTTGGCCAAAACCTTCATCCCTTTCCAATTTTGTTGTTGAATGTTGAGGGAAAACTTATTGGGTAACTATTACTTGAATTTTCCTTAACCCTAAAACCGAGTTTCAGTCGAAACCCTTCCCGTTTGAAATTTACCTTTTTGGGTTTGATTATGGGTTATTTATTGATGAATTATTGTTTATTTAAATTCAATTCAGGAAATGGCATAATGCTCAAAAACCCTAATTATCGATACCCATTGAAATTGGGAATATCGAATTTGTTTGAAACCAACTCGAAACACATCTAAATTGCCAAAAAGCCGGAAAACCAAAACCAAAACCCTTTTATGAAGGGGGGGGGCGAGAGCCTCATTGTTGGGGTTGTTGGGTTTTTCGTTGTATTGTGCGTGTAGATGTTGTTTGACCGTTATTTGGTTAATTATTAATTGTTAGGTGTAATTTTAATTGTAGGTGTTTTTGAACCTTTCATTGATCGCGTTATCGAAGGTTTGGAACGAAATCTTCTTTTGGCTAAGGTGAGAATAGTTAGGATTTAAAGTAATTTTAGAAAGCAAATAAGTATGATGGTTTGTAGAATTAGAAACTAAGACTAGGATTTGAATCTAAGAATAGAGGGAAGTGAGTTAGTGCCCTTAGGATTAAGAGTTAATCCTTAAAGTGAGAACTTAGGAGTTCTCGAGGAAAACATTGAAGCTTAGAAAATTCTAAGTTAGATTCGTTTCAAAGTTTAGGATGGGTCATTGGAAGTTAAAAGATCCAAACTTTTATATAGAACGATTAATAGAACCTCAGATTTTATTGGAAGTTTAGAATCCTTGAAGGAATAAATTAACCGTTTAAGATAGGATTTACTTTTATTAATGTAGCGGAGTTCGATTTACATATCGTTCTTCCGGGATTTCCTATCTATTTTACTTTATGTCTTTTACTTTATGCCCATTTACCTTATGCTTATTTCGGCTACTTTAATATTCACACTTTACATTTATTTACTTTTGCGAGCATATGCATATCATATTGCTACCATAACATTTTTGCATCATTCATTGAAAAGGAAATGAAGGGGAGAATGTTGGAGCCTACGGGTAGTGTCCGCATCACCTTCAGAGAAAAAGAAACCAAAGTGAGAAAGAAAGGAAGGGGAGAATGTTGGAGCCTACGAGTAGTGTCCACATCACCTTCAGAAAAAGAAAAGAAAGTGAAAAAGAAAAGAAGGGAGAATGATGAACCCTACGGGAAGTTCACATCACCTTCAGAAAAAGAAAAGAAAGTGAGAAAGAAAAGAAGGGAGAATGATGAATCCTACGGGAAATTCACATCACCTTCAGAGAAAAGAAAAGAAAGTGAAAGAAAAGGAGTTGAATGGTATCCTACGGGATGTACACATTACTTCTTCATTCATAGGGGGTTGAATGGGGTCCTACGGGACGTCCTATTACTTTCTCATGCATAAGGTTGAATGGGTATCCTATGGGATGTACCTATTATCTTCATTCATGCATAAAGGGCGAATGCGAATCCTACGGGATGTCCTCATGCATTCATGCTTTTGATCGATGGAATAGAGAATCGAGATGCTATATTTGTGCAAAGTTTATTTACTTTTCTTATTTATGTCGTAACAAGTTAATGGATGAGGATTTGACTACGAGTGTTAGTAATATCATCCTTTGGAGAGTTTAGAATGAAATTACCTAAATTTGGAGAACTTTAGGATTGATTGTGTCAGATTAATTGGACACAAATCGGAATACGAGTTTGAGGTCTATCTTTACTTTTTATTCTTATTATTCTCACTGGGCTTAAGTTGTTAGCTCATGATATTACAAAAATTTCAGGTAATGCCCTTGCTAGAGGTCGAGGGAGAGAAGATGGTGCTGCGTGATCAAAGGATAATGACCTCGAGATGGACTAGGTTGATTTAAAGTCCATGGTCTATGTTTTGTGAATTTTATACATAGCTTGGGTTTGTACTTTTGTAAATGGCTCTTAAGAGCTCTGTGTTTTACTTTTATGATGAAAATTTCTTTTGAACTCCTGGATAGGAACTTAATGTTCCTTTTGTTTTTAGATTTCAGAATTTAAGATGTAAACAGGTTTTGGCTAGCCAATTTTCAAACATAACCACGCCAGTTTTCTTAAAATATAAAGACTTCCGCTGTGTTTTCTAATTTAAATTATTTTAAAGTGACGGGTCGTCACACCTTCAATCACATGTTACACTCTAAAATCAGCCTCCAAATAATCAATTTTAATTCCACATTTACCATGAGCCAAACATCAATCAAACACCTCATACCGTTAATTGAATCCGTTTAATTCCCACCTTTATAGTCAAAAGAACAAGGCTAGGCTTTAGCTTTGGTTCTTCCTACAATCAAAATCATTTTGAAACTTAATTTAAATTCAAAATATCATAAATATCTCAAAAATTACAAATTAAATAAAACCCAAAACCCGGTTAAACCAAAAAGTCACAAAACGAGCTAAAGTGAGAGATGGTGTTTTCGACCACTTGGGTTATTTTTTAGAAATCATTGGCATGTCTTTCTAAATTTTTTTTCCTATGTAAAATATATATTTAAGACCCAAAATTTTAAGAATTGAAAGAAATTAAATAAAAACTAAGAAAACCTCAAATTTGGAAAAACTAGAAAACTTCAAAATGGTCATCAATGGAGGTTTTGAGCTTGGGGTTCATCCATGGCTTCCAATTTCAAGAGATCTTTCGATTTAACTAACTTAGGCTTGAATAAGATTTTGAAAGTTTTTTTCTAGATTTAAAAAGATTCCAAAACTCATAGCAAGAAGATTTTACAAACACAAACCAAAGGAAACCCATAATCTATAAAACCTAGAATGTAAACTTGAATTTCCAACGGTAAATTACCTAGCCATGGATACGAACTACTTGTGAAGGATTTAAAGATGTGCTTAATGATTATAGCCAATGGACATAACTATGTCTATAGTACTAAGAGTGCAACTCTAGATATATAGTGGGGTTATCTAGGAGTTAATGAATAAGAAATAATTGATTAAAAGAGTTTAATCAATGTAGTTCTAGATAATTGGAGCTCAGTCCTATAGGCCCATTAAATCCTCCGAGCTAGCAAATGTAATTTAGAAAATGATTAATAGGATTAATAGCCTTGGAAATTGAGAAAAATAAATAGAGAAGTCTATTTGATTAATGAAAAGATATTAAATAGAGAAGTCTATTTAATTATTTAATTAATAGAAAATTAAATAGAGGAGTCCATTTAATTGAGGAGATTAAAATAGAAGAGTCTATTTGATTAATTTTAAAGTTGTCCAAAACTAATGGGAAATTAAAAGATGATTCTATTTAATTTGAATCGTCAAATTTAAAAGGGAATTAAATAAATAAAAGAGTCTATTTATTTAATTAAATATTTAATGAATATCCTATTAAATAAAAGGAGGAAAAATAAAATGTCCAATATTGTCATTGGATGATTATATGGATGTGTGACCCATGGTGCGGTCACACGCCACTTTAGTAGACAATTCTAGTGTGGATAGATGGGACATATTAGACAATTCTACTGTAGTTTGCAGACACCACTACAACATGGGGTCAGGGTCAGAGTCTGAGTCAAGACTAGAGCCAGGGGCGAGGTCAGACAAGTTAGCAGCATGGCCAACTGTTTAGGCACAACCTTAGACACGACAGGTGGCCGGGTCTTTACCACCACTCGAGAGGATACTAAGGCACCATGTACAATTATTACAAGTACTTTGTCAGTTTTAGGACCCTTTGTTCTTGCATTATTTGTTTCAGAGGCTAGTTATTCCTTTATTTTCTACTTCTTGTTTTGATTAAGATGCCAATGTTTGACTTTGATATTATCTTTGGTATGGATTGGCTATCAGCCAACTACGCCAACATCGGTTGTAGTTGAGAAACGACTGCTGTAGTGGGAGGATGTTTTGCCAGGTCCTACAGTTTGTGCCCAAGAGTTGTGACTAATGCATATAGAGAAATATACAAGAGTTGAGTGGCGTAGTTCGCTAGAGTTGTACTGGGAGACCACATGTTTTTGGAAGTGGCACACATGAATGGTGTTATGAGATTTTGAAAGAAGTACAAGTTGAGCCCGTGGTTTTGGATGCTAACTAGGTTATGAGGAGACACTGGTTGAGATCCTAGCATCCAAACCAAAGTGTTTAGAAAGAAAATGATAAATTTGATCAAAGTGTTGTGGAAGAACCAATTGTTGAAGGAGGTTACGTGGGAACGTGAGGATGAGTTGCGGGCTACGTATTCTCACCTTTTAGCCTAGGAAGGTTACTTTTTGAGGACGAAAAGCCTTTTTAGGAGGTAGACTATAACGTCCCGTTACTTTTGAAGTAATTTTTTTTTAATTAAAGTATTTAGATTAATTTTAGAATTTATAACTTAGAATTTAGGAGTTTATTTCGTTCGTAAACCTTTTTAATTACTTTAGTAGCTTAAATTAGTTTGGGTCGTATTAATAATTATTAACGGGTCAATTAATAATTATTAATCACCTTTTACCTAGTTTAAGTACTTCGGGTTTAGTTTTAAAAGCAAACAAGGGACGAGATCGTAATTATCGATTTCATAAAATATCAAATCACTATTCATTCTCTTATTTGAAAACACCGAATAGTCAAAATCAACACATTTTCTTCTCTTCCTTTTCCTTGAAGCCGTGAGCCATCTTTGGGGGGGGGGGAGAAATTTTTGGGTTTTCTCCGATTCTCGACGGATCGTCTCGATTTTGGTTGCATTGGATAGCCCTTGGTCCAAGCTTCCTTTTCAACCTACCAATCAAGCTTTTCCTCCTTTTATAAAAGGCTTCAAGGTATGACAAAGTTTCTAAATCTTTGTGTTTTTGTTCCAATAGTGTTTTAATGGAAACGAAGCTTGAAATCTTCAAATTCACACCCCGAAACTTGAAGATTTCAATTGAAAAAGTTGTTTTAAGTGTTTTTGCAAACTTTCCCTAACCCTACAATCAAATTTGAACCAAAAACTCATTCCGTTTGAATTACCCAAACCGTGGGAGGCTAGGGTGTTTTAAAATAATTATACTTTTGTGTTTTACTTACTTTTTGGGAATGAATTATTGTCCAAAACCGTAATTTATGTTTGCCCATTAAAATACCTAAAAGCCGGAAAACCGAACCCGACACCCACCCTTTTACTTTGGGTTGAGAGCCTCTAAACTAGGTTATTTTGTTGTTTTATGCGTTTAGGTGCGTTTGTTTGATGTTTGATTAATTAATGTTTATTAGGTGTAATTTATTTTAGGTTTTGTTAAACACTAGTGAGACTTCTTTCGACTCTTTCGAATATCGACTTCTTGGCTAAGGTGAGTTTAAAGTGTTGGTTAGTAATTTTATGTTTTGAATTACATTACGTTATTGTTTGATCAAGGTTAAGTGACAAAACAATCTTCTAGGAGTTAGTACTTGTTGGATAGTGACTATGAACCTTGGAAGTGAGTTCGAGATAGTTTATATTTTAAGTATATTTGGAGTTAATTATGGGATTTGATTGAAGAGTAAGTTTTAGTACGTTTTTTGAAATTATGTAAGGTTATGGTGGATTTTGTAGAATCTTGGAAGTGGAAGGTACTTTGTTTGGTTTTGGACCAAAGTAGCTTAGAAGTTTTTCTTGGGAGTTGTTTATTCTAAAATTTGTGTTTCATTGTCATTTGTGATATTGTGATGTTTAAACTTTATTTTGATTACTTTGGGAACTATGGTCCTCGTGGAGCTTGGCATCAGTAATTATTCTCGGTTATCGTTTAATTTGATCTTGTTACCTTGTGTAAGGAATACGGGTTATGGTTTGATTGTGGTAGTAATATGGAGTATGAAAGTTCTAATGATAAAATGATTGATGATGTTTGTGGTTGTACAGTGGATTATGGAATACTAGTGATAGTACAATTGAGGTACTTGAGACTTTTGATATGAGGAAACACTTTAATAAGTGCAAAAGATAAGCATGTCATTGAGCGTAAGTGTAGTATCATTGTATTGTTTGTTAGTTCTCTGTGTTACGGTGCAATAGGGTCATGAACGGATTTGTGGATATAATGGACTCATAGATGAAACCGGCTATAAGTGACAATTGTATCGAGATATAATGGTTTCATAGATGAAATAGGCTATGGGTGACAATTATATCGATGTACTATGTGATATGATCTTGAGATATAACAGATTCATAGATGAAACAAGCTATGGGTGATGCTATATGAGGAGATCGAGATACTATGCGATATGATCTTAGGATATAAATGATTCATAGATGAAACAGGCGATAAGTGATGCTATATGAGGAGATCGAGATATTATGCAATTTGATCTTGGGATATAATGGATTCATAGATGAAACAGGCTATGAGTAATGTTATATAAGAAGATCTGTGGATAAATCGAGTTCATGACATGAGTATCCCAACTTGTTTGTTAGTTGTCATGTAAATACATGTTTAACCTTGTACAAGTGTTTGATTTCAATGGTAATATCTTATGTGGTTCAAAATGTGGTAACATGCGGTAACACGGTACGTGGTAACAAGTTGTGGTATGAAATGTGATATATGGTGTGGTAACAAAGTAAGATATGTTAGGAATGGTGTCCTAGAACTTGTAATTATTTAATAATAATAATTTATCTCGAATAAATTAAATAAATAAACATAAGTTCTTTATATTATCTAGATTGATTCAATTAACAATATTAGGAATATATGGAAATATATTAATATCGACTAAGTCACTTTTATGAAATCACAACTAAGTATGTGAGTCATACGAGAGGATTAAAGTCGAGATGAGTAACTTAAAAATGTCTACAGTAAATGGATAACGTTTGGGAACCTTATCCTTGTAACATTGTTGATAGCTTCACATTTTGTTAATAGATGAATGATCTAATCCATATCATTCATGTGGGTGACATGAAATGGAAGCATCATATGCAATGTTGATTGTATAAGACAGGACCACGATGTTTGATCAAATTTCTCATTAGTACCATTTACGAGAAATGATCGAATATCAAACTAAGTATATCAACCGTGATAAATCTCAATCCTGAGTGAAATGTGGACTCCTATTTGTGGAGTTATTTTCTTTGATTCACATGGTTGAGAGCGAACTGATATGAATACTCAATACATTCCTATTTTGGGAACATAATTAGACAAGTAGCTGGGAACACATTTACACGAGATGGAATTCATAACGTTCTTATAAATTAATGATATCAGTGTGATACATAAACATTTTAGGAACTTTAGGAAACTCCCTTGCTCTATTGATTCGAGACATGAACAAGTAGCACCATGACTTCTACTGATCACAGAAGTATATTATCTCTAGTTCGACTAAATATAATGTTCATTGGAGAATCAGCGGGAACACAAGGATAAACCGATAATTACAGGGGCAAAACGGTACATTTAATCCGCCTGTAATCATGAGGGTTCCACGTGAAAGATATGTTACAGATATAAATAAAGATAAACTAAATGAACATAACTCATCTATAGTGAGGGGAGTTTAGCTATGAATCTATAGTGGAATTATTCATAGTTAGATAATAAGTAATTAACTGATTATGAGTTAATCACTTAATTGACTAATTATTAAGCCCATGATCATTAGGTCCATCAGGTCCCTATGCTAGCCTAAATATTGTAGTCGCGAAATGAAGTAAAAGAAATATAAATCTTAAGTAAAGTGAATTACATAAATAGGCAATAGTAATTGTTTAAATATTGAGTATATTTAAATAGTAATTAATATAAACATTATTATTTGTTTAAGTAATGAGTTTATTTAAACAAGAAATTAATAATGAAATATTATTAATCAGACATTATTAATTATTTAAATATTGAGTATATTTAAATGGTAATTAATAATTTGAAATTAACTGGTGATTATTAATTGTTTAAATAATTAATTTTATTTAAATGGAAATTAATAATTAAATTAATAGCATTAATTAATAATAAAGTATTATCAATTAAAATATTATTAATTGTTTAAAAAATGAAAATTATTTAAATAGAAATTATTAAATATCATTTGATAATATTTAGTCGGGAGAAAATATTAATATTATTAATTATTTCAATAAAATATTTTATTTAAATGGTAATTAATTATTTAATTAATTAAGTTGGACTTATTAATTTAAAAGAGAGCTTCAAGCCCAATTGGATTAATGAGCCCAATTGAAATTGGCCCAAAATAATTAATTAAATAAATTTGATTTATTAATTATTTATCTTCAAATTTTCGGCCATTGTTGTATTTTTTGGAGAGATAATTGTTTGAATTATATCCTAAAATAAGTACATAGATTTATTTACCCAAGATAAATAAAATAAAGAAAAGAAAATATCATCTTATTTATCTATGGCATTTTCGAAATACCAAGATAAAGAAAAGAGATCATTCTTTTTTCTTTTTGTATTTATCTCCATGGATTAATCCTAATGTGATTAGGATTCCTATTTTCTTATAAATAGGAGGCTTGGGTCATTCATAAATCATACAATTAAATTCCTTAGAAATTCGGAATTCTCTCTTCCTTCTCCCTCCCCCCTTTGTCGATTTCTCTATAGTAATTGAGAAGAAAAATATTTTTTCTTCTTCCCAATTTCTTCTTAAGTTCGATCCCACAATCAGGTTTCGTTTGATTGATTGGGATATAGCGTAGAAGATTCGATGGTCAGATGTTTGACTCAGAGCGACAAATTGTGTTGCTCATTTGGAAAGTTGAAACATAATATATTTGACTCATCAATGATAAAATTCATAGCTAAATCGTATTTAAAGAAATAATTTAATATTAATATTAATACAAAAAATTAATTTAGAAAATCAAAATATTCATTGATATTAATATTGACAAAAAAAGAAACAAAAATACAAGAAAAAATCCTATAAAACGAGCTATCTAGTATGCTTCGAATCGTGGAGCTGAGGAGTAGATTTAGAGTCGTAGTCCTTTTGGAGGTTCATCCAACCCAATACCTGAGCTTTAAAAGCATCATGATGAGACTGAAGATCGTCCTTGAAAGCTTGAGTACAAAGCTTGATATCTTCAACCTCTTGTCGCAATAAGGCATTATCCCGCCTCAAAGACTTGATCTCACCATAAGCAGAAGTGAATGAACGGATCTATCTGAATGAACACCATCGACAGCCTAAATGTAAGCATCTCGATGGTTCTCCTGAGTAGGCTAAGACTCAGGAGTCGACAGTAACACCTCGACCATCTCTTACACTTTTCTTACAAGAATTAGAAAAAATATTTATATTAGTAACAAAATTTCAAACATAAGCCATACAAAGAAAACTAACAGCTATGTCACATGATCTATCATTGACAAAAAGTAATGCCATCATGGCCCGAGTGTGCAAATGTAGATACAACTCAGTCTATAAAATTAGATATTGTAAAATTTAAAAATAATAAGTAAACATATGAAAAAGACTAGAAATAGAAAAAAAAATGAAACAAACTTACCAATCTGTGAAAATGCTCGTCGTGGCTGATGGTCCCGCCAGTGTGTAGTGACTGGTTGACCTTTCAATTTTCTTGATTGATTTGGGATCTGCGCAACTTCTTGAGACTCTGACTCTCCTCGATCCAACACTGTTGATCTGCCTAGGCCAACCAGAACTATGTTTGTTCGGGTCTGCATTCTTGACTTTGTAAATTGTGTCCCTATAACGCCCCTTGCCTGTTTGCTCAACATCAAGTAGATCAGCTCATCGGTGAGTTCCTCAAGGATGTCAAAATGAATCTTAATCAACGATCATTAAGTAACTATAGAAAATTTTAAAAGTTTAGAAATTTTGAAAATATTACCTTCCATATCTCGAACCACCGGAGCTTGGTGATTTCTGAAATTTTCTTCCATCTCCCGAATACATGACTTTTTTTTAATACCTCGATGAACTCTAAGATACTTTATCTGAAGGTTGTAATCTGCAAAAAAAACACATAAACATATAGGTTAAAAAATTAATTAGTAAATAAAAATCAATTATTAAAACAAAAGGAGAGAAACATACTTTTTTTCTCTACCCTCAATCGAGAACCTCTTTCTCCAAATGCTCCGATTATGTGTTTGATGTGTCCGGTGCAGGGGTGAGTGGAGTATTGGATACATGTGTATCTCTCAGTGCAATAGCACTAATAGACGGGTCTTGAAAAGCGTCGTCTTGAAAATGATGTGTATGAAACCTCGACGTAGACATCAATGACAATTTAATTAATAAAATTAGAATACTAGTTTAATTTTGTAATTATATATATCAATTTACTAATAACATTTGCATTTTAAGTATAAATTAATTACTAATTACATACGAATTAATTAACTAATTTACTAATTACATAATCAAATAATTTTAATTACATGCTAATTACTAAAAACTTAACATGATAAGTAATGACATGATCATTTACTATTTACGTGTTAATTTATAGGGGTGAACAAGTACCCCGTTTGAATCTGCCCCATCCCGCCCCCATTTAAGTGTGTAATCCAGGTCGGACTCAGAGTCGGGTGAGCAACTATGACCTATTTATTAAACGGGGCATCGTCGGGTGATGAGCATCAGGGTCCCGACCTTCATTAAGATTTTTTTTTTTTATTTCTCTTTCTCCTAGTTTTAATCCCACGTTTTTTTTTTCCACAAAACCCATTTACACCCTGTTTTCAACCCAACCTCAATTGGACAAAAAAACTCTATTTATACCCCAATAATGCCCGAAACCCGCCCCACCCCGACCTCGACCCCAATAATTAAATGGGCGTGGGGTCAGGGTAAATTTTAAATTGGGCGGGGACGGGGTGCCCATTTTTCGCTTAAACGGGGTTGAGGTATAAACGCGGTACCCCGACCCCGCCCCATGTTCATCCCTACTAATTTAATGACTAATTACATACTAATTAGTTAAAATTATATGCTAATTTATTAACTACATGTTAAATCAATAACTGTAACGTCCCGTTACTTTTGAGGTAATTTTTTTAATTAAAGTATTTAAGTTAATTTTAGATGTAGTAATTTAGAATTTAGGAGTTTATTTCGTTGTAAACCTTTTTAATCGCTATATTAGCTTAAATTAGTTCGAGGCATTTTAATAATTATTAACGGGCCAATTAATAATTATTAATCACCTTTTGGTAAGTTTAAGAGCTTCGGGTTTCGTTTTACAAGCTAAAATCATTTAAGGGACGAGAACGTAATTTCTGATTTCTTAAAAATATCTTGCACTATTCATCTCCTCTTTAAAATCCCAAAATTGACCAAATCTTCTTCTCCTTCTCTTGCTCATTGCTGTGGGGTTCATTTGGGAAGAAATAAAATTTTGGTTTTTCTTCGATTCTTGGCGGATCATCGCAATTCTAGTTGCGTTGGATAGCCCTCGGTCCAAGCATCGTTTTCAACCTACCAATCGAACTTTTCCTCTGTTTTCTAAAGGCCTCAAGGTTTGACAAAATTTCTAAAATTTCCTTCAAATAGTGTTTTAATGGAATCCATGGTAGAAATCTTAGATTTCTTGTCGAGAAACTCAAAGATTTCAACGGAGGAAGTTGTTTTATGTATTTTTGGGAACTTACCCTAACCCTAGACCCGAGATTCAACCAAAACCCGTCCCGTTTGAAAATACAAATTGTGGGCTGAATTTGAGATGCTTTTAATTTATTATTTGTATGTTGTAATGAAATTCGGGAAAGCAATTATTAAAAACCCTAATTATGATTACCCATTGAAATTGTGAACTTCCAAATTACTTGAAACCAACCTGAACACCTCTAAATTGCCTAAAAGCTGGAAAATCAAACCCGAGACCCATTTTTCTTGGTGAGGCCGAGAGCCCCCTTTGGGCATTTCCGGGGGCTTTCGTCGTTTTATGCTTTTAGATGTCGTTTGTTCAATGTTTGGTTAATTAATGATTGTTAGATGTAATTTAATCGTAGGTGTTTTTGGACTGTCGCTTGAACACTCTTTTGGAACTTGAGAGCAAAAACCACTTTTGTCAAGGTGAGAATAAATAGAATTTAAATGTAAACTTAGAAACCGCACTAGTTGAAGGACTTGTATGATCGAAAGTTGAGATTAAGATTTGAAAAGAAAGGATTAAAGTAAGTGAGCTAACATACTTAGGCTTGAGAGTTAGTTCTAATTGAGTGACAGAACTCATAGATGTTTCGAAGGAAACGATTAACTCTTGGAAGTTCTAAGTTTAGATTCACTTCGGAGTTTCTTAATGTTTATTGGAAGTTGAAGGTTCCAAGTATAATAAGGATTTTGGATATGGAATTTCGTACGTTTATTAAAAACAATGGATTTGAGACTTTTATGTTAAAGTTAATATCTCGAATTTATCTGAAGGCCGTTTGGCTTGATTTATTCACTGTTTTTCAGAAGTTCCTAATTTCTTGTTTTATGCATGATTGTGATCCATTTATCTTTATGTCCTTTCGATTACTTTGAATGATTATATTTATGTTTACTTCCACTTGAGACCATATGCATATTCATTTTGCATAATCGTATTTGGGAGGAATAATGAGGCAATGCATAGACAAAGTGTGCTTGCATTGTCTAGTATTATTCGTTTATTGTTTACATATATGTATCATGAGGAATGCTAAAGGTTGTGTGAAGTTTGTATGATTGAGAAGAATGGATAATGAGATAATGATGGAACTATGCGAGTTCACATTATCTGGTATTATCCATAATTACTATGATACATGTATGAGGATACAAGGGTGTATTGAACCTTGTATTCGGTTGGTGAGATAATGAGGTAATGGTTAGACTGAGTGAGCTTTCATTACCTGACATTATTCACTAGAGGTGGGAAGATAATTATAAAAGGCTATATATACTTTGATTTGGAAAGCGAGATAATGAAGAATTGTTAGACTGTAACGTCCCGCTATTTTGAAGTGAATTTTTTTTTTATTATTTTTTTACATTTTATTATTTTAAATAATTAATCAATTTAATTTTAATTAAAGTTTTTAAGATTAGTTTAAATTTAGTAATTTCGATTTTAGTAGTTATTTTCGTCCGAATTTCTTTTTAATCGTTTTAATATTTTAAAATTGTTTCGGTGACATTAATAAATATTAACGGGCCAATTAATAATTATTAATCACCTTTAGATTATTTTAAGATCATCGTGTTTCGTATTTTAAATCGAATCATTTAAAAGGGACGTATACGTCATTTTCCAATTTCTTAAAAATCACTATTCATCTTCCTCATCTTTAAAAGTCAATCTTTGGTCAAAAACATCAAATTCATCTCATATTTTTTCCTCCAAACCCGTAGCTTAGAGAGGAGGAAAAGGGGAGAGAAAGAAATCGTCGCCCCGACTTCGTTTCTCGTCCGTTTTACGTGATTTCGGATGCGTTGGAAAGCTCTCGCCAAGACCTTTCTACCCATTCTATCAATCGAGGTTTTCACTCATTTTCTCGAGGCATTAAGGTATGACAAAGTTTCTAAAATTTGATGTGAATAGTATTTTAATGGTGGTTTTGGATTGAAATCTTCAAATTCGTTCACCGAAGCTTGAAGATTTCCATCGGGAAAGTCGTTTTGGTCAATTTTAGAAACTTCCCCTAAACCCTAAAACCGAGTTTGAGCCGGAAACCCGTCCCTTGTGATTTTCCCTCTTTGGGCTATGATTAGGATGTTTAGTTAACTATGATTTTACGTTTTACTTGATTTTTTCGGAAATAGATTATTATGTAAAACCCTAAATTACGTTGACCCATTGCTATCCCGGTTTCCAAAGTATTCGAAAACAACCCAAAATGCCTCTAAATTGCATAAAAGACGGAAAACCGAACCCGAACCCTCCCTTTCTTGTTGGGCCGTGGGTCCCCTGGGGATTAAATCCGGGGTTTTCGTCGTTTTATGTGTTTACTTTCCGTTTGATCGGTTTTCGAATGATTATTGATGGTTAGGTGTGATTGATTTGTAGGTTTGTGATCGATTTCTTGACTTTGACTCCGGCACTTTGGAAGCTTGGATTTCATATCTAAGGTGAGCTTAAAATGGAAGTTAGTAATTTTATGAATTATGTTTCATAACGTTATTGTTTATCGAGGTTACGAGGGGAACAAACTTCCGGAAGTTATACTTGGTTGGAGACTTTAACTCGGATGTGAGTGGAGTGATTTTGATGTATTTATGGTTTTGGAAGTAAAAGATGAATTATGAGTGAATTGGAAGTCTTGTAAGGTGATTTGGAGACTTTAGATGAAAGTGAATGACTAAGGAACTTTAAGTGATTCGGGAGTCAAAGTGGCTTAGAAATTACACTTGAGTATTGACTCGTGTAATTCAAACGGTTTATGTTCTTTAGTAGTTTAGTGGAACTTTATCTAACTTACTAGAGAGCTTGATGGATTCTAGGAGGTTATGTGATATGTCACATGATAGTATGTGATACGCTCCATACGGTATCATGGTGCGAGGTTATGTGATATGGCACATGATAGTATGTGATACGCTCCATACGGTATCATGGTGCGAGGTTATGTGATATGGCACATGATAGTATGTGATACGCTCCATACGGTATCATGGTGCGAGGTTATGTGATATGGCACATGATAGTATGTGATACGCTCCACACGGTATCATGGTGCGAGGTTATGTGATATGGCACATGGTAGTATGTGATACGCTCCATACGGTATCATGGTGCGAGGTTATGTGATATGGCACATGATAGTATGTGATACGCTCCATACGGTATCATGGTGCGAGGTTATGTGATGTGGCACATGATAGTATGTGATACACTCCATACGGTATCATGGTGCGATGATTTGTGATATAGCACTATATACGCTGTGGTAAGGTGGGCATTCTACGAAATGAGCGTTATAGATGCGTTATACTTTATGTTACTATACACGCTGTGGTAAGGGTGGCATTCGAAGATTTGAGCGTGTATGGATTTGTTATTATTGTTATCATTATTATGTTACTATACACGCTGTTGTAAGGGTGGCATTCGAATATTTGAGCGTGTATGGATGTGTTATTATTTTTATCATTATTATGTTACTATACACGCTGTGGTAAGGGTGGCATTCGAAGATTTGAGCGTGTATGGATGTGTTATTATTGTTATCATTAGTATGTTACTATACACGTTGTGGTAAGGGTGGCATTCGAAGATTTGAGCGTGTATGGATGTGTTATTATTGTTATCATTACTATGTTACTATACACGCTGTGGTAAGGGTGGCATTCGAAGATTTGAGCGTGTATGGATGTGTTATTATTGTTATCATTATTATGTTACTATACACGCTGTGGTAAGGGTGGCATTCGAAGATTTGAGCGTGTATGGATGTGTTATTATTGTTATCATTATATAGTACTACACATGGGGTGATACAGATGGCACTCGAAAATTTGAGCATGTGTGGTTGCCACTTTATTAGCACTTAGTATATCACATTCTTTTACTTGTATCTTGGTATGAGTTTTATTTTATGATGATAGAATGATTTCAAGGAAAGCCATGATTCATAAAATTCGTTGAGCCACAAAGTTGAGAAAGTTTATTATGTATGTTGATTATATGTGGACTTTGGAATGTGGAATGTCTAGTAAAAGTGAAATCTAGGCCTTTGGACACAATTTCTGACATGGAATGTTGTTCATAGGATTACTTGCTTTCATTTTACTCTCACTAGCATTTTTATGCTAATGTTGCTACAATTACAATTTTTCAGGTAAGACTCGTGGTAGAGGACGAGGTAGAGGAGGTGGCGCCGCGTGACCTTTCAGGACGATGAATGGACAAGAATGTTTGTGGTTTTGGGTGAAGCATCCTTGAATGCTTTGGAACATTTCATTACTTTTATTTCGTTTCATTTTGAGCTCGATGGAGCATTTGTATAATTTATATATGTTTTTAAACTATAAACTTTCTCTAGAACTTTCATCATATTTTGGATTGTGCATTCCAATTTTATTGCTTTTCCTGAAAACTGGGTTGTAAACAGGTTTTTGATTATTCGAATTTTAAATGGACCCATGCCGTTTTTCTGTAAAATCAAGTTTTCCGCTGTGCATTTGTTTTAATGGATTTTACGAAAAATCGGGTCGTTACATAGACTGAGTGTGCTTTCAATTCTGTCATTATAAGCATGATTTGATGGTTATATTAATGTAAAGACCGAGTGTACTTTACATATATTGGGCGAGTTAATGCATAATGTTGAGACTGTGTGTGCTAACATTATCGGCATTAATCACAAATTATGATTGTTTGAATATGTTAAGACTGAGTGAGCCTAGCATGATTTATTAAGACAAATGAATATAAACCTTATATATAGTATGAGGTACTAAAGAGAATGAAATAAGAAAGACATGTGTGTTATGAAAACATTCTTCTAAATGTTTGGGAGTTAGTTTCTGAGTGTTTGGGAGATTTGGTAATTTCGAAGTTGAACGCTTGATGTAAAACCCATTTAATGTGGTTGATTGGTAAAGAGTATGTAAGTTTTACTTGGACACAAATCCGGATACGGGTTTTGAGTATAGTGTTACTTTATTTTCTGTTTATTTTCACTGGGCTTGCTTTTAGCTCATGATATTACAAAAAATTTCAGGTAATGCTCATGTTCGTGGTCGTGGGAGAGGAGTTGGTGCTACATGATCGAGTTGATGATGATGCCGAGATGGACTAGAGATACTTTTAAATTCCATGGACTCATTTTATTTCATGTTTTGTCTTTTGAGTTGTACATTTGTATAGAAGCTCATAGGAGCTTTTTGTTTTAACTTTTATATCTATGATCTTCTTTAGACTTTACAATAGGAATTGCAATTCTTTGTCTTTTATATTCTCTAATGTGAAAAATGTAAACAGGTGTTGGATAGTCCAAGTTTTAAACATATCCATGCCCTTTTTTTTAAAATACTAAGATTTCCGCTGTGTTTTGGTTTTAAAATGATTTAAAAGGGGTCGGGTCGTCACAATAATTTTTCATCCCTAACACAGTATGGTTTTGTGCGTTAATACACCTACTTAGATTTGATACATAACCATCGAGAAATTTAATCAATCCCATCTATTCGAACAATATTTTCTTCTTACCGGAAGTTAGCAAGTACTTCGCCTTTGCGTATTTTTATCCAATATGGTCTGGCTCTAATTCGGGTTGATGACAAATATCTTAAATGTCATAACGTGATTTTAGATTGTCTTTCATTTTCCTGAGTACATCTAGAACAGTATTGAAGACATTGTCGGAGACATTCTTTTCAATATGCATGACATCTAAGTTATATATGATAATTAAATCTACCCAATAGGGTAGCTCCCAGAAAATACTTCTCTTCTTTCAACCAGTATTTTTCCACGCCGACTTATTCAAAGCCTCACCACCAATCTCTTCGCATGTCAAGCGCATCTAACCATTGCAATATTTGGTATCCATTGAGAACTTCAAGAGCACCTTCGTTTCTTACACTCCTCCCTTTATACTAGTTGGTCTTGTTCATTATATTTAAAATGAATGATTTAGTGGTGAGAACCTTTTGTGACAGTTAAACCATTATTTTTTTGGCCGTGCACCATTGAGAAGACACCGGTAATGTGCATGCAATGAGAACATGCAAACTTTCCCGTAGTGCTCCACCTTAACGAAATAACTAATAAAATTCATTAGGTGGCTAAAACCACAAACTCTAATCTAAACAGTTAAGCGTATAATCTATCATACAGATTAAATTATGAACTATAAAATTTCGAAAAACAAATAAATCATACGGATTAATTTAAAAAAGTACCTGAAAACATTGAATATGTCGAAAAGTCACTTATCGTTCAAATAACTGCGGTTTACATCACAAAATTCAGTTTTCGTGAAAGATCATATGTCACTGCTCCTTCATTCCACAAACAACGTAGCTCAGCGATCAGTTATATCTAGCTTTTTTAGCTTTATAGGCTTCAATCATACCTACTGTTTTGATAGTAACAAACAAAAATTATACTAATTATTTCTAATTTTTAAGTGTCTACGTTGTAGAGCTTGAAACAAGGAATCCAACGCTTTTTTAATCACCTAAATCGGAGTCCAAACGATGATGATATGGAGGAATTTTAGAGGCAAATACGCAATGCGGGCTGACATCATCACTAACATAGATAAAAAGCGCGAATAAAAAAATGACACGTGGCAAAAGGAATGCAATGTCAAAGTCAATGGTCAAACAATGATGATGTGGCAGCAGACGTTTTTATGACATATCAATAAACGTGAATGATATCATGGACAAAGGATGACGGGGCGTTGACTGGACTTATGTGGACTGACACTGATGCAATAAAACAAGACAAATAGGAAGGTGACACGTGGCAAACATATTTGAATTAACAAAAAGGCTGGTCAGGGACGCAATTCACGCGTGTGCACCACACAGACTAGCTGAAGTGCGAGTAGGCACTGTTTCTATACTCTCGTTAGGGGTAGTGAACGAGGTTGACGCTGCTGAAGCAAATTTGCGATTTTGGGGGATTTTTTTAACCCGATTTTCTTCAATTTTTTTATAGCCATTGATCTTATATTGCCCCATTAATGGTTCAAAATTGCCCTAAAGCTTAAATATGAATTTGGTTATCTTTAAACCCTATTTCAGATAAAAAAAATAGTACCTATGCTCTCAAAATCTGCTCTATCTTGCTACCCAAAAATCCTCAAGAGCTCCATCTTTCAATTCAGTCTTTCAATCTTTCTTCATTTTTTATGAGAGATTTAATTGTGTGAAGAATTTTTAAACTTTCTAACGGTACAAAATTTGTGTATCTTCTATTTGAGAGGATTTTTATTTTTAATATCCATTGGGATTTGTATTCACGTGTGGGAACACCTTGGGGTGTGAAAAAGAATTTAGTTAGATCATGAACCATTGAAAGGGATCGGGGTTTTCCCTTTTTCCTATTGAAATTAAAGAAGGAGATTGTACTAGTTTGATTCTCACCCCTAAAAGAATCGACGATAGTGAAAAATCTCAAGGAGGAGCATTGGGGAGTGGACGTAGGCTTGCCAAACCACTATAAAAATCTTTCGTGTCTTCTTTCCCCTAAACTTTTTAATTTCCGCACGTTTTATTTTATTGATTTGTGTTTGTTGTTTCTGTATCAATTAATTGCTTGCATCAATCTTTACTAGAAAATATTGTCGTTTTAATTATTTCATTAATTTGCAACTTGATTGATATAATCGTTAATTTGGTTGATCAATTTGAAAAACTTTATTGTTCTAAAATTTGATTAATAAGTTCATAATTTTTTAAAGCAATCCTATTCACCCCCCTAGTGTTTCCATTCGGTCCTACAACTTTTGTTTCAGACTTTTTGGGTCTAGTATGATTACCGTAAAAAACATATCAGGATCTTTCATACACATCAATGGAGGCAAGTTATACGACATCAATATAACTAGCCACAATGAGTATCGAGCCTTCGAAGCCTCGAAAGGGTTAAACACATCAGTACATAAACCTAATTTGACGTTTCTGATTTCTAGCAAAAATTATGGATGACAACGATTTAAATATTTCCACACCTTAGTATCAGAAGGATATCTCATAATGCCATCGTCCTGAGAGTGCTCGTCAACAATCGATTTTCTCCACTGGTAAACTGAGCCTCTTCATCAATTTCTTTGTGTCATACAAACTGTGTGGCAACTTGTTGTCTACAAGAGTGTACCGATGAAACCATTGTGAAATCGAGTTTAATCCTCTCTATGGGTTGTGAAACTCTGCCTTGATATTTAATAGCCCTGTTGCAGCTGCAAGTTGTGTGACATCACAACCCAGGGACAATGGTCTACTCGCTGATTCAATCCTCTGAATCATTCTTTACGTATCTATGTTTAAATCTTCAATAAAAAGGTTTGAGAATCTTCTTCTCGATTAAATGTATTTTACTCATAATCGTGAAAAACCATCTGTTCTAATTGGCCATATTGTCACTGCAAATTCTCAGAAATCTCATACGCATTGGAATAGAACTTTGAGCTGCTTCCTTCATTTCAAACTGACTCATCCCTCGCTTCATTAAACATTTCTTCAAATTCTCCCTGATACATCCAATGATAATAATCATCTACTAAACCACGACTATACAAGTATTTTTTTCACATCATCTATCGGTAATATCTTCTTATTCCTGCACTTTTTACATGAACATCGTATTAGTTGTCCGCAGTGATCAAAGAACACAGGGGGTTGACAAAAGTCCACAAACTTTTCAACCCCAGCTACGAATTGATCATAAAAAAACCTTCAACCAAACACACGTACATCCACTGACGCATTTGTTTTCTTAGTAATACGATTTCTAAAATTTACATGTGCTTGAACAATGATTTCGTACATCTATTTATAGGCATTTCAACTGTTGTCTTGCAACCAAATTTGTCACTAATTGTAGAGGGAAAGGTCCTACCAAACAGCAGAGACAAATTTTGTTTCTAAAAATGAGGAAAGCTTTTCCCACTACAAAAAAAAAAGTCAAAATGCGACCAACCATTTGCGACCAAGAAAAAGTGGTAGTTTTTTGGTGACCATTTGGTCACTTTTTTTTAACGTTGACTCAAAGTGACTATCTGGTCACTTTTTTTGCGACCCGATTGCAACCAAAATCAGAAGTAGTCATAAAAAATGGCGCGAAAGAAGCGACCATTTGGTCACCTGAAAAAACGACCAAGTGGTCACATTTTTGTGACTTAAAATAAGACTTGGTAGCAGAAAAATGGCGCGAAATAAGCGACCATTTGGTCACATAAAAAAACGACCAAGTAGTTGCATTTTTGTGACTTAAAATATACTTTGGTAGAAAAAAAAGGCGCGTAATTTTGGTGGGAAGAAAGCTACCATGTAGTCGCCTTTGGAAGTGACCATCTAGTCGTATTTTTTAGACTAGAAATATACTTTGGTTGCAAAAAAAGGCGCGTAATTTTGGCGGGAAGAAAGCTACCAAGTAGTTGCCTTTGGAAGTGACCATCTGGTCGCATTTATTGTGACCAAAGTTGATCACTTGGTAGTAAAAAAAGGCGGGAAATTTTGGAAAGAGAAATATGACCAGATGGTAGTAATTTTGCTATCATAGGGTCGCAATTAAGCAGAGGAATGCATTATAAAATTTCCTCCTCCTATTGTTTGTAAAGATAAGAAAAAGAAAAATGAGAGATCGGATGTATATTCGTTTCATAGACGGGTATTTGAACGATGAGTTCGTGGCTGGGGTTGAACAGTTTGTTGAGTTTTGCAAGACAACTGTATATTACGTGAATTATGGTGAAAAGCTACGATGTCCGTGCTGAAAATGCGACAATAAGAGAATCATACAGGTTCCAGATTTGAAGGTTCATCTTTATAGTCAGGGATTTGTGGAGAATTATTATCACTGGGTGTATCATGGGGAGACGAGGAAAATGTTCGATGCTGCAGTACAGGAAGCGAGACAGTACGAGGGTATCAGCTCGAATAACAGTACGAGGGTACGAGGTGTTGACGTAAACGATCTGCCCATATTTACTGAACCTGGCATGACAGTTGGAAGATCAGTGCACAGGCTGTTGACCGATTCTGAGTATCATGTAATGCAGAGCTACGTGTTATGCAACTGCCCAGAAGTCGAGCCTTACATCGAGTGAGTTTTCGTACCGTTACATTATTTCTTTGACTTAACAATCACAACAGTTTAAAATATTTTCTTACTATTTTCGTAACATACAGACTATTTCTGAACGTATACGTTCGAATGACACGAGTCGGTCTTACAGCCGCTGAAGAGGGGTTAATAATCGAGAAGGAGTTTCGTTCCTGGTTCAGTGCATACGTGAGTTATTTGAAATTGTCAAAAATATCATGTCAAGTTATTTGCTCAAAAATACTATATCCTTCTAATTATACTCTATGTGTGCTGAATGACAGGTGGACTCTCCTACGTTACCGGTAGATGATCCTCGCATTATTTCTTTGGCAAAGGGACCTGCACGGATTGCAAGGTCATATACTGGATACGTCGAACGGAGTTGATTTCAAACGGGCGCATTCTGTTAACAGGGCAACAAACAACAGTGGTGTTTGCATAAAAGGTCAAGTGTTCGGCACCGAAGACGATTATTTTGGAATAATCGATGAGATTCTTGAGATTCAATACGCAAGTCCTACACTAAAACACATTGTTCTGTTCAATTGCACTTGGTTCGAGACAACCAGACGAGGCGGAGTCAGTAAGATTGATCATTTACAAATCGTTGAGGTAAACAAGTACAAGCATATGTGCACCGCTGATAGTTTTGTCTTGGCTTCACAGGCGATTCAAGTTTATTACCTGAACTATCCGAGTAATAGACGAGATCTGATAGATTGGTTAGTTGTTTGTAAAGTTAAACCACGCCAGGTAGAAGAAAACCTGTCCGAGAAAGACGACCATGCAGACGAAGCCGATGCTTTTCAAGAAGATCAGATAATATGTCGTGCAATAGGCGATGGCCAGAATACAGGTACCGCACGTCCTTTGAACGATGGAACGATAACAATGCATGATGACGATACAAATGCTTCCACTTCTCGCGATCGTGACATTGATGCTGAATTTATTCGCGATGACGAAGAAGAAGAAGAAAAAGAAAAAGAAGAAGAAGAAGAGGAAGCAATGACTGAAGAAACTGAGGATGAAGAATAATACACTTTGTAAATTTATATGATTCAGTGTATGTTTTATAATATTGTCATTGTTGTGTTTCATTAAACAATATATATAAATATTTTTTAATCTCCATTAATTTATACATATTAAAAAAATATAGAGGTATAATTACGACCATATGGTCGCAAATTTAAAATACAATGCGACCATATGGTCATAACTTTGAAAATGTAGACTTACGTTTTTTAAAAATTTGTATTAATTTACGACCACTTGGTCGTAATTTTGTGACTATATGGTCGCGTTATTCAGCGGTAAATTTAAATTTTCATGAAATTTTTGTTAGTGAATTTGACTATTACGACCATTTGGTCTCAAAATATGGCTGTGAATTTGACAATTACGACCATTTGGTTGCAATTGTTGATGGGAAGTGTGATGTGACAGCTGGTTGTCATAAGGACACACTTACGACCAGTTAGTCGCATTTTTAAGAAAATACGACCATCTGGTCGTATTTTTGAAGCAAAATGCGACCATCTGATTATAATCGAGTGACTTTTCGTTTTTTGTCATAATTACGAAATTGCGACCAAACTTTCCACCTGAATTCTTTCCCCTCCCCCACCCAATTCCTTTTCTCTTTTTTCTTTCCTTTTCTTTCTTTCCCCCGTTCCCGTTCCCCCGTTGCTTTTTGCTCGTTTCCCTCCCCCGTTCGTTCTTACCTTTCCCGTTCCCCGTTCTTTCACCCGTTCCAGTTTCAAAAAACCTCAAAAACCCGGTAGCATATTCGAGGTTATTTTTCGTTTTCGTTTTAATTAAGTTATTATAAATTGTTTTAGTTTTGTTAAATTTAGTTACATTTAATTGAATAGTTTAATTTAGCTTTAAATTAGTGTAATTAATTACTTCATTAATTATGTTTAGTTAGTTACTTTACTTTGTTTAGTTAAACTTAGTTAAGTAATTAGTTAATTCGTTAATTTAGTTAAATTACTTTTAGTTTAATTACTTAATTAAGTTTAGTTTAATAAATTATTAATTTAATTTAGTCACATTATTAGTTTAGATTACTTTTTTTAAATTAATTTAATTTAATTAGGTTGATTAATTAGTGTAGTTTACTTACTTTAATTAATTTAATTTACTTTTGTTTCATTAATTAATTAATTTAATTTAGTTAAATTACTTTTAGTTTAATTACTTAATTAAATTTAGTTTAATAAATTGTTAATTTAATTTAGTCACATTATTAGTTTAGATTACTTTTTTTAAATTAATTTAATTTAATTAGGTTGATTAATTAGTGTAGTTTACTTATTTTAATTAATTTAATTTACTTTAGTTTCATTAATTAATTAATTAAGTTTAGTTAAATTAAATATATTAGATTAGTTTAATTACTTACTTAACTATTTTTCTTTAATTTAATTAATTAATTTAGTTAAATAATTAGTGTAGTTTACTTACTTTAGTTAATTAATTAATTTAATTTAATTTAGTTTAGTTTAGTTTAGTTTATTTAATTAATTATTTTAATTTAATTTAGTTTAATATACTTAATTAATAAATTATTAATTAATTAAATTTAATTAGTTTGATTAGGAAAATGGCACGCCAACGTCGTCCTCCGATATCCGACGATGATTCGCAGAACCGCACCTATCCGCAGCCAGAGGATGACGCACCAGAGTTGCACAGTTCTCAAGAGGAGGAGGACTGGACGCATGCTGACCTGGACGATATCTGTAACGTCCCGTTATTTTGAGGTGAAATTATTTATTTATTTATTATTATTATTTTATTTTTTTATTTAAAGTATTAAAGATAATTTTAGAATTAGTTTTGTAGAATTAAATAGTTAATTTCGTTCAAAAACCTTTATAACTGTTTAATTAGCTTAAATTAGTTTCGATGGTATTAATAATTATTAATAGGCCAATTAATAATTATTAATCACCATTGGGCTAGTTTAAGTGCTTCGGGTTTCGTTTTAAAAGCTTAAGGCAAGAAAAGGACGTATGCGTCATTTCTGAATTCTTAAATATCTAAACACTATTCATCCTTCTCCTTTATTAAGCCAAAATTAGACAAAAAAATCATAAATTTCTTCTCATCTTTTCTTCCCAAACCCGTAGCTTAGAGAGAGAAAAAAGAGGAGAGAAAGAAATTGTCACCCCGGCTTCGTTTCTCGACCGTTTTCATCGTGCCTTAGCTCGTTGGAAAGCTCTCGAGACGTACTTTCTACCCATCCTAAAAATCGAGGTTTTCATCTGTTCTCTCAAGCTTTAAGGTATGTTAAAGTTCAAAACCTAAAGCTTCAAATAGTGTTTTAATGGTGTTTTTGGTTTTAATCTTCAAACTCGAGAACTCGGAGATTTAGATCGAGGGAGCTGTTTTATGTATATTTAGAACTTTTCGTAAACTCTAGAATCGGGTTTGAGCCAAAAGCCGTTTCCGTTAGTTTTTCTCATGTTTGATGATGGTTAGGGTTTTGAATTCGATATGTTTTTATGTTTTCCTTAATTGTTCGGGATTGAACTTTTGACCTAAACCCTAAATCACGTTTACACATTGATGTTACCAACCTCCAAAGTGCCTGAAACCAACTCGAAACCCTTTTAAAGTGCTTAAAAATCTGGAAAACCAACTTCACCTTGAACTCCCTTTGGGCCGTGGGCCTATTGGAGGCATTTTCGGGTTGTTTTGTCCTTTATTTTAGTATCGTGACGATCGTAGTTCGATTCGGTTAATTAATATACTTTAGGTGCATTTGAATTATAGGTTTCGTGCATCGATCGTGATTTTGGTCAACCGGTGATTAGGAGTTGACTTCTTTTATAAGGTGAGTTTAAAATGGTTGTGATTACTTTTATGTTTTCAAATTGCTTGACAATTATGTTCGATCGAGGTTAAGAGGGTTATTAGATTTTAGAACTCATCCAAGAATATATATAATTGGGAGTTAAGGAAAGTGTATAAGGAAAATTAGTAAGTTTTGGTGTTGTTTAAAGTGATATGTTATTGGTGGATTAAGTTATATTCTCAAGGAGAATTAGATTCCGGAAATTGGAGAAGAGTATTAGATTACTCCGTTTATTTTGAATGGTTATAAGATAGTTAAAAGGAACTTTGGAGAGATTCTTCGTGTGGATTTGAGTTAGTATGATATTATTAGCGATGGGATTCGCTATTTAGTACTATCAAAGGGGAGTAGTACGTATGGCGTTATGATACGCGTGATAATGTGTATGGTGACAGTGAGGTCACGATATGGTTTGTGTACGATGACAGTGAGATCACGGTATGGTTTGTGAATGGTGACAATGTGGTCACGGTGACAGTGAGGTCACGGTATGGTTTGTGATTGGTGACAATGTGGTCACGGGGACAATGAGGTCACAGCATGGTTTGTGTATGGTGACAATGTGGTCACGGTGACAGTGAGGTCACGGTATGGTTGTGATTGGTGACAATGTGGTCACGGTGACAGTGAGGTCACAGTATGGTTTGTGATTGGTGATAATGTAGTCACGATATGGTTGTGATTGGTGACAATGTGGTCACGGTGACAGTGAGGTCACGGTATGGTTTGTGAGTGGTGACAATGTGGTCACGGTATGGTTGTGATTGGTGACAATGTGGTCACGGGTGTGAATGTGAATGGTGACAAGTGGTCACGGTTTAATTGTGAAATGTGACAATGTGGTCACAATGTGAAATAACGTGTGGAATAACGTAAATGATAGAAATTTACTTTATTATTTACTTTGTTATGCTTTAGTTGTTTTAGTACTTTATTTATCAGCTTGAATGTTTTTTCGAAATTATGATATAGTAGAATGGGATTGATTTTCTTATGTAAAGTACTTGGGAATATTGAATGTGTAGTAAGAGCACATTAGGATTTTTGGACACATTCTCCGATTTGGGATTCGGTCAATAGAAGTGCTTGCATCCATCTTATTCTCACTAGCATTTTTATGCTAATGTTGCTACACTTAAACTTTTCAGGTAATACTCGTGCGAGAGGGCGAGGTCGTGGAGGTGGTGCTGCGTGATCGCGAGTGGATGTCTTGGATACTTGGACTAGAAAAGGCATATTTTGGAGCATTTCAGAAATGCTAAATATAAACTTGATATTGATGTCTTAAACTTGTATTTTGTGGCTCATGAGAGCCTAAGACTTGTTGTACATATTTTCGTGTTTATTTCCTTTGATTTTGTCATGAAATGAAGTATGTACTTCTTTGTTTTTGCTTTCTCTGAAATGGGCCCATGTAAACAGGTTTTGGTAGTCCATATTTTAAACGGATCCACGCCAAATTTTTATAAAAATAAAGTCTTCCGCTGTTTATTCTGATTTAAAGATTTGAAAAATTTCGAGTCTTTACAATATCTTACGGTTGGACTACAATCCCAACCCGACATATCCCTACGTAGTACCCGAGTCGCAGATTGTGACACCGCGTTTGGGGGAGGACTCACCGGCTCCAGCCACGACTGTAGCGAGAGCATTCACTTCTTTCACCGCGCCCGATCCAGCGGAAGCATCCACTTCTGGCACTGGCCGTCCTCGGGACCCCGCCAACCCGACCCTTCGGATAGAAGGGGATACGTAAGTAGACAAGTATTTTTTTTAATTAAATATTCATGTTATTTATAACCTAATATCATTAATATTTTTAACTATTTTTTTTTGCATAATACAGCCGCATCAAACCGCTTCAAAGCGGTTTCGCCAGGTCCTCTAGAGCATGCCTCTACCCAGCGAGCTTCACTGGACGAAGATTCCGACGACGGAGAAACGTCGGATGTACGACAATTGGAAGGTAAATAACTTCACTTATTTTTATAATAAATTAATTTATAAATTTGTATCAATCAATTTATTACTTTAACGTTTTCTTATTTCAAATTTTTTCAGGGCAAGTTTCCTATGATCGATACCGATGTCACGGACAGTCGGATGTTCCCCCTATGGGACAGGCACGTGCAGGATCGATTCAAGAACCTCATGTTCCTGGCGCGGCAGAAGCAAGCTGCAAACTGGCCGTGTGGATGAGAGAGGAGGAGCATGCCCGGCTCCTCGCGAGCTAGCAGTCTCAAGAGGGCAAAAAAGTGTCGACAAAGAATAAGGTCAACCGGGCCAAGAACCCGAGGAAACAAACCGGTGGCGCTAAGCCTCACGACGAGCACCATCGTATATTTGTAAGTAATTGTCATTTTTCTTTCACGTCATTTTTTTGTTTTTTTTTTTCAATTATTTATTAATTTAATTTCTGTCTCTTTTTATAATATGTTTAGGAAGAAAAGTACGGTCGTCCTGTTCCGCCTGATGAGCTGCACCTGGTCCTTCACATGAAGAAGGACGGGACGATCGTCGATTAACATGCGCAACAAACTCAGGTATTTAATATGTTTTTTCAATTATTAATTATAATTTGTTCATCATTTTCTAACTTTTACATATTTTCTGAATTTTAAATATTTTGGAACGTTTCAAGGAGTCTTTGAGTCAAAGGTTGCCCACACTTGACTGGCAACCGACTCAGGAAGACCGTCGACAGGCGTTCTTGGAGGCTACTAGAGGCGTTCGTCCAGATGGATCCGTTGCTGGGCTCGGCTCGTACGGGAGACGTCTTTACGCGGATGTGCCTTGGCCTCAGCGGAGCGGAGCGACAACTAGCTCTGGTCCTTCTCCGGTTGAGCAGTAGCTACGCGAGGAGGTTCAGCAGCTTCACACCGACATGGACGCTATGCGGGACAACTTCGTTTCTCGAGTCACTGCGATTGAGGTAGACATGTAGGCACGTGTCGAGGTCCAGGTCGCAGTATCTTTGGCCACGTACTTCAGATCCCTAGACGGCGGCCATTCATCATCGACGCCGCCTCCGCCACCCCCCACTCCTCCGCAGTAGTTCTAGGATGATTTCTTTTGTATAGAACTTTTTTGAATATTTGATTTATATATATTTTATTTTAATTCCAATTTTTTATTATTAAATTTTAATATTAATTAACTAAATAAATAATAATTAATTAATATTAATTAAATAAATGAATACTAATTTTAATATTAATTAAATAAATAAATAAATAAATAATCATTTTAATATTAATTAAATAAATAATTAATAATTAAATAAATTAAAACAAATTTATTAAATACGACCAGATGGTCGCATTTACCCTAGAAGATAAACGACCAGATGGTCGTATTTTATCCCTAAAAAATGACCAGCTGGTCGCATTTTGCCTAAGTCCAAAAGTGACCATTTGGTCGCTTTTAAAAACGACCACGTGGTCACTGTTTCTAGTGACCAACTGGTCACTTATCTTCAACTTAAATTACGACCAAATGGTCATTTTTTAAGCGACCATCTGGTCGTTTTTTCGAAATGTTGACTTTTTTGCTACCAAAAATGTTTGGTTGTATTTTTGTGACTATCCGGTAGCCCAAAATTCCGGAACGACCAGCTTTTTTGCCACCACCATGTTGGTCGCTTTTTTGGTCGCATTCTACAATAAAAACAAACTTTTGGTCTCAAATTTCTGGTCGCAAATTGACTTTTTTTTTTGTAGTGTCCGCCATAACCTAGCGACGAAATGCGTCGCTAGAAAAAGCAAGAAAATTTAGTGATATTTCCTTTTTGAAATAGTTTGTCGCTGCCGTTTTTAGCAACAAATTTCTTCGCTAACACTAGCGTCATCTAATGTCTTTAGGTTTTAAGGGAAACTTCCCGCATTTTCTAGCGATAGAACCCTTCATGAAACTACTCTGGTGGGCGTCGAATCCACCAAAAATAAAGATCTCTACTTTCGGTTTATGGATTTGTAGTAGTGAAAAGTAGGGTCGAATCCACAGAGATTGGTGAATTAAAATTGGGGGTTTTTGAATTTGTTGAGTAAGTACGAAAAACAATAAAAAAAAAACTAAGAGAGATTCAATGAGGGGAAAGTTCCAACCAAAGGTATAATCATCGTTCAATTCATGTTATTTGATCATCGATTATCTAATGAAATCCTAAATCACTCTCTAAATTGGTTATGATTATTAAGAACGTCTTATTAATCTATCATTCCTTAGTTCGTCGGTAAGTAAGATACGATCGTTAATTACTTCCCTAATCAAAGACAACCCTAGAGTAAGACAATAGGATTTAATCAATTGACAGCAATAAGATGAGAATGACCACCAATTCTAGCCAACAAATACGAAACGTTCGATTTATTTAAACTAGATCATATATTTTCATAGTATGAGATGAGAAGACCTGTGACTCAATCATACTAATTGTCACTAGGATTAGAATGTCTAAACAATTACGGATTTAAACAATCGAATTAACAAATTATCAAATTGAAGAATGATCAGAGGATCCGATTTGAACAATCAATCAAAACGATAATAGATTAAGCATAGAAAACATACAAATAGAGAGATTAGAAGGAGGAAGATGAAGAATAGATCTCACAAATAAAAAGAATTAAACTTGATTAACCTTTGATTGGAAATTGAAGTTTAGCTAGACATGGAGTTCATCATTCTCTAAGAAAACCTAAGGAAAAACGTTCTCCCCCCTATTAGAAAAGAAGTATCCTTTTATATCTTGAAAACTAGGGTTTAAAACAAAAGATAAAAGATTCTATCCTAAAAATCCGAACTGGCGCCGCGGCATTGATTTTTGGGCGCAGGGGCGCTGAGCAAAAAGACTAAAATCTGGAAATTTCACGCTTTCGATGCTATGGCGCTAGAAAATCAGCGCTGGGGCGCCGAACTCTCTGGAATTTTGGCTTGGAATCAGACTTTTCCTTGTGGCTGCGGCCACTAAAAGTTGTTGCCATGGCGCCGAAGTGTCAAGAAAGCTCCAAAATGTAATTTTTAGTCGTTTTTCATCCTCTCTTCTCCAATCTAGCACATAAACACAAATCAAAAATAATTAAGTAGTTCTTAGGCTATTTAATCATCAAAGTATGAACAATTAACACAAATTTATGTGCTAAAATAACGACTTATCAAATCACCCACACTTAATCCATGCTTGTCCTCAAGTATGAAACAAACAACTCAATAAAATTCAATTGCTCACCATTCCTTTCAACTTTAACTTTCAATCATCAACAACAAAAATTATCAAGTTTTAGAGAATTAAATTGAAGCACAAACAAAAGACAAGTAGTCATAGCATAAATTCCTATCAACCATGCACATGAGTAATTATTCTATGATCTTTTAAAATCAAAGTGCTACTTGATTTGAAACCTCACTTGGATTCACTCAATTCACTCAAAGTGTTTAAGGGTACATTCATGAAGCTCTCAAGTCAAAGCATAGAAGATCTTACCATAGGCTTGCTAAATTATCACATCAAGGCCACCAATGCATGAATTGAATGCTAGAATTTAAGGGTCTTTGAGTTGTAATGGGGCTTAGGTAAGGGTGGATGGAAGGAAATTTGAGCTACAATCAAATGAAGAATTAGATGAACATTGTTCCTATGCTTCAAATAAACTTCCTATCATACAATGAATTCACACCTTTACTACCAATGTCTTCTTAACATAACACCCATTTTTTTTCACAACTCCCTTCTTTCTTTTTCAACTTATTTCAAAACCCCTCACAATTCTCATCAACATTTTTTTTAACAACTTTAGTTGTTTTCTTTTCTTTCCCTTTTTTGTATTTTTTTTTTGAAGATGAGAAAAATAAGAAAGAAGAGAATCAAGCAAAGACCTATTTGTCAAATCTTTCATTGAACTTGAAGAGAAGATGCATAAAATGAAGCAAAGTTCAAATAATTCTTCAACAATTTGGTTCAAAATGAAATTAACAAATAGAAGGATATTGGGCTATTCATATTGTGGTTAATTTCCAAGAAATAGGTCTAGGCTCAAATTTGGCTTTCTAATGAAATATGTCAAGGTTGGCCTTTTAAGAAAGCTAAAAATGGCATCACCTAATTTGCCCTTTCTAAACTCTAAGCATTCAAATCAACAAAGAGGCCTCGATATGCATAACAAAGCAAGTTCTAGCTTAATCAACCACGTTTGACAATCGCACAAGAAATGAATAGAGCAAAAAATGTTATGAAAATATGCTCTTTTTGGCCCAAAAACTCACAAGGGATATAATGTATCAAATCCCACAACACATCTCAATAAAAAGATATCACAATCAACTACTCAAGGCATGTCAACAAGAATTTATCTACTTATGCTAATCCCTATTTTGCCTCAAATTAATTCAACAAAACCAAACAATTCTAATCATCCATGAATGAATTATCAAAAGCGTCAAGACCAGGCAAACAAATTGAATTTTATTCCAACAATTCTTCCCCCACACTTAACACACACATTGTCCTCAATGAACAAATAACAAAAATAAAAGAGGAGAAGAAAACTGCCCTGAAAGAGTAGTCTTTGGTTGTTGAATTGCAATCTGCTCGAGAGTGTGAGATTTCGGTGAAAAATATCATCCTCAGCATAGCCCTTATTAGATCTTATTTATTTTAAAGATAAATAAAGAAAAGAAATAAAATCAAACTAAAAACAGAAACAAAAAAAACAAAAAATGAAAAAATGAAAACAAAAAAACATAGAAGTTTGGGTT
Source organism: Gynostemma pentaphyllum (assembly GCA_028015215.1). Classification (NCBI taxonomy): domain Eukaryota; kingdom Viridiplantae; phylum Streptophyta; class Magnoliopsida; order Cucurbitales; family Cucurbitaceae; genus Gynostemma; species Gynostemma pentaphyllum. Next base: position 37,188,489 of record CM051353.1, on the reverse strand, counting down.
GCCTCCCAAAAAGCGCCTTTCTTTCATGTCTTTGGCTAGACCGGGTTGCTTCCTCATCAATGCACATCCCAAATCAACTTGACAAACTTCCTGATCATTTTTCGTATCCCTTCTAAAGGATCAACAATGTATATCATAGCAAAACAAGAAGATTTATCAATAAAATTTTGCATGAAGTCATCGAAATTAAATTTGAAAATTCACCATCAAACTTCATTACATAAATGTCACCATTTTCTTTTTCTTCTTCATTTGGAAAATATTTGATAAATTGAGAAGGAAAATGATTAATTTCAATTACCGCCCTTAACCGTTCATTTTCAACCACATCAGAATGATTGATTGAAGTTGGAGAGACAAATTCTTTTTCAACCTCTTTTAGAATGCACACATGGTCAGTCTCATTTGAATCCAGTTCACTTTCTTCTGTCAAAGTAATTGCACTAACGATTTGTATCGGGTTAGTCATACCTTGAGATTGCAATCCACTTATAGAATGTTCCAGATCAGCCATTTGTTTTGCAAATTTTTGGCTACTAGCTATTCTATCCTGTTGCCTTTGTAATGTAATAGCAGCAATTGAATTAACAATTTCTTCTAAATACGACAAACCTGGCTCGACTAGAGTGTATTGTTAAGGTGGGTTAAGATGTTGTGGTTGAAATTGTTCACAATAAGACATTGATCCATAAATGTAGTTTGAATGGCCTCTCCATCTAGAATCGTAAGAATTTGAGTATGGATCGTAGCTTTGTTGTTGGCCCTGAAAATCTCTAGCTGAATCGATATACTCATAAGGATTATTCTAAAATGTAAAATACATGTCGGCTGCTTGGTATGGTGCAGTGTAGGTTCCATATGAATCCACATGTTGTACATTTCTTGAAATCAATTGTTGGGTAAAAGTAATCAAATCAGATAGCTCATAAGAAGTTAAATCAGCTTTGGCCATGGAATTAAAAAAAAACTAAACAAAAAGAAATAAAATAAAAATAAAAATAAAAACAAAAACAAAAACAAAAAAAAAAAAATTTACACCAATCCCCGGCAACGGCGCCAAAATTTGGTGGGCGTCGAATCCACCAAAAATAAAGATTTCTACTTTCGGTTTATGGATTTGTAGTAGTGGAAAATAGGGTCGAATCCACAGAGATTGGTGAATTAAAATTGGGGGTTTTTGAATTTGTTGAGTAAGTACGAAAAACAATAAAAAAAAACAAAGAGAGATTCAATGAGGGGAAAGTTCCAACCAAAGGTATAATCATCGTTCAATTCATGTTATTTGATCATTGATTATCTAATGAAATCCTAAATCACTCTCTAAATTGGTTATGATTATTAAGAACGTCTTATTAATCTATCATTCCTTAGTTCGTCGGTAATTAAGATACGATCGTTAATTACTTCCCTAATCAAAGACAACCCTAGAGTAAGACAATAGGATTTAATCAATTGACAGCAATAAGATGAGAATGACCACCAATTCTAGCCAACAAATACGAAACGTTCGATTTATTTAAACTAGATCATATATTTTCATAGTATGAGATGAGAAGACCTGTGACTCAACCATACTAATTGTCACTAGGATTAGAATGTCTAAACAATTACGGATTTAAATAATCTAATTAACAAATTATCAAATTGAAGAATGATCAAAGGATCCGATATGAACAATCAATCAAAACGATAATAGATTAAGCATAGAAAACATACAAATAGAGAGATTAGAAGGAGGAAGATGAAGAATAGATCTCACAAATAAAAAGAATTAAACTTGATTAACCTTTGATTGGAAATTGAAGTTTAGCTAGACATGGAGTTCATCATTCTCTAAGAAAACCTAAGGAAAAACGTTCTCCCCCCTATTAGAAAAGAAGTATCCTTTTATATCTTGAAAACTAGGGTTTAAAACAAAAGATAAAAGATTCTATCCTAAAAATCCGAACTGGCGCCGCGGCATTGATTTTTGAGACAGGGGCGCCGAGCAAAAAGACTAAAATCTGGAAATTTCACGCTTTCGATGCTATGGCGCTAGAAAATCAGACTGGGCGCCGAACTCCTGGAATTTTGGCTTGGAATCGGACTTTTCCTTGTGGCTGCGGCCACTAAAAGTTGTTGCCATGGCGCCGAAGTGTCAAGAAAGCTCCAAAATGCAATTTTTAGTCGTTTTTCATCCTCTCTTCTCCAATCTAGCACATAAACACAAATAAAAAATAATTAAGTAGTTCTTAGGCTATTTAATCATCAAAGTATGAACAATTAACACAAATTTATGTGCTAAAATAACGACTTATCATACTCAGCGACAAAATTTGTCACTATCAAACAAACGTCGTTTCACAGCGACACAAAATTGGTCGATAAAAGTCTACGTACATGTTAGGGACCAATTTTGTCGATAATCATTGTCTTAATTTATTTTGTCCCTGTTCGTCACTAATAGCAGTTTTTCTTCTAGTGATAAAACCTTTTATATGTCTTTGTTAATTCCATAATTTCTTAATAACTCATTAAAATTATCTTATTTTTTCTAATAATTTTAATTAAATAATTAAGTCAAGTCAATGAAATATCATTTTCATGGAATAAATATAGTATCGAATTATTGTTTTAATTTGAAGTGTAAAAGTAGGTAACTAGATCTTAAAATTATTATAATTTCATTTTTTATTCTACAAATTTTAAAAATAAACAACCTGAATAACCCGAATCAACCCAATCCAAATTTTATAGGGTTGGGTTCATTTTTTTATAAGGGTCATTTGGGTTGTAGTAAATTATAGCCCGAACATTTGGGTTGGGTTCAAAAGGTCCCGAACCAATTCAATCCATGAACACCCCGAGTTCCTTCCAGCTATATGTAGAAATGACAAAAATGGGCTAGTGTGATCACTGATCGTGTATAAAAGACATCATCCATAAGACTTCTCCCACGAAACAAAGAGTTGGCTTTCAAGAAAGCAAAATGAATTTCATCACTGGCTTACTTGTTAACAAACTTCGGCAAACAATCATCTCAATATTGTTAATGTTAACAGTTGCTATTTCAGTAGAAGCAGAATCTAATTCAACTCTTCCTTTTGTTCCAAATCCAAACTGTGAGAGACAATGCGGCGAAGTAGAAATCCCATACCCCTTTGGCATGTCCAAAAACTGTTACCTTAATGAAGCGTTTTCGATCAATTGTAAGCGTTTCGATTCGGTTCTTAAGCCTTTTGTTGGTAATATTGAGGTAAAATACTTCAATATTACTGGAAATAAACTTCTTATCATGATGGATATTGCTCGAATATGTTATAGCAATAACTCTGAGACACAACAAAATGAAGTTGAAATAAACTTGAATGCCTCAACTTATACAATCTCTTCCATGAATGGGTTTATCGCTATCGGCTGCGACGTTAGAGCGGAATTATACGGTTCCCGCAAAGGACAAGATTATATGTTTGGTTGTATGTCTTATTGCAGCAATATCAACCAAGTTGATGAGGGGGCATGCTCTGGTATTGGGTGTTGTCAGATCAATATTCCTGGCGGATTGAAACTAAAAAATTTTACGGTAAAAAGCTTGATGAAAAGGCCTCAAGTCCGGGAGTTTAATCCGTGCTCGTATGCTTTATTGGTTGATAAGGATGAATTTAATTTTTCAAAAAGTTATCTTTCTGATTTCAATCAAACTAAGGTTCCATTTGAAATGAGTTGGTGGATAGAAAATGAAACATGTGAATCCGCTCAGAAAAATCGTAATTACATATGCAGTTCTAATACTTACTGTAACAACTCAAAACGTAAGTCAGCATATATCTGTCGGTGTTCAAAAGGCTTCGAAGGGAATCCGTATTTACCTCAAGGCTGCAAAGGTTTGTGTTTGCATAATTTTTACTCTACCAAATCTAAGAGGAGAATTTTTTTTCATATAGTGCTGTATTTTTTGTCTTTACAGATATAAATGAGTGTTTGGCTCCAAGTATGAACCAATGTTCTCAGAGTTGTACCAATACAGATGGAAGTTATAACTGCTCTTGTTTCGATGATTACAGCGGAGACGGGAGAAAAGACGGGAAAGGTTGCGAACAGATGCCTCTGATATTAAGAGATAAATTGACAGCAATCAAAATAATAGTTTGTAAGTTGAATTTGTTCTTCAAGTTGAAATTAAACGAGTTATTTTCAATTTCTTATCCGTAATTGTTTAAATTAAATGTGTTTGTTTAATAGCCGTCGTTATAAGCTTCATGGTCGCAACACTGGGTGCCTCTTGGTTGTTCTTGTTTCTTAAAAAGAGAAAGCTTCTCAATCTGAAGGAAAAGTACTTCAAAAAGAATGGAGGTTTCGTCTTGCAACAACGGCTATCTTCACAAGGATCGACGGCATCGTTCAATATCTTCTCGTCTGAAGAGCTCAAGAATGCTACTAATAACTATAGTGAGAGTACGGTAATTGGTAAAGGAGGCTTTAGCACAGTCTATAAAGGAGTTTTATCAGACAACAAAGTAATTGCCATCAAGAAATCCAATACTGTTGATCAAATTGAAATTGAGCAGTTCATTAATGAGGTGATTGTACTTTCACAAATCAACCATAGGAATGTCATCAAACTCTTAGGCTGTTGTTTAGAGACGAATGTTCCTTTACTAGTCTATGAATTTGCCTCTAACGGAACGCTCTTCAGTTACATACATAACGAAAACAATTCAATCCTCATCTCTTGGGCGGTTCGATTGAGGATAGCTTCAGAGACAGCAGGAGCATTATCGTATTTGCATTTTGCTGTCTCGACTCCCATAATCCATAGAGATATCAAGTCCACAAATATTCTCTTGGATGAAAATTTCACAGCCAGAGTGTCGGATTTCGGAGCTTCGAAGTTCATTCCGATAGATCAAACTCAACTGGCGACAGTTGTACAAGGAACTCTCGGATATTTAGATCCTGAATACTTACAAACAAGTCAATTAACCGAAAAGAGCGATGTTTATAGTTTCGGAGTGGTTCTTGTTGAACTACTCACGGGACTATTACCGCTTTCTTTTAATCGGTCTAACGAGGAGAGATGTCTTGCTATGATGTTCATTTATTACCTCAAGGAAGATAAACTTTTTGAAATTGTGGAAAAGCATATGGTGAAGGAAGAGAATCATGAACAAATAAAGGAAGTGGCAGAGCTTGCAAAAAGGTGCTTGAGCATTAAAGGAGATGAGAGGCCAACAATGAAAGAAGTGGCAATTGAGCTTGAAGAAATCTTGATGAAGAGTAAAAGACAACATGGTTTTAATACTGATTCAACAGAGGCTTCAATGAGTGGAAAATCTGAAACTATTGAATATGCTAATTATGGTGCTTCAAATTCGGAGGATTATGATACCATGAAGAACCAAACAGTAATTCGCATAAGAGATTGAAGATGAGTTTGGTTTTTCAAAAATGACATCGCAAGAAATGATATTTTCAAAAATAATAAAATTTTTGAAATTTTTTAAAAAATGACATTTCGTAGACTAAGGTCCACCAATCTCATATGGAGATGGGTCTAATTTTAAACTGAGTTTGAATCTCAGTCTGAGAAATGTCATTTTTTAAAATTTTAAAATTTTTACTATTTTTAAAAATATCAATTGAAAATTTACTATTTCAAAATATTTGCTATTTTTAAAATTACTCAATAAAAATATGTTATCTATTGAAATTTGTCATGTTTTGTTTGTTATCGTTGAGTTGTGTTTGTCATATTACGAATAAGGTAATTGTTAGATGAAAATATTTATGTTAAGCTACTTTTAACAAGCGCTTTTTGAAATAAAGTTAAATATATTGATGTGATTTTCAAATTAAGTAGACAGCAAGTTGTTTTTTTTTTTTTTTTTTTTTGGAATCATTTTGAATAATTTATCACCAACCCCTTTGAGTACAATATTATTAATTTTATGTAAGTAATTTGGTCATTCTCCGACTCCTCTCTATAAAATATTGTTCTTCTAACTTCTTCTTACATATAGTCTCTCTACATATTGTCTTACCAGCATCTCTATACATATTTTATTTTATATATATATATATATTATATCTCACTATTTTTTTTTATAAAGTTAATTCTATGGCTTTTAGTTAGTAATAAAGATGTTAGTCAGAAGTTAGTCTCATTTTCTATTTACATTATTACTATTGATTTCTTTGTATAAATATTCTATCACTATCCATTGTTAATATAATTCATCACATTCTATTTAGCCCTCTTTGTCTCTACTTTCTTACTTAATATGATATCAGAGTAGGAGTTCTGAGTTCGAACCCATGTAATGACGTTTCCTCCCCATTTATATTCCACATATTTAAGTCTTGTGCAAATATCCAAACCCACATGTCTCAATCACCTTTTGAACTCATTCATTGTGATATTTGGGACCTATTAAATATAATACTTAGTTCAATTACTTGTTGAATTGTAATTATGCTATTTAGATAACTTTTTAAAAGTTCTGACATTTCAATAAATAGTATGTAGAAATATGTTATTTCAGTAATTACCCCTAAAAACACATCTTGATTAAACATATTTCAAAAAAATATACCTTTAGTTTAAATATGCCTACACTTTAGGGATCTGTTTGGAATAACATTTTTGGAGATCCTAAATATGCTTTTGGGTTAGAAAAGCTTAAGATTTTTTGCCCAAAAACTTATTCATAACTGGCTCGATATAGGTTGATATAATTTAAGGAAATTTCATTGGGTAGCAAAATTTTCTTCAATATTTATAAATATAACATTTTTTATGTAACGACCCGATTTTCCGTTAAATTCTTTAAATTCAAATGCACAGCGGAAGACTTAATTTTTAAAGAAAAACGGCATGGGTTCGTTTAAAAGTCGAATAACCAAAACCTGTTTTACAACCCAAAGTCCAGAGAAAGCTATAAATCGGGAATGCACATTCCAAAGTAAAGTTTAATCATAAAAACATCAAAATACTTTACACATACACCCTTCACGGGCTCAAAATGACACAAGTATGTAAAAAGTATATGATTTACAAGCATTACTACTAATGCTTCAAAAGTGTTTAATATTGTCCTTACACCACCTCGGCCAGTCAAGCGACACCATTTCCTCTACCTTGCTTCTTAGGACGGGGTTCACCTGAAAATATTGTGGTGTAGCACCATTAGCAAACAATGCTAGTGAGAGTAAAATGAAAGCAAGTAATCCTATGAACTAAATCTCATACCAGAAATCGTGTCCAAAGGCCTAAATGTTCATTATTACCCATAATCACATTCCAATTTCCATGTATACATATGATAGTATCATACTACCCGTATTCGTCATTCAATACCATGAGATGGAAAATAAAGACTTAAAGTAAAATTAACATTCACAACTAAGTCTCACTACACGTTTCTAAAGAATAGGTAAAAATAACATTAACTATCTTTATTACCAAATAAGTTTCATCGTATCGTGCTATTGTATGGATCGAAATCAACATACCATGTATGGTCATACCATGTCACAACCATCGCACCATGATACGTATGGATCCGAATCAACATACTATCATGTGCCATATCATAGATCATAATACCATGGTACGTACGTGTAACGTCCCGTTATTTTGTGATAAAAAAAAAAACTTTTATTTATTTTATTTTAATTTGAGTAATTAAAATTCATTTATTTATTATTAAATTAGAATTTAGTAATTTATTTCATTTTAATTCATTTTAATGGCTTTATTTATTTAAATACGTTTTAATGGTGTTAATAATTATTAACGGGCCAATTAATAATTATTAATCACCATTGGGATAGTTTGAGATGTTCGGGATTCGTTTTAAGCCAAAAGTCATAAAAGGGCAAAGTTGTAATTACCCAATTTACAAAATATCAAAAATCACTATTGCTTCATCTTCTTTAAATATCCCAATTGACCAAAAGTTGACCAAAAAGCTCTCATTTCTTCCTTCCTACCCGTGAGCTCCAAGGAGAGGAAAAGAAAAATTCGATTTCGCTCGTTTCTTGACGGATCGACTCAAGCTTAGATAAATCGGAAAGCCCTCGGGTCAAGGATCATTTCCCACCTAGCCATCGTCCGTTTCTCTCGAGATCCGAGGAGTTCTCGGTAAGAATCTCTTCAAACCCTAAGCTCCAAATAGTGTTTTAATGGAGTTTTGCTTGTTTTCTTTCGATTTCTTGCCGTGAAACTCGGTGTTTGTCAATTCGGGAGTAGTTTTAAGTGTTTTTGGAAACTATTCCATAACCCTAAAATCGAGTTTCAGTCGAAACCCTTTCCGTTTGAAATTTACCCTTTTGGGATTGAAAATGGGTTAGAAATTAATGAATGAATGTTTATTTAAATTCAATTCGGGAAAGGGATTAATGTTCAAAAACACTATTCATCGATACCCATTGAAATCGGGATTATCGAATTTGATTAAAACCAACTCAAAACGTATTTTGAATTGCCAAAAAGCCGAAAAACCAAACCCGAGACTCGTTTTTGATGATAGGGCCGTGGGCCTCTTTGTGGGTTTTATTGGGTTTTCGTTGTTTTGTATGATTAGTAGTTGTTTGATTGATAGTTGGTTTCATTATTGATTGTTACGATGTAATTCGTTTGTAGGTGTTTTTGAACTTCGTGGTTGATCGCTCCTTCGAACTTAGGAGCTAAATCATCTTATTAATAAGGTGAGAATAGTTAGCATTTAAATTAAATATGGAAAGCAAACTAGTGTGATGGTTTGAGAGTTTGAAACTAAGATTAGAATCCGAACCTAAGATTAGAGGGTTGTGAGTTAGTGCCCTTAGGATTAAGAGTTAATCCTTTAAGTGAGAACTTAGAAATTCTCGAGAAAGACTTTGAATCTTAGAAGATTCTAACTTAGTTTCGTTATGAAACTAAGGTTGGATTATTTTGAAGTCAAAATGATCCAACTTGTATTTTAAAACGGTTAATAGAACCTCGGATTATTTGGAAGTATAGAATCCTGAGGACATAGGTTAATCGTTTAAATTATGATTCTAATCTTATTACTAATATCGGAGTTCGATCGTCATATCGTTCATTCGAGTTTCTCGCTTATTTTATTTTTTGTTATTTACTTTATGTCTTTACTTATGCCCATTTACCTTATGTATAATTTAATTACTTTATCATTTACTTTACTTTATTTAATTGTACAAGCATATGCAAGCATATGCATAACATTTTGCACCATTATTTATTATACTACAACATCTCGCATCATTGAAAAGAGAAAAAGAAAAGAATGAAAAGAATGAAAGGAACGGTGGATGAGTGGATTCCCACGTTACCTTCATGCATAAGGTGAATGATGGATGAGTGGATTCCCACATTACCTTCATCATGCATAAGGTTGAATGGTGGATGAGTGGATTCCCACATTACCTTCATGCATAAGGATAAGGGTGGATAGTTTGTAAAAATCCACATTACCTTCATTACATGCATAAATGGCAAATGCGTATCCTATGGATGTACTCATTACTTTATGCATATGATTGATGAGAAAGAGAGTCGAGATGTTATATTTTATGCAAAGTCATTTACTTTTCTTGCTTTATGTTATAACAAGTTAAAGGATGAACAATTAGCCTAAGTGTGCTAATTAGTTTCATCAATTGGAAAATATGACTTAGAATGACCTAGACTTTGGAGAATTCTAGGAAGGATTGTGTCAGTTTAATTGGACACAAATTGGAATGCGAGTTTGAGGTCTATATTTACTTTTTATGCTTATTATTCTCACTGGGCTTAGTTTGTTAGCTCATGATATTACAACCAATTTCAGGTAATGCCTTGGCTAGAGGTCGAGGAGGAGGAGGTGGTGCTGCGTGATCGAGGGATGCTGACCTCGAGATGGACTATTGGATTTGTAAAGTCTATGTTTTATTTTGTGAATTTTAAGGACTTTGATTATTTTGTATCATATTTTGGCTCATAAGAGCTTCTAGATGATGTTTTTATGATATTATATATTTGAACTCCTGATTTGGACTTAAAGTCCATGAGATTTTATTAGATGTGAAAATTAGGATGTAAACAGGTTTTCGGCATGCCAATTTTCAAACAAAACCACGCAAATTTTTCGTAAATTAAAAGACTTCATTGTTTTCTCCGATTTTAATTTATTTAAAAGTCTGGGTCGTCACGTTGGTATCGGAGCCGACGGGTTTCGAGACTACATGCGATGCATGTTTGTATTTCATGTTTTGTTTTAAGTCCATTCTCGAAAGTCAACATCTGAGATCAGCAGCACCAGGTATTCCTAGACCTTAATCTTTAAACTCGCATTTCATTTCGATTTGGTAAAAGAGTGGTGAATCCTCTTTTACAAGTGACTTATCTTGTTTTATTGACTTTATTTCAGTATGCCTCCTAGAAGGGGGGCTAGACGAGCTGGAGTGAGAGGTAGAGGTAGAGGCAGAGCTCGGAGCCCTACACCTCCACCACCACCTCCACCTGTGATTCCTATAGTACCTCCGCCAGTGATTCCTGTTGTACCGCCACCTGTTCAGGGGCGAGGAATTTATATTTCTGAGGAGGATTATCTGGGATTGTTGCGAGATGCTGGTAGACCAGTATTGCCTGTTGTACCACCACCTAGACCAGCTGATGTGGCAGTTGATCAGATTGGATCTACCGAGGCTGCTAAGTTTTTGAGAGAGTATAGTAGACACGCACCTGGTGAGTTTGATGGTAGGTCTTTGGACCCATCTTTTCCGAGCTCCGGATTGATAGAGTTGAGAGAGCTTTCGAGTTTATCAGGTGCCGGACCATCCGAAGGTCCACCGTGGTACGTATTCTTTGGTAGATGATGCTCTATATTGGTGGAGAGGCCTACATAGATCACTCTCTTTGACTATGGAGGTTACTTGGAAAGTATTTCGTGAGAAATTTTATGAGAAATACTATTCTGCTGATTTGAGAGATAGATTGGAGGTGGAATTTGTGACCCTGAAACAGGGTGATAGCTCGGTGGCCGAGTATGAGAGAGAGTTTGACCGACTGTCTAGATTTGCTCCTGGACAGGTTGCTGATCCTGAGAGCAAGATGAGGAGATTTTTGGTAGGGCTGAGAGCCGAGATTAGGGGTTTTTTACGCACCCTGCGTCCGACTACCTATGAGCAGGCTTTAGAGTTTGCCCTTTCTTTGGATTTGGCATCTGAAGAAAGGAAGGGTAAACTAGCTGCTACCGGAGAGACTTCCTCTCATAAGAGGAAGGTGGAGGATGACCGTGCTGGTCGAGTACCACCGCCACAAAGAGAGACAGATCGGCGCGCGGACTAGGGGTGGGATTCAGTTTGGACAGCCGAGAGCACAGAGGCAGGCTTCCCTACCACTTAGGTGTTTTACTTGTGGTCAGGAGGGTCACCTATCTAGGTCCTGTAGGACTTATCAGGCTCATCCACCACAGTATGGTTACCCAGGTCGGGGTATGCGCAGAGACCTTATCAGGCACCACCGCTTTGTATGCTCCTCCAGTTAGAGGTAGAGGTCATGGCCAGAGCCGAGGTCGGACCAGGGGCAGAGGACGGTTTAGAGGTAGAGGTCGGGGTGGTCGAGACACGCATTCGGACTTCCACCGTTGTTCACCGCCACGATTTTACCTCCACCACCACCGAGATTTCCTCCACCGCCACGTCGATTCCGCCTCCACCGCTCGATGATCAGGCCCGAGTTTATGCTACTAGAGAGGAGGCAGAGGCCGCAGTCATGTAGTTACCGGTACGTCTGATCGTTTTTAGGCCATTCGGCCTTTGTTTTATTTGATTCTGGAGCTAGCCACTCTTTTATTTCTTCTTGCATTTGTTGAGTCGGCTATGCTTGAGTCTACACCGTTAGGGTTTGAGATGCGTGTTTCTACCCCAGTGGGGAAGTTTATTATTGCTGATAGTATGATTAGCACAGATGATTTGTGCTTTATGGGTTGTTGTTTGCATGCTACTTTGATTATCATGCCTATGTCTCGATTTCGATGTGATTTTGGGTATGGATTGGCTATCAGCTAATCGTGCCACTATTGATTGTACAGAGAGAGTAGTTGATTTTATGAGTCCATGTGGGACTAGTGTACGTTTTCGTGGGACTAGTAGTAGATCAGTACCCACTTTGATATCGATGTTAGAAGCTAGTATGCTTCTAAGTGATGGAGCCTTGGGCTATATAGCTAGTGTGGTTGACACTTCTATACTAGAGGCTAGTTTGAGTTCAGTGCCTGTAGTGAGGGATTTCATTGATGTTTTCCCTGATGAGTTGCCCGGTTTGCCACCGGTGAGACAGTTTGATTTCAGATTGAGGTTGCTCCTGGGACAGCTCCATTGTCCAAAGCACCATATCGAATGGCACCGGCTGAGTTGAAAGAACTCCAAAGCCAGTTACAGGGACTTTTAGACTTGGGGTTTATACGCCCAAGTGTTTCACCGTGGGGAGCTCCGGTATTGTTTGTGAAGAAGAAGGATGGTTCTATGCGATTGTGTATTGATTATAGAGAGTTGAACCGTGTTACGGTGAAGAACAAGTATCCTTTGCCCAGGATAGATGACTTGTTTGATCAGTTGAGGGGAGCCACTATCTTTTCGAAGATAGATTTGAGATCTGGCTATCATCAGTTGAGGATTCGGGATGAGGACATTCCCAAGACGGCATTCAGGACGCGTTATGGACATTATGAGTTTGTAGTTATGTCCTTTGGCTTGACTAACGCTCCTGCAGCTTTTATGGACCTTATGCACACGGTGTTTAGGAGGTTCATTGACTCTTTTGTGATTGTTTTTATTGATGATATCTTGGTTTATTCCAAGACAGAGGAGTTGCATGCTATACATCTTCGAGAGGTTTTGACGATACTACGAGATCAGAGACTATATGCCAAGTTCTCCAAGTGTGAGTTTTGGCTGAGGGAAGTGGCATTTTTAGGCCACGTAGTATCGAGTAGAGGAGTATCTGTTGATCCCTCTAAGATTGAGGCAAGTATTAATCGGCCTAGACCAACGAGTGTGGGCGATATTCGCAGTTTTGGGACTTGCAGGCTATTATAGACGGTTTGTGCAAGATTTCTCCAAGATTGCTTGGCTTTAACACGTTTGACCCGGAAGGGGGTTGATTTTATATGGTCTGAGGATTGTGAGAGGAGCTTTGAGGAGCTCAAGAGGAGGCTTGTGACAAAGACTGTTCTAGTGTCGCTTGATAGGACTGGTGGTTTGACGTGTATCTCGATGCTTCCCACAGAGGTTTGGGATGTGTGTTGATGCGGCATGGTAAAGTTATAGCTTATGCTTCTCGTCGATTGAAGGAGCATGAGAAGAAATATCCGACTCATGATTTAGAGTTGGCAGCATTGTGCATGCATTGAAAATATGGAGGCATTATTCGTGCGGTGAGAAGATTATGATATTTCTTGACCATAAGAGTCTCAAATATTTCTTCACTCGAAGGAATTGAATATGAGGCAGCAGGAGATGGTTAGAGCTTGTTAAGGATTATGACTGTGACATTCAGGTATCATCCTGGGAGAGCCAATGTAGTGGCCGACGCGCTCAAGAGAAAATCTTCTCATTCATCGCCTTTGTCGGCCTTACCTTTGAGGCGAGGTGGGATATGGAACGCAGTGAGATAGCATTGCTTACTACCGAGGTCACCGTGAGTCCGGCTAGTTTGAACAGTGGGGCCTACTTTGAGGCAGAGGATGATTGATGCCCAGAGGGGAGAGATTCATTTGCAGTCCGGTTTTAGGGAGGCTGAGTCAGATGTTCCTAGTCATTTTACCTTCTCTACAGACAGTGCTCTGATGTATCGTAAGAGGCTATGTGTGCCTTTAGGATCGACTTTTAGAAGGGAACTGTTGGAGGAGGCTCACAGTTCTATCTTCTCTATACATCCAGGTAGTACGAAGATGTACAGGGACCTGAGAGAGCATTATTGGTGGCCTGGGATGAAGTTTGAGATAGCGGACTTTGTTAGTAGATGTTTGACTTGTCAGCAAGTCAAAGCTTTGAGGAATAGTCCATCGGGTTTACTTAACCCTCTGAGTGTGCCAGAATGGAAATGGGAGGAGATTTCCATGGATTTTATCAGTGGTTTGCCGAGGACGCCCAAGGGTTATGATACCATTTGGGTGATTGTAGACCGTTTGACGAAGACCGCGCACTTTATACCTGGGAGGATTACCTACCCAGTGGAGACATGGGCACAGTTGTATTTACGGGAGATTGTTAGATTACATGGTGTGCCTGTGAGGATAGTATCAGATCGGGACACTCGTTTTGTCTCGAAGTTTTGGCAGAGTTTGCATTCAGCCATGGGTACAGGCTTGGATTTTAGCATGACTTTTCACCCCCTGGGCATGATGGTCGACCGAGAGAGTTAACCGATTCTGGAGGATATGTTGAGGGCTTGTGTTCTTGATTTTGGAGGTAGTTGGGATTCTCGATTGTACTTGGTAGAGTTTTCTTATAATAATGCCTATCAAGGCTACTATTGAGATGGCACCATTTGAGGCACTTTATGGTAGAAAGTGTCGATCTCCACCACCTGGGATGAGGTTGGGGAGAGAAGGCTTTTGGGGCCTGAGTTGTTACGATTGACTAGTCGGTCGATTGACTTGATCAGAGAGAGGATGAGGGTTGCCCAGAGCAGACAGAAGAGTTATGCAGACAAACGATGTAGTCCACTCGAGTTTTCAGTGGGGGACCACGTGTTTTTGAAGGTAGCACCTATGAAAGGTGTTATGAGATTCGGGAAGAAGGGTAAGCTGAGCCCTAGATTTATTGGCCCTTTTGAGGTACTTGATCGAGTAGGAGCAGTGGCTTACCGATTGGCTTTACCACCTTCTTTATTGGCAGTTCATAATGTTTTCCATGTATCTATGCTTCGGAAGTACATGGCAGATCCTTCCCACGTGATTGATCACGAGCCGATAGTTTTGGATGCTAGTATGTGATATGAATCATGGAACCTCACAAAAAGCTCAAGGACCAATCACAAGTTCAAAGATCAAGAGAAGCATTGAACATCCATTTACAAGCCTACATTATCAAAGTCAAGACAAGCTTTGAAGATCCGATCATGGAGGCTATGGAAGAGGACGTGATGAATTTCAATCTATGGAAAATACATTTGGAGGAAGATTATTGAAGACTTGTTCAATCGGAATTGAAGAGAAGAGCTAATTAGGAAAGTTGCATCACTTTTGCAAACTTTCCTTATTTGGACCACTTTCCATATTTGTTCCCAAAGTTTCCATATTTGTTCCCAAAATGGTTCCAACGAATTTATGATGTATTTGGACATGTTTTAGGTCTTTTATATTCATTTTATATGTTTGGAAAGGATTAGGAAAGATATTATTCTCTAGAAAAGATTTTCCACAAAATCTGCCAATTTCACATAAGGCAAGTTTTGGGCAGATTTTGTGCTCCTTGTAATCCGAATTTCCTAGCTTATTTTTAGGGTTTCTTTGCCTATTTAAAGGCCTCATTTGTAACCCTAAAGACCAAGAATTAATATGTTAATAATATTGCTTTTTGCTTTGCTGAAATTGCTTAGTTTTGTAGCCTTGTTCTAGGTTGCATGTTTTAGAAACATTCAAGCATGAATTGATCTATTGTGTTTGTGGATTGTTTCAATCTTGAAATAAGAACAAGTTCTCTTATTTCAAGATCATAGATCATTGGAATAATCTTTCTCTTCTTGTGTTCCAAGGGTTTTACCTTATTGTTCATCGGGGTTTTAGGATTTGCATCTAGGGGTTCTTTGTGCTTTCAAAGGGTTTCTATTTCAATTTCCTAGGGTTTCGTATCATTTGGTATCAGAGCTTGCTCTGGGAGAGAGTTATCAAAGGTAAATTCGTTTACTTCATCACCTACGTCTTCACTTTTTCTAATCCCCCATCAAAACCGCTTTCATTAAAAAAAAAAAAAAAAAACAGAAATTTCCAGATTTTTGTTCCAACTTGTACATCACCTACTGACCTCGTCCCTTCACTTTTTCCTACGAAATTTTTTTCCAATCTGTTTATTTTTTGATCCTCTACAAAATTACAGAAGACATCAAATCCAAAATCAGAACTTAAATGACCTAAAAACTCGTTTCAAAGTTCGAATACCAAGCAGTTTTTTTTTCATCTTTCAAAACCCTAATTTTTTTGCAACCACAAAATTCTTCCATTATGACAATACATACTAGAGATATCAAGTGTAATAAATGTCGTGGAAGGGGGCATATTCGGGAGGTGTGCCCTAACAAGATAGATTTGGCTCTAGAAGGAGATGAAACTAAAAAAGAAGAAAGAGAGAGATTGAAGAGGATGGAACAAGAACAACAAAAAAGAAGAGAGAAAAGGAAGTCGGTGAAGCGAGAGAGATTTGAGCGAGAAGAAAAGGAGAAAATAAGGAAGCAAGAAGAGTTGAGAAAATTAGAGCAAGAAAAGCAAGCTCTCGTTAGAAGAATTGAGAGGAAAAGGAAATTATTGGCCACACCACCTCTCTTTGCACTCGAGTATCATATGGGAAGTTTCAACTTAAACCCTTTGCAAGATTTTGTTTATGATTTTTCGCACGAAATCAATGCCAATAATGGTGCCACAAATGCTTTAACAATTGGCGAACTTTTCAAGGGAGACTCCACCATGATCAAACCTTTAGATTCGAGGACGAATCTTTTCGAAGTTGGAGAGAATGATATGAATCATCCCAGCCCTAAATGTCAAAGAATTGACAATATTGAAGTCCAAGGTTTCAATCAAGAAAAGATCAAGAATCCGAAGACTAAACGAGTGAAGATTGACTTTCTTGGGCATTTGCAAGGATATTGGGTTACATACTTGACTAATGAAGAAAATGAGTTTAAAAAACTACTAAACTCATGGGATATTTGTTTCAAAGAGCTCCAAAGAAAATCGCGCATGAAAACATTCAAACGAGTGAAAATGACATCAAAAACGGCAACTGACACTTGTAGTTTTGTCTATTTTCATCCAATTTCGAATTTTAGTATTTTATTTGAGTTTTATTACTTTAGTTTTATTTATTATTATTATTATTGATGTAATAGGGAAGATTTGACTTTGTTTCCTCAGTTTTGCAAACTTGGAGACCAAGTTTAAAAGATTAAGAAAACTTTCCTAATTTGAATTAGGAAAGTCTAGTTTTTACCTTTTTATTATTAGGTCTTTATTTCCCTTCATATTTTCGACCAAGCTATGGTTTATTAGGCTATTTAAAGCCTCTTTTGTAAGCTTTACAATCAGAATATCAATGAATGAAAATCCCTTTGTTTTGGTTTAAGCTTTTTGCTTTGAAAAACCTCTTCGTAATTCATGTTCTTGAATTGCGTGTTTAGAGTCATTCAAGTCCAATTGATCATTGTTCTTGTGGAGTGCCTCGACCTTAATTAAAGAAACCTATTCTTGAATTAGGGGATTGATCGATTAGGTCATCATCTTCCCAACCTCGCCTAAAGGTTGATTCAAATTGTTAAGGGTTTTCAAGGTTTCCGTTCAAGGGTTCATCATCCGGTTCTTGAATCCGTCAACGCTTGAGGGTTCATATCAGTATGTCTTATGAGGAGACACCAGTTGAGATTTTAGCATTCGAGCAGAAGGTGTTGAGAAACAAAACGATTCGCTTGGTTAAGGTTCTTTGGAGGAACCAAGTGTCTGAAGAAGCTACGTGGGAGCGTGAGGATGATATGCGGGCAAAGTATCCTCAGCTTTTCACTTAGTGAGTTTACTTTTCGGGGACGAAAAGCCTTTTTAGGAGGGTTGACTGTAACGTCCCGTTATTTTGTGATAAAAAAAAAACTTTTATTTATTTTATTTTAATTTGAGTAATTAAAATTCATTTATTTATTATTAAATTAGAATTTAGTAATTTATTTCATTTTAATTCATTTTAATGGCTTTATTTATTTAAATACGTTTTAATGGTGTTAATAATTATTAACGGGCCAATTAATAATTATTAATCACCATTGGGATAGTTTGAGATGTTCGGGATTCGTTTTAAGCCAAAAGTCATAAAAGGGCAAAGTTGTAATTACCCAATTTACAAAATATCAAAAATCACTATTGCTTCATCTTCTTTAAATATCCCAATCGACCAAAAGTTGACCAAAAAGCTCTCATTTCTTCCTTCCTACCCGTGAGCTCCAAGGAGAGGAAAAGAAAAATTCGATTTCGCTCGTTTCTTGACGGATCGACTCAAGCTTAGATAAATCGGAAAGCCCTCGGGTCAAGGATCATTTCCCACCTAGCCATCGTCCGTTTCTCTCGAGATCCGAGGAGTTCTCGGTAAGAATCTCTTCAAACCCTAAGCTCCAAATAGTGTTTTAATGGAGTTTTGCTTGTTTTCTTTCGATTTCTTGCCGTGAAACTCGGTGTTTGTCAATTCGGGAGTAGTTTTAAGTGTTTTTGGAAACTATTCCATAACCCTAAAATCGAGTTTCAGTCGAAACCCTTTCCGTTTGAAATTTACCCTTTTGGGATTGAAAATGGGTTAGAAATTAATGAATGAATGTTTATTTAAATTCAATTCGGGAAAGGGATTAATGTTCAAAAACACTATTCATCGATACCCATTGAAATCGGGATTATCGAATTTGATTAAAACCAACTCAAAACGTATTTTGAATTGCCAAAAAGCGAAAAACCAAACCCGAGACTCGTTTTTGATGATAGGGCCGTGGGCCTCTTTGTGGGTTTTATTGGGTTTTCGTTGCTTTGTATGATTAGTAGTTGTTTGATTGATAGTTGGTTTCATTATTGATTGTTACGATGTAATTCGTTTGTAGGTGTTTTTGAACTTCGTGGTTGATCGCTCCTTCGAACTTAGGAGCTAAATCATCTTATTAATAAGGTGAGAATAGTTAGCATTTAAATTAAATATGGAAAGCAAACTAGTGTGATGGTTTGAGAGTTTGAAACTAAGATTAGAATCCGAACCTAAGATTAGAGGGTTGTGAGTTAGTGCCCTTAGGATTAAGAGTTAATCCTTTAAGTGAGAACTTAGAAATTCTCGAGAAAGACTTTGAATCTTAGAAGATTCTAACTTAGTTTCGTTATGAAACTAAGGTTGGATTATTTTGAAGTCAAAATGATCCAACTTGTATTTTAAAACGGTTAATAGAACCTCGGATTATTTGGAAGTATAGAATCCTGAGGACATAGGTTAATCGTTTAAATTATGATTCTAATCTTATTACTAATATCGGAGTTCGATCGTCATATCGTTCATTCGAGTTTCTCAGTTATTTTATTTTTTGTTATTTACTTTATGTCTTTACTTATGCCCATTTACCTTATGTATAATTTAATTACTTTATCATTTACTTTACTTTATTTAATTGTACAAGCATATGCAAGCATATGCATAACATTTTGCACCATTATTTATTATACTACAACATCTCGCATCATTGAAAAGAGAAAAAGAAAAGAATGAAAAGAATGAAAGGAACGGTGGATGAGTGGATTCCCACGTTACCTTCATGCATAAGGTGAATGATGGATGAGTGGATTCCCACATTACCTTCATCATGCATAAGGTTGAATGGTGGATGAGTGGATTCCCACATTACCTTCATGCATAAGGATAAGGGTGGATAGTTTGTAAAAATCCACATTACCTTCATTACATGCATAAATGGCAAATGCGTATCCTATGGATGTACTCATTACTTTATGCATATGATTGATGAGAAAGAGAGTCGAGATGTTATATTTTATGCAAAGTCATTTACTTTTCTTGCTTTATGTTATAACAAGTTAAAGGATGAACAATTAGCCTAAGTGTGCTAATTAGTTTCATCAATTGGAAAATATGACTTAGAATGACCTAGACTTTGGAGAATTCTAGGAAGGATTGTGTCAGTTTAATTGGACACAAATCGGAATGCGAGTTTGAGGTCTATATTTACTTTTTATGCTTATTATTCTCACTGGGCTTAGTTTGTTAGCTCATGATATTACAACCAATTTCAGGTAATGCCTTGGCTAGAGGTCGAGGAGGAGGAGGTGGTCTCGCGTGATCGGGGATGCGACCTCGAGATGGACTATTGGATTTGTAAAGTCTATGTTTTATTTTGTGAATTTTAAGGACTTTGATTATTTTGTATCATATTTTGGCTCATAAGAGCTTCTAGATGATGTTTTTATGATATTATATATTTGAACTCCTGATTTGGACTTAAAGTCCATGAGATTTTATTAGATGTGAAAATTAGGATGTAAACAGGTTTTCGGCATGCCAATTTTCAAACAAAACCACGCAAATTTTTCGTAAATTAAAAGACTTCCGCTGTTTTCTCTGATTTTAATTTATTTAAAAGTGCCGGGTCGTCACAGTACGGATCCGAATCCATGTACTACCATGTACCATATCACAACCATCGTACCGGGTATACCATATGGATAAATATCGCATACTAAGCCCGTACGGTATTACTATATCACAATCATCGTACCGGGTATACCATATGGATAAATATCGCATACTAAGCCCGTACGGTATTACCATATCACAACCATCGTACCTGGTATACCATATGGATAAATATCGCATACTAAGCCCGTACGGTATTACCATATCACAATCATCGGATATCAGGAGTTTCACCATACCAGATATCAGGAATTTCACCATAGGTATCAGGAATTTCACCATAGGTATCAGGAATTTCACCATAGGTATCAGGAATTTCACCATATCGCAACATGATATGTATGGATCGAAATCGACATACTATCATGTGCTAGTTACAAACCAAAGTACCAACATCACACCATGACTACGTATGGATCGAAATCAACATACTATCATGTGCTAGTTACTAAGTGCTCAAAGTTCCCACAAATTCATCATACCATGATACGTATAGATCGAATCAACATACTATCATGTGTGAATCATTGTGCCCTAGGTCTCCAATAAGTTAGCTAAACTCCGAAGAAGTCTACTAAGTTAAATAGAAACCTAACTAACTAGAATACACGAGTTACTACTCAAGTGCATCTTCTAATTACTTTACTTCCAAATCCATCAAAGTAACTTTCAAATCAATCAATGTAACTTCCAAAACCATCAAAGTAACTTCCATTCCACTTTCATCTAACATCTCCAAATCTCATTACCATACTTCCAAACCTCTCCGATGTTCTCTAATCATCGAATTCATTATAACTCCAAACTTTCTCCACACACACTTCCGAATTAAAGTCTCCAACCAAACTATAATCCTAAGAAGTTATCTCCCTCTTTACATCGATAAACAATTACATAATGAAACTAAATTCATAAAACCACTAACTTTCACATTAAACTCACCTTAGGTTTTAAGTCGAGTATCCAAGAATCAAAGTCGAATCCACACGACAATTACAAACCTACAATTCACCAATTGCACAACATAATACAACTCATATCTAATATGAGAACAAGTTTGCATTTTCGGATGAATAGTGATTTCGGATGAATAGTGTTTTCGGATGAATAGTGTTTTCACGTGAATAGTGATTTTCGAAAATCCAGGTTCAAAATCGTCAAATTCCATGATAACCATTCATGATTTCAACATCAAAACTCAATTACAATCAAAAACGAACAAAACCATATAAAAAGTTTTGAAAACTCACTTTTTAGGATTTCCCTTAGAGAACGGGAAACTTCGAAAAGCTAGGTTGGATAGGTAGCCCTCGTCCCTACCAATCCAACGCAACCGAAAACACGACGATCCATTGAGAAACGGATGAGAAATGAAGAAAAGAAAATCCACTTCAATGGTGGAATGGCTCACGGCTTGGAGGAGAAAAGGAGGAAGAAGATGATGACTTTGTTTAGTTGCTAAGTTAAAAAAGATAGTAAAGAAAAAAAATATCTAGATATTTTAGGGTTTGGGTAATTACGGTTTTGCCCTTTTCGACCTTTTGCTTATAAAACGAAAACCGACGGTCTTAAATAAATCTAAAGGTGTCTAATAATTATTAATTGGCCCGTTAATAATTATTAGAGTCACCGAAACGAATTAAAACGATAAAAAGGATTTTCGGACGGAAATAACTAATAAAACTGAAAATTACTAATTTTAACTAATTTTAAAAGCTTTAATTAAATAAAAATAATAAATTAATAAAATAAAAAAAAAAATTTACCTCTAAAAGTAACGGGACGTTACATTTTAATAGTAAGTGCAAATATAGCATTTTTTTTAATTAAAAAAGGGTCACTCATGTGAATTAGTTAAATCGTTGGAGAATGTAAATCAGTGATTACATGTGTGAAATACAAATTAATATTGTGAATTATTAAAATCAATTGTTAAGTAATAAGGTGAATCGATGATTACATGCATGAAACTAGTGACAATTTTATAATACTACATGTGCAATGGCGAGGCCACGTTGGTCATTGGGGGGCCAAAACTTTGAGACAAAATGAGTGTCCCGATCTGATACGATCCTCACACACACACCATGTAATCTAACAATCTCCAGTAAATACAACTGTGCCCTTGTCTCATCTGGGTAGGTGATCCTCCCAGGTATAAAGTGTGCGGTCTTCGTCACACGGTCTACAATCACCCAAATGGTATCGTAACCCTTTGGCGTTCTCGGCAAACCACTGATAAAGTCCATGGAAATCTCCTCCCATTTCCATTCTGGCACACTCAGAGGGTTAAGAAAACCCGATGGACTCTTCCTCAAAGACTTGACTTGCTGACAAGTCAAGCATCTACTAACATAATCTGCGATCTCAAGCTTCATCCCAGGCCACCAATAGTGCTCTCTCAGGTCCCTGTACATCTTCGTACTACCTGGATGAATAGAGAAGATAGAACTGTGAACCTTCTCCAACAGTCCCTTCTAAAAGTCGATCCTAGAGGCACACATAGCCTCTTACTATACATCAGAGCGCTGTCTGTAGAGAAAGTAAAATGGCTAGGAATATCTGACTCAGCCTCTCTAAAACTGGCCTGCAAATGAGTTTCTCCCTTCTGTGAATCAATCATCCTCTGCCTCAAAGTAGGTCCCACTGTCAAACAAGCCAGACTCACAGTGACCTCGGCAGTCAAAAATACTAACTCAGCTCGTTCCATATCTCACCTCAATCTCAAAGGTATGGCTGACCAAGCTGATGAATGAGAAGACTTCCTACTGAGCGCGTCAGCACTACATTGGCTTACCCAGGATGATACTGAATGTCACAGTCATAATCCTTAACGAGCTCTAACCATCTCCGCTGTCTCATATTCAATTCCTTCTGAGTGAAGAAATATTTGAGACTCTTATGGTCAGTAAATATCAGGATCTTCTCACCATACAAATAATGTCTCCATATCTTCAATGCATGAACAACAGCTGCCAACTCTAAATCATGAGTCAGATATTTCTTCTCATGCTCTTTCAACTGACGGGAATCATAAGCTATAACTTTCTAGTGTTGCATCAATACACAACCCAAACCTCTGTGGGAAGCATCTGTGTACACAGTCAGACCACTAGTTCTATCCGGTGACACTAGCACAGGTGCTGTCACAAGCCTCCTCTTGAGCTCCTCAAAGCTCGTCTCACAATCCTCAGACCATACAAAATCAACTCCCTTCTGGGTCAAACGTGTCAAGGCTGAAGCAATTTTGGAGAAATCTTACACAAATCGTCTATAATAGCCTGCAAGTCCCAGAAAACTGCGAATATCAGCCACACTCGTCGGTCTAGGCCAGTTAGTAACTGCCTCAATCTTAGAGAGATCAATAGATACTCCTCTACTCGATACTACATGGCCTAAAAATGCCACTTCCCTTAGCCAAAACTCACACTTGGAGAACTTGGCATACAATCTCTGATCTCGTAGTACTGTCAATACTTCCCGTAGGTGCATAGCATGCAACTCCTCTGTCTTGGAATAAAACAAGATATCATCAATAAAAAGAATCACAAAAGAGTCAATGAACCTCCTAAACACCGTGTGCATAAGGTTCATAAAAGCTGTAAGCGCGTTGGTCAAGCCAAAGAACATAACTACGAACTCATAATGTCCATAACGCGTCCTGAATGCAGTCTTGGGAATATCCTCATCCCCAATCATCAACTGATGATAGCCAAATCTCAAATCTATCTTCGAAAAGATAGTGGCTCCCTTCAATTGATCAAACAAGTCTTCTATCCTAGGCAAAGGATACTTGTTTTTCACCATAACACGGTTCAACTCTCTATAATCAATGCATAAACGCATAGAACCATCCTTCTTCTTCACAAACAACACCGGAGCTCCCCACGGTGAAACACTCGGGCGTATAAACCCCAAGTCTAAAAGTCCCTGTAACTGGCTCTGGAGTTCTTTCAACTCAGCTGGTGTCATACAATAAGGTGCTTTGGATAATGGAGCTGTCCAAGGAGCAACCTCAATCTGAAAATCAAACTGTCTCATCGGTGGCAAACCGGGTAACTCATCAGAGAAAACATCAACGAAATCCCTCACTACTGGCACAGAACTCAAGCTAGTCTCTGGTACAGAAGTATCAACAACACTAGCTAAATAGCCCAAGGCTCCATCACTTAGAAGCATACCAGCTTCTAACATAGATATCAAAGTGGGTGCTACTCGGCTACTAGTCCCACGAAAACATAAACTGGTCCCACATGGACTCATAAAGTCAATAACTCTCTCAGTACAATCAATGGTGGCATGATTAGATGATAGCCAATCCATACCCAAAATCACATCGAAATCAGAAATAGGCATGATAATCAAGGTAGCATGCAAGCAACAACCCATAAAACACAAATCATCAGTGCTAATCATACTATCAGCAATACCAAACTTCCCCACTGGGGTCGAAACACGCATCTCAAAACCTAACGGTGCAGACTCAAGTGCAGCCAACTCAACAAACTCAAAAGAAATAAAAGAGTGGCTAGCCCCAGAATCAAATAAAACAAAAGCCGAATGGCCCAAAACTGTCAAAGTACCAGTCACTACAGTACCTGCAGCCTCGGCCTCCTCTCTGGTGGCAAATACATGAGCCTGATGTTGAACAGGTGGAGGAGTTATCGAACGCGGTGGTGGAGGAAACGGCGGTGGTGGAAGTAAAATCTGTGGCGGTGGAACAACAGGTGGAAGTCTATACTACTGAGCCTGTCCACCCTGACCTCTACCGCTGTACTGACCTCTGCCTTGGTCCTGACCTCTGCCCCTAACTGGAGGAGCATATAAAGCAGGTGGTGCCTGGTATGGTCTCTGCTGAATACACTGACCCGGATAACCATACTGTGGTGGTTGTGCCGGACGAGTCCTACACTGTCTAGATCAATGTCCCTCCTGACCACAAGTATAACACGTCAGTGGTAGGGTACATGCCCCAACATGATTACTATAACAGTTGTAACAATAATGGGGAGTCTGTCCCTGTGCCCTCAGTGGTCTAAATTGGACTCCACCCCGAGCCTACTGCTGCTGCTGCTGTCTCTGATGTGGCAGTGGTACTCGACCAGTATGGTCGTCCTCTGCCTTCCTCTTATGAGAGGAAGTCTCCCCTGTAGCAGCTAGTTTTCCCTTCCTTTATTCAGATCCCAAATCTAAAGAAAGGGCAAACTCTAAAGCCTCCTCGTAGGTAGTCGGACGTAAAATGCGTAGATGACCCCTAACTTCGGCTCTCAATCCCACCATAAACCTCTTCTTCTTGCTCTGAGGGTCAGCAATCTGTCCAGGAGCAAACCTAGACAGTCGATCAAACTCTCACTCGTACTCTGTCACTGATCTATCACCCCGTTTTAGGATCAGAAACTCCACCTCTAATTGATCTCGTAAATCAACTGAGTAATATTTCTCATAAAACCTCTCTCGAAATACCTCCCAAGTAACCTCCATGGTAAGAGAAAGTGATCTATGAAGGCCTCTCCACCAATACAGAGCATCATCAACAAGAGAAAACGTACCACAGTGGACCTTTAGCCGGTCCGGGCACTCAATAAACTTGAACGCTCTCTCAACCCTATCAATCCATAACTCTGCAACAGATGCATCCAAAGACCTACCATCAAACTCAGCAGGTGCATATCGTTTATACTCCCTCAGAGTCTTAGCAGCATCAGTAACACCTACCTGATCAACAGCTATATCTGCTGCTCTCGGTGGAGGTATAACAGGCAGAACGAGTCTACCAGCATCCCGTAATAACTCAAGATAAACATCCTCAGCGATGTAAACTCCTCGCCCCTGAACAGGTGGCGGTATAACAGGAATCACAGGTGGAGGTGGTGGTGGAGGTGTAGGGCTCCGAGCTCTACCTCTACCCCTCGCAGGAGCAGCCTCTCTCGCTCCAACTCGCCTAGCACCTCTTCTAGGAGGCATAATGCATCATAGTCAATATAACTTGATAAGTTACAAGTAAAAGAGGATTCACCACTCCTTTACCAAATCAAAATAAATAGGCGAGTTTAAAATATAAAGGTCTAGGAATACCTGGTGCTGCTGATCTCAGTGATGACTTTGAAAATGGACTTAAAACAAAACATGAAAAACAAACATGCATCGCATGTAGTCTACAGAACCCGTCGGCTTTGATACCAACTGTGATGACCCGACACTTTTAAATAAATTTAAATTAGAAAACACAGCGGAAGTCTTTTATTTTAAGAAAAATTGGCGTGGTTATGTTTGAAAATTGGCTAGCCAAAACCTGTTTACATCCTAATTTCAAAATCTAATAAAATCACATGGAACTTTAAGTCCCAAATCAGGAGTTCAAAGATTTAATATCATAAAACAACAATAATAAGCTCTTATGAGCTAAAATACAAGTGTACAAATCATCAAAGTCTTTAAATACATAGGCTTTACAACAACTGAGTCCATCTCGAGGTCATCATCCCTCGATCACGCAGCACCATCTCCTCTCCCACGACCTCTACCAAAGCATTATGTAACGACCCGATTTTCCGTTAAATTCTTTAAATTCAAATGCACAGCGGAAGACTTAATTTTTAAAGAAAAACGGCATGGGTTCGTTTAAAAGTCGAATAATCAAAACCTGTTTTACAACCCAAAGTCCAGAGAAAGCTATAAATCGGGAATGCACATTCCAAAGTAAAGTTTAATCATAAAAACATCAAAATACTTTACACATACACCCTTCACGGGCTCAAAATGACACAAGTATGTAAAAAGTAGATGATTTACAAGCATTACTACTAATGCTTCAAAAGTGTTTAATATTGTCCATACACCACCTCGGCCAGTCAAGCGACACCATTTCCTCTACCTTGCTTCTTAGGACGGGGTTCACCTAAAAATATTGTGGTGTAGCACCATTAGCAAACAATGCTAGTGAGAGTAAAATGAAAGCAAGTAATCCTATGAACTAAATCTCATACCAGAAATCGTGTCCAAAGGCCTAAATGTTCATTATTACCCATAACCACATTCCAATTTCCATGTATACATATGATAGTATCATACTACCCGTATTCGTCATTCAATACCATGAGATGGAAAATAAAGACTTAAAGTAAAATTAACATTCACAACTAAGTCTCACTACACGTTTCTAAAGAATAGGTAAAAATAACATTAACTATCTTTATTACCAAACAAGTTTCATCGTATCGTGCTATTGTATGGATCGAAATCAACATACCACGACGGTCATACCATGTCACAACCATCGCACCATGATACGTATGGATCCGAATCAACATACTATCATGTGCCGTATCATAGATCATAATACCATGGTACGTACGGATCCGAATCCACGTACTACCATGTACCATATCACAACCATCGTACCGGGTATACCATATGGATAAATATCGCATACTAAGCCCGTACGGTATTACCATATCACAAAATCGTACTGGGTATACCATATGGATAAATATCGCATACTAAGCCCGTACGGTATTACCATATCACAACCATCGTACTGGGTATACCATATGGATAAATATCGCATACTAAGCCCGTGCGGTATTACCATATCACAACCATCGCACTGGGTATACCATATGGATAAATATCGCATACTAAGCCCGGACGGTATTACCATATCACAACCATCGCATATCAGGAGTTTCACCATACCGGATATCAGGAATTTCACCATAGGTATCAGGAATTTCACCATATCGCAACATGATATGTATGGATCGAAATCGACATACTATCATGTGCTAGTTACAAACCAAAGTACCAACATCACACCATGACTACGTATGGATCGAAATCAACATACTATCATGTGCTAGTTACTAAGTGCTCAAAGTTCCCACAAATTCATCACACCATGATACGTATGGATCAAATCAACATACTATCATGTGTGAATCATTGTGCCCTAGGTCTCCAATAAGTTAGCTAAACTCCGAAAAAGTCTACTAAGTTAAAAAGAAACCTAACTAGCTAGAATACACGAGTTACTACTCAAGTGCATCTTCTAATTACTTTACTTCCAAAGTCATCCAAGTGACTTCAAAACCAATCAAAGTAACTTCCATTTCCACTTTCATCTAACATCTCCAAATCACATTACCATACTTCCAAACCTCCCCGATGATCTCTAATCATCAAACTAACCAAAAGTCCAACTTTCTCCACACACACTTCCGAATTAAAGTCTCCAACCAAACTATAATTCTAAGAAGCTAATTCCCTCTTAACATCGATAAACAATATCATATCGAAACGTAATTCATAAAATTACTAACTTCCCTTTTAAACTCACCTTAGGTTTTAAGTCGAGTATCCAAGAATCGAAGTCGAATCCACACGACAATTACAAACCTACAATTCACCAATTGCACAACATATTACAACTCATATCTAATATGAGAACAAGTTTGCATTTTCGGATGAATAGTGATTTCGAATGAATAGTGTTTTCGGATGAATAGTGTTTTCACGTGAATAGTGTTTTTCGAAAATCCGGGTTCAAAATTGTCAAATTCCATGATAACCATTCATGATTTCAACATCAAAACTCATTTACAATAAAAAATGAACAAAACCATATAAAAAGTTTTGAAAACTGACTTTTTTGGGACTTCCCTTAGAGAACGGGAAACTTCGAAAAGGTAGGTTGGATAGGTAGCCCTCGTCCCTACCAATCCAACGCAACCGAAATCAAGCCGATCCATCGAGAAACGAATGAGAAACGAAGAAAAGAAAAACTCACCCAATTCCCCCATTGATGCCCACGGCTTGGAGAAGAAGGATGAAGAAGATGAAATGATTTTGCTTAGTTGCTAAGTTAAAAAAGATAGTAAAGAAAAATATCTAGATATTTTAGGGTTTGGGTAATTACGGTTTTGCCCTTTTCGACCTTTTGCTTATAAAACGAAAACCGACGGTCTTAAATAAATCTAAAGGTGTCTAATAATTATTAATTGGCCCGTTAATAATTATTAGAGTCACCGAAACGAATTAAAACGATAAAAAGGATTTTCGGACGGAAATAACTAATAAAACTGAAATTACTAATTTTAACTAATTTTAAAAGCTTTAATTAAATAAAAATAATAAATTAATAAAAAAAAAAAAAAAATTTACCTCTAAAAGTAACGGGACGTTACACATTACCTGAAATTGGTTGTAATATCATGAGCTAACAACTTAAGGCCAGTGAGAATAATAAGAATAAAAAGTAAAAATAGACCTCAAACTTGTATTCCGATTTATGTCCAATTAATCTGACACAATTCAATCCTAAGTTCTCCAAACTCTAGGTAATATCGTTTTATAATTTCCAAGGGATGATATTACTAACACTCGTAGTCAAATACTCATCCATTAACTTATTATGACATAGATAAGAAAAATAAATAAACTTTACATAAAGTATAACATCTCGATTCTCTATTCCATCGATCGTATGTATGAAGGTAATGAGAGTATCTCGTAGGATTCGCATTCACCCTTATGCATGAAAACACCCGTAGGTTTTGCATTCATCTTTTATTTCACTTTCCATTTCCACCAATGATATGCATGAAGGTAATGAGGATATCCCGTCGGACCCACATTCACCTTTTGTGCATGAAGGTAATGTGGATATCCCGTCAGACCCATTTTCATGAAGGTAATGTGGATATCCCATCGGACCCACATTCACCTTTTATTATTCCTCACTTTCCTTCTCTTTCATTTCAATGATGCAAGATGTTATGCACATGCTTGCTTAAAAATAAATAAAGTAAAGTGCGAATATTAAAGTAGCCGAAACAAGCATAAAGTAAAGGGGCATAAAGTAAAAGACATAAAGTAAATGGATAGTAACTTTCGGAAGAACGATAAGTAAACCGTAGGACTGATACATACTAAAGTATGATCTTTATCTTCCAAGGATTTCAAACTTCCAAATAAGATCCAAGGTTGTACATTCAAGTTCCTTAACCGTTCTATTTAAAGTATGGATCTTCTAACTCTCGATGATCCAACTTAAGCTTCGAAACGAATCTAACTTAGAATTTTCTAAGATTCAATAGTTTCCTCGAGAACTCCTAAGTTCTCACTTAAAGGATTAACTCCTAATCCTAAGGGCACTAACTCACATCCCTCTAATCTTAGATTCGAATCCTAGTCTTAGTTTCCAATTCTACAAACCATCATACTTATTTGCTTTCTAAAGATACTTTAAATCCTAACTATTCTCACCTTAGAAAGAGATGACTTCGCTCCTAAGTCCGAAAGAGCGATCAAACGAGCGGTTAAAAAACACCTACAAATTGAATTATATCACACAATCAATAAATTACCAACTATCGATCAAACAACAACTAAACGTATAAAACGACGAAAAACTCAACAAACCCCCCAAAAGAGGCTCTCGGCCCCCCTCAAGAAAATGGGCCTCGGGTTTGGTTTTCCAGCTTTTAGGCAATTTAAAAGTGTTTCGAGTTGGTTTTAAGCAATTTCGATATTCCCGATTTCAATGGGTATCGATAATTAGGGTTTTGAACATTATGCCCTTTCCCGAATTGAATTTCAATAAACAATATTTCACTAATTTATAACCCATAATCAAACCCAAAAAGGTAAATTTCAAACGGGAAGGGTTTCGACTGAAACTCGGTTTTAGGGTTATGGGAAAGTTTCCAAAAACTCTTAAAACAACTCCCGTTTTAACAAACACTGAGTTTCACGGCAAGAAATCGAAGGAATTCAAAGAAAACTCCATTAAAATACTATTTGGAGCTTAGGGTTTGAAACTTTACTTACTGAGAACTCCGTATATCACGGGTGGCAAGCACGATGGTTAGGTGGAAATGAATCGTATGACCGATATCTTTCCAACGGAACGAGAATCGAGTCGATCGGTTGAGAATTGAACAAAACCCAAAATTCTTTTCCCTTCCCTTGAAGCTCACGGCTTGATGAGCAAAATGGATGAGTGAAATGGGTCAATTGTTGGTCAATGATAATTTAAAGAAGATTAGGGAATAGTGAAAAAATATTTAGGAAATTTGGAAATGACGGTTGCGTCCTTTTTATGATTTTTGACTTATAAATCGAAACTCGAAGTTCTTAAACTATCCCAATTGTGATTAATAATTATTAATTGGCCCGTTAATAATTATTAATACCATTAAAACGAAAATAAACTAAAAAAGTAATTAAAAGGACTTTAACCGAAATAAACTATGAATTTCTAAATTACCGATTATAAAATAGACTTTAAATGCTTATATTAAAATAAAATAAATAAAATTATTTTTATCACAAAATAACGGGACGTTACATAATCTTAAAAAGATGGAGGTTGACGATGTCCTGAATAAACTGGAAAAAAATGTAACGTACATTGCTGATATCGTACATAATGTACAAGTTGTGTAACATACAGTTATTTTTTAAGTGAATTTTTTTTATTTATTATTTTATTTATTTAATATTTTAGTTGTTTATTTTAATTAAAGTATTTAGTTTAGTTTTAGTTTTAGTAATTTAGAATTCAGTAGTTAATTTTGTTCGAAAACCTTTTTAATCATTTTATTAGCTTAAATTAGTTATGGTCGTATTAATAATTATTAACGGTCCAATTAATAATTATTAATCACCATTGGGCTAGTTTAAGAACTTCGGGTTTCGTTTTATAAGTTAAAAGTCATTAAAGGGACGTAACTGTAATTTCTGAATTTCTTAACTATTTAAACACTATTCATATATCTTTTTTAAATTGCCAATTGACCAAGTTGACCACAAAAATCTTCTTCTTTTATCCCTTGAAGCCGTGGCCTTCTTTCTCCATTGATGAGAAGAAAAATCTCTTGGGTTTTCATCAATTCTTGACTGTTTTCGATGAGGTCAGTTGCGTTGGATTGCTAGGGATGTGGGCTATCTATCCCACCTAACCTTGTGTCATTTCTCATTCCCTAAGGGAAGCCCTAAAAAGTGTCGGGTGTACTTTGACGTCTCGTTAGATCGTTGGATTATACTTTGACTTGCTAAGGTGAGAATAAATAGAATTTAAAGTAGCTTTAGAAACGGAATAAGTTGAACGATTTGTAGGATCGGAAGTTGAGATTAAGGTTTAAATTGAAAGGATAAAAGAAAGTGAGCTAACATGCTTAGGCTTGGAGTTAGTTCTAATTTGAGTTGAGAGAGCTCATAGGTGTTTCGAATGAAACGAATAACTCTTGGAAGTTCTAAGTTTAGATTCACTTCAGCGTTTACTAATGTTTATCGGAAGTTGAAAGTTCCAAGTATAATAGAGTGAATAAGGAATTTGGATAAGGAACTTCGGATATTTATTGAAAGAAATAGAATCATTTGAATTGGAGACTTTATGATAAAGTTAGTAATTCAAGTAACTGAAGGCTGTTTGGCTTGTTTTATTTATTGTTTTCTTATCAGAAGTTCCTAATTTCTTATTTTATGTATAAAGGCTAATTCGCGATCTCTTTATCTTTATTTCTTTCGATCACTTTGAATATTTATATTTATTTTTACTTGCACACTCTGAATGTTTATATTTATTTTTACTGCACTTGAAAGTATATTCATATCATATCATATCATATTGCATTATCGATTATTTGGAGGAATAATGAAGCAATGCATAAACTGAGTGTGCTTGCATTGTCTGGTATTATTCGTTTTATGTTTCCATATATGTACATGAGGAATGCTAAAGGACTGCAGGACTTTGCATGATCGGAAGGGATGGATAATGATGGAACTATGCGAGTTCACATTATCTGGTATTATCCATAATTACTATGATACATATACGAAGATACAGGGTATGACTTAGCCTACGGGAGCTCATTACCTGTATTCGATGGGTGAGATAATGAGATGAATGAACTTAGCCTACGGGAGCTTCATTACCTGTCATTATTCACTAGAGGTGGTAAGATAATATGGAAAAGACTTTATATATTTTATTTTGGAAAGTGAGTTTAATGAGGTGAATGAACTTAGCCTACGGGAGCTTCATTACCTGTCATTATTCACTAGAGATGAAAAGATATTATTGAAAGGACTTTGTATATTTTGTTTTGGAAAGCGAGATAATGAGGTGAATGAACTTAGCCTACGGGAGCTTCAGTACCTGACATTATTCGCATGTGATGGTTATATTAATGTAAAGGTTGTGTGCCCTTTACACTTGTTTAGTGAGTTAATGAACGTTTAAATATGTTAAGACCGAGTGAGCTTAGCATTATTTATTAAAGAAATGAAATGAAACATTATGTATATTATACATTTCCATAGAGAAAAAGAATGAATTATGAAGATAGCCGAGTGCTATAAGAAAGAGGAATGAAATTGAATTGTATATTGAGAGAATACAGGGGTGTATTGAACCTTGTATAATTATTATGTTATATATAAAAGAGCTAGATTCTCAATTAATTGGAATATCTTGAAATTGGAGATTAAACATTTGAATATAAACCTTATATATAGTATGAGGTATTAAAAAGGACGAATAAGAAAGAGAGATGTGATATGGAAATGTTCTTCTAAATGTTGGGAGTTAGTTTCTCGAGTTTTTGGACGTTTTGGTAAGAGAATGTAAGTTTTACTTGGATACAAATCCGGATGCGGGTTTGGAGTCTAATGTTACTTTTTATTATGTTTATTTTCACTGGGCTTGTTGTTAGCTCATAATATTACAAACATTTTTTAGGTAATGTTCGGGGACGAGGGAGAGGAGCTAGTGCAGTCTGATCTGGATGATGATGATGCCGAGAGGGACTAGAGATACTTTTAAAGTCCATGGACTCACTTTGTCTTATATTTTGTCTTTTGAGATGTATATTTGTATATAAGCTCATAATAGCTTTTTGTCTTAACTTTTTCAGTGTGACGACCCGTCATTTTTAAATAAATTAAATTCAGAGAAAACAGCGGAAGTCTTTTAATTTACGAAAAATTGGCGTGGTTTTGTTTGAAAATTGGCATGCCGAAAACCTGTTTACAACCTAATTTCAAATCTAATCAAAATCTCATGGACTTTAAGTCCAAATCAGGAGTTCAAATGTTTCATCACATAAAAACCACATCAAAAGCTCTTATGAGCTATATACAACATCAAAGTGTTCATAATTTATAAAAGTGTTACACAAACTTTACAAAGTCAAGTCCATCTCGAGGCCAGCATCCCTCGATCACGCAGCACCACCTCCTCCTCCTCGACCTCTAGCCAAGGCATTACCTGAAATTGGTTGTAATATCATGAGCTAACAAACTAAGCCCAGTGAGAATAAATAGCATAAAAAGTAAAGATAGACCTCAAACTCGCATTCTGATTTGTGTCCAATAAACCGACACAATCCTTCCTAGAATTCTCTAAAGTCTAGGTTATTCTAAGTCATAGTTTCCAATTGATGAAACTAATTAGCACACTTAGGCTAATTGTTCATCCTTTAACTTGTTATAACATAAAGTAAGAAAAGTAAATGACTTTGCATAAAATATAACATCTCGACTCTCTTTCTCATCTATCATATGCATAAAAGTAATGAGTACATCCATAGGATACGCATTTGCCATTTATGCATGTAATGAAGGTAATGTGGATTTTTACAAACTATCCACCCTTATCCTTATGCATGAAGGTAATGTGGGAAT
Source organism: Gynostemma pentaphyllum (assembly GCA_028015215.1). Taxonomy (NCBI): domain Eukaryota; kingdom Viridiplantae; phylum Streptophyta; class Magnoliopsida; order Cucurbitales; family Cucurbitaceae; genus Gynostemma; species Gynostemma pentaphyllum. The sequence goes on along the minus strand of CM051353.1, from coordinate 37,153,401 downwards.
CCACTCATCCACCATTCAACCTTATGCATGATGAAGGTAATGTGGGAATCCACTCATCCATCATTCACCTTATGCATGAAGGTAACGTGGGAATCCACTCATCCACCGTTCCTTTCATTCTTTTCATTCTTTTCTTTTTCTCTTTTCAATGATGCGAGATGTTGTAGTATAATAAATAATGGTGCAAAATGTTATGCATATGCTTGCATATGCTTGTACAATTAAATAAAGTAAAGTAGATGACAAAGTAATTAAGATACACATAAGGTAAATGGGCATAAGTAAAGACATAAAGTAAATGACAAAAAGTAAAATAACCGAGAAACTCGAATGAACGATATGACGATCGAACTCCGATATTAGTAATAAGATTAGAATCATAATTTAAACGATTAACCTATGTCCTCCTGGATTCTATACTTCCAAATAATCCGAGGTTCTATTAACCGTTTCAAATAGAAGTTGGATCATTTTGACTTCAAAATAATCCAACCTTAGTTTCATATCGAAACTAAGTTAGAATCTTTTAAGATTCAAGTCTAACTCGAGAACTCCTAAGTTCTCGCTAAGGATTAACTCTTAATCCTAAGGGCACTAAGTCACAACCCTCTAGTCTTAGGTTCGGATTCTAATCTTAGTTTCAAACTCTCAAACCATCACACTAGTTTGCTTTCCATAGTTAATTTAAATGCTAACTATTCTCACCTTATTAATAAGATGATTTAGCTCCTAAGTTCGAAGGAGCGATCAACCACGAAGTTCAAAAACACCTACAAACGAATTACATCGTAACAATCAATAACGAAACCAACTATCAATCAAACAACTACTAATCATACAAAGCAACGAAAACCCAATAAAACCCACAAAGAGGCCCACGGCCCCATCATCAAAAACAAGTCTCGGGTTTGGTTTTTCGGCTTTTTGGCAATTCAAATACGTTTTGAGTTGGTTTTAATCAAATTCGATCATCCCGATTTCAATGGGTATCGATGAATAGTGTTTTTGAACAATTATCCCTTTCCCGAATTGAATTTAAATAAACATTCATTCATTAATTTCTAACCCAAAATCAAACCCAAAAGGGTAAATTTCAAACGGAAAGGGTTTCGACTGAAACTCGGTTTTAGGGTTAGGGGAAAGTTTCAAATATACGTAAAACGACTCCCGTAATTACATACTCCAGGAGTTTCATAACACGAAATCGAAAGAAAATCAAGAAAACTCCATTAAAACACTATTTGGAGTTAGGGTTTGAAACTTGACTTACCGAGATCTCCTCGGTTCTCGAGAGAAACGGTCGAAGGCTAGGTGGGAAAGACTCGTACGACCGATACCTTTCCAATGGACCCGGAATCACGTCGATCGGGCAAGAAACGAATGAAATCAAAATTTGGAAAAAACTCCAAATGGAGCTCTCGGCCTTGGGCTTAAGGAGAAGAAGAAAATATGATTTTTGGGTCAATGAAGGTCAACTTTCATTTAAGAAGAAGCCAAATAGTGAAATTTAGATATTTTGAAATTGGGTAATTACAACTTTGCCCTTTTATGACTTTTGGCTTAAAACGAATCCCGAACATCTCAAACTATCCCAATGGTGATTAATAATTATTAATTGGCCCGTTAATAATTATTAACACCATTAAAACGTATTTAAATAAATAAAGCCATTAAAATGAATTAAAATGAAATAAATTACTAAATTCTAATTTAATAATAAATAAATGAATTTTAATTACTCAAATAAAAATAAAATAAATAAAAGTTTTTTTTTTATCACAAAATAACGGGACGTTACATTCAGTCATACTCTTTTAATCTTTACACAGGAATTGCATTTCCTGTCGTTTAATTTCTTTGATTGTGAAAAGTGTAAACAGATTGTGGATAGTTCAAGTTTTAAACATATCCACGCCAAAATTTTTATATTAAGTCTTCTGCTGAAAATTTGATTTTAAATAATTTGAAAGGAGTCGGGTCGTCACAAGTTGGAAATGAAGTACATGATGCAGCGAGATGGCAGAGTTGGTGATGTTTCTAATGTACGAAATGGACAGATTATACCGGATGTACTCACTATACCAAGTCCCCATAGACGGATGTTTGTTTACTATTTTCAAATATGGGACAGTATGTATTGTACGCATTATACCGGTTTTGTAAGTAAATCATGTTGAGATACGTGTGGACAAAAGACATTTAACAGAGGAGCGTGGAAACAAATATATTCAGTACAATAAGAAAAATATATTCATTACAATAAGACATATTATACAACACAGACATCGAGTACGAAGTATCGTTTGTCCATGTTCTTGAAAGATTTCATTCTCTTTCCGGATCCCTCATAATGCGTTTTTGAACTTTGGATTTCCCTCTCTTTTTCTAAAGATATTTCAATTCCGATTTTATTTATTTATATATATTATCTTCTCTTTAACTTTATGGTTTGCTTGAAGTATCATTTGTCCATGTTCTTACATTCATACGAACTCCTCATTTATTTCGTTTCAACGTTCTAGTATGGACGATCTAGGTACAGTCAGTTTTCATTTTTATACTGATTGTATATCATATACAATTCTTACTTCATAAATTATTGTATAATTTTTCTTTTTATTAAGCTTTGTACGTACAGATTCCAATCTTGTTTTGATTGGACGTACATGTTATACCGAATATACATATTACACCGAATACGTACAGATTCTTATCACATAAAGTATGACAAGACATACATATTTTACCGAATATACATATTATACGCATTGCTAAACTGGGACGTCATATTTTTCAAAGATTGTTTAATACAACATAATTTAAATGGAATTGTTTGGTTCACAACGGATGATGCATAATAATTAATAATTATGAGAGTTACATATTCCCAGAAATCACAAAATCTAGTAAAATCTCCACAAATCTACTCCAATTTAAAAATTGGTGAGATAGAAACATCCTTTTTATTCAAATAGCCATAGACTTCCAGAAATCTTGCCCATTAATCAGCCAAGTTCAAAAAATTGGAATATTTCATAAACCCATATCCTCTATAAACATCCACAAATAGCCACATGTAAGTAAATAGATCACAAAATATTCAAACAAAAAGATCAGAAAACCAGATTTTGCACATGAAAATCTTATTTTGGAAATTAGACAAAAAAAACACACCAAATGTTTTGTTTTGAGTCTTCTACTCTCTCTTTTCTCAAAAACCTGTACAAAATACTCTATTAATTGTTGTTAGCAGTAGCCATTAATCCCAATTTTGAAAATAAGAAGAAAGAGAAAGAAAAGAAGAAAGATCACGATCTCCATATTTGAAAAAACAAGATATTTAAAAAACTCACCCTCAATAATGATAATGAACAAAGAAAATACCAAAATCTTGAGAGATTTGAGCTTCAAATCCACCAGATCTGTGAAAATAGAGAGAGAATGAGAGATTTTCAGAAAAAATTGAGAAAGTTTGATGAGAGAGAAACAAAAGAAGAAAATATAAAGAGAGAGAAGTAATTAATAGTTTGTAATGATGATTCTGACTTGTACAGTGAGCCTACTCAGACTAGTTAGTTTGTTTTTTCATATTAAAAGGGTTAATTTCGTAATTTTGCTTCAGTTTCTCTCTCCCAACACATTAAAGATAGTTATCTACTTTAATTATGGGATGGCTGGCTATTTTTTGTTATTTCCTTTAAAATAAGGCTATTTGTATGGTTAACCCTAATGTTTAATTATCTTTCTCTCAGTTTCTTTTTTACTGCAATTTTTTCAAACTACTTGACATTTAAGGTGCGTTGTACGTGTTTTATAATATTTAATGGGGAATTTCATTGAGTGACAAATTTTGATACAATATTTATAAGAATATCAACCCTAAAAAATATTTGTAAGTATAATAATTTCCTAATTTTCACTACGTTAATTAGTGATTAACAGTGATTAATGTGTGTATCATTGATAAACTTAACGTAAAAATATGTAATTTAATATTTATCACTGATACATTAAATCAAAATTTACTATACTTACAAATATTTGTTAGAATTGATATTTTTATAAATCTGATTTAAAAAATTGTTAGATTTGCAAATGCCCCCATTTTTAAAAGATGTTAAAGAAATTATATTGAAAAAGTAGGGAAAAAAATATACATTAAGATTAGAGGAGGCATGTTAGGGACTTGAAAAGAGTAAAAAGAAATATTATCCAAAGTGAAATTAAGTTTTAGAAGATAGATTAACCAAGCATATAGGGAAAAAAACAGGACAATATGAAGGAAAAAAGAAAAATAAGAAAAGAAAGTCTCCATGTCTTTAAAACAATTGTGCTTGCCCCACCTTCAATTTTAATAAAGTTTGAGTCAAAGGGTAGATTGGAACTCTGCGTCTGGTCTTCATAGGAAATATTGTTAAGTATAACATATAATGAATATTCAAACCGAATAATCCAAAGCTTGGGAGTGCTAATAATGGAATCCAATGGGATGCATGGCTGCAACCTTTTCTTATGATTATCAAAACTTCACTGATATTTGAAACTTAATCTCCACATTAAAAAATTGAGGGATTATTGTATATATAACACAATCAGGCCTAATATTTATAAAAATAGCAATTCAAAAATTTATTAGTAAATATTCAAATTTGCCACAAGTTTTACGTAAGAAATCACTAATTTGGTATAAATAAGCATATGTAGTAATTGATTTTACCGATTCACGGTATTAATTGATATTTTGTACATGTAAACAAAGTTATCGTTGATTACCTTATAAGTTATCACTGATTTTTTGATTCACATAAATGAGGGTTTTTTAATGTTCCTATACTTAATGAGGGTTTTTTTTCAAAACAAATCCTTTAGTTTCTCTAAACAAATAAGATTATGTTCCTATACATGAACTACTAATTACTCAATTTTTAATGCCTCTCATCTAATTTAATCAAACTGATACATGAATCTACCAAATAAAAATAGAATTAAAACTCAGGTAAATTAATATTTTGTCTAGCAGCATTCCACATCCTTTATATTATATTGGCATTTTACACAATCATTAATAGTATAAGTTCAATGTATAAACTCAAACTCAAATGCTTATAAAATTCATTATTATAATTGAGATTTAAATTTTACAATTGGCGTAGTTCATTCAACCGAGTTACGTAATTAACTATCATGATTCATGGTGATTAAAATTAGGCTATTTTCCAAATTGAATGCATTTAATTTTCCTAGTTTTTTTTACTTCTGCAAGCAAATGATATAAACACTTGCACATTAAACCAAGTGATCGATTGGTGCCGGAAATCAAAAGTTTCTCTCCTTAATTTTTTATTTTAATATAGTTTAGGTTTAAGCAAGGTAAAATTTGTCAACCATGCTTTAGGTTATTTATTTATTATAACCATGTTGAGTAAGGGGAAATTTCATTGGATGGCAGATTTTTATACAATATTTGTAAAAGTATCAACTCAAAAAAATATTTGCAAATATAACAATTTTTATCATGTTTATCAGTGATAAACATAGTGTAAAAATATGTAATTCAATGTTTATTACTGATAAGCTCGATCAAAATTTGATATATTTGCAAATATTTTTTTGAGCTTTTATTTTTACAAATATTACTAAATTTTTTTACTAGATTTGCAAATGCACCTTAAGTAAGTACATAAGTTTTTGGTTCCTTCTTGACGTAGATTTAATAAAACACATAAATATACATAATTCCATAGTTTAAATAAATTAATTGCCCATTTTTCTCTGTTTCATAAACCAAAGTCATACACAACTTTAAATAATTCAATTTTGCTACACAATATGCAGACATTATCATTCACATCACTTATTTGACAGCAAGTATTGTCAATAAAGATATAAAGTTTCGTAAAGTAAAAGTATGTTACCATCCTTTTCTTTTATTAAAGCAAATGTTTTTAGCTCATGTGGTTCTCATGTCTCCCTCCATTTTTGGATTTTATAGCGCAATTTTTTTTTTTTTTTGAAATTTCATTGATAACAGATTTTGATGCAATATTTAAAAAATATCAAGTCTAAAAGGTATTTGTGAATATAACAATTTTTATTATGTTAATCAGTGATTAACAATGATTAATATATGTATCATTGATAAACTTAATATAAAAATATGAAATTCAATGTTTTTCAATGATACATTAGATCAAAATTTGATATTTTTACAAATATTTTTTTAGAGCTGATATTTTTACAAAGATTACTAAATTTTTTTTGCTACATTTACAAATGCCTTTTTTTAAAATGATTCAAATAGTTGAAAATATATATAATTACTAATAGAATATTACTTGCAGTTCACTATTTTTATTGTATAGTTTAATTTTAATATTTAATATTTATATTTTAGATTGAATAATAATAATTTAAATGAGGTTTTAAGAATTAAAACTATCATTTATTAAATTGGTTATAGTTATACGTTATGTTATCAAAATAATATATATTTTTTAGTTCACTAAATTATTAAATTAGTTTAATAAATCATTGAACTACTATTTAAATAAATAATTAAAACTTGACCTAAAAGAAAATTGATATCTAAAATTTGCTATTTGCGATATTTTTTCTTCAGGTCTCACAAATTATCTTTTAACAAAGGTAGTGTGCTCCTATCTTTTGTAAAAGATGAAATTCAAAGCATAGGATATTCTTAGGGAAAAGTCAAAAGAGACACCTCTTTCCAAAAAAAATCCTAGGGCAAAGTCAAAAGTGACACCACAGCTCTTTTTTTGGGAGTTGTGAAACAATGCGGGAGCCACGTTTCTGTTGGGAAAAACACCCTTCCCACATTCACAGCTAGGAATAAAAGAAAGAACCAGAGAAAAATAAAGAAACAAACACAATCAAAACGACACAAAGATTTATACTAGTTCACCCAAATTGGCTACGTCCAGTTGCTACCACTGCGGATTTCACTATGATGAATCAAGAGTTACAGTGAAAAATATCCAATACACTTAACCGTGTATTACGCTCAAAAAAGCCCTCAAGAAAGTAAACACTTTCTTTTACAATATTTCTCACACTCTCATCAAAGCCCTCCCCGAACCCAATACAAATACACTCACATTATTTTTGGGATACATTTGCCAACAAAGATTACCTCTATTTATAATACAAATAGCCTTGGTCACCAAGTTTAATCTAACGGTCATCATTCATCCTTGCCCACCAAGCAAATTCAATGGCCACAATCAAGACTTAGTCACCAAGTAAACTTGTTGAGCAAGTTTAGGGTTTTATCCATCATTTTCATATACTTGCCAAATCCCAACAAATTCCACCTAGGCAAGAAAGATGAAGAATCCATAGCTTCTGCTACCATCATTGTCTTCACCTACAATCATAGTTCTCAAACTAGAGTGCTATCCTACTCCACCATATAAGTAGACCACTTGAAATATCACCTTTCAAGATTTTCCTTTTTCGGCACATGTCGATAAACCTTGCTGAAATTATGGTGCAACTTCCACCTACTTGGCTTCCCCAGAAGTTCTTCAGCCATCGACACCATTCCACCACACGCCTTGCATAACTGCCAAGTCAATGCTCGTGTGCATCCGCTAACAACACATCCTCTATCATGGTAAAGCGGTCATACCATGAGGATGAATTTCTTCTCTCTTCAAACGAAGTCTTCGTCTCCCTGAACAAGAGAAACAATGTTAGCTTCCAACGCAGAGCCCTTTGCCGAACCTGCTCTGTTTGGACAATCTCGTCTCAGGTGACCAGATAATCCACATTCCCAGCAGCCTTTCTTCTGTACGAAACCTTTCTTCTTCCATTGCTAACTACAAATACAGAGTTGTTATGTGAATCACGACCTTCACTCTTCAACCTCCTCTCCTCCGATAAGAGTTTACTTGTAGTTTCTGCAAAATCCAAAGACTCCTTTCCATGCATTAGAACCTTCTTCATGTGCTCATAAGAAGTTGGAAGAGACAAGATGAGTCTAAGTGCCTTATCCTCCTCATCTACATTCACTTTGATCGCCTCCAGCTCTGAAATGATACCATTGAGAACACTCAAGTGATCTGAGATTTTTGTACCTTCCTCCATTCGCAGTGTGTGAAACTGCTCCTTCACATACAACCGATTTGAGATGCCCTTAGCTTGATATAAGGCTTCAAGCTTCTCCCAAAGCTCTTTAGCTGTCAAAATTCCGTGCACATTTGCAAGAACATTTTTAGCCAAACATAGTCGTATCGCGCTGGCCGCCCTCAAATCCATCTCCTCCCAATCTTCATCATTCGAACTGGACTTCTTAGCACCTCCACTAGAGCCACTGCCATCTGATTTCACTTAATCACCATCACCGCTTAACTGTTTGGGAGTACCACCGCTCGGTCTTCCTTTCAAAGCCTTGTGTAACCCAGATTGTATCAATACATCCTTGACTTGCACTTGCCACAAGCCAAAATTGATCATTCCATCAAATTTCTCCACATCAAACTTCACCGGACTCATAAAGTTTAACATACTTGCTTCTCACTCCTAGCTTGAATCAGCGAACAATTATAACCCGTTTCAAGAAATCTTTTTCTGACGTGGAAGATCAGACAAAGCTGCAACCATAGAGCATACGAAGAATTTCAAGAAACTACACCTAAAGCTCTGATACCAGTTGTTGGGAAAAACACCCTTCCCACATTCACCGCTAGGAATAAAAGAAAGAACCAGAGAAAAATAAAGAAACAAACACAATCAAAACGACACAAAGATTTATACTGGTTCACCCAAATTGGCTATGTCCAGTTGCTACCGCTGTGGATTTCACTATGATGAATCAAGAGTTACAGTGAAAAATATCCAATACACTTAACCGTGTATTACGCTCAAAAAAGCCCTCAAGAAAGTAAACCCTTTCTTTTACAATATTTCTCACACCTCATCAAAGCCCTCCCCGAACCCAATACAAATACACTCACAGTATTTTTGGGATATATTTGCCAACAAAGATTACCTCTATTTATAATACAAATAGCCTTGGTCACCAAGTTTAATCTAACGGTCATCATTCATCCTTGCCCACCAAGCAAATCCAATGGCCACAATCAAGACTTAGTCACCAAGTAAACTTGTTGAGCAAGTTTAGGGTTTTATCCATAATTTTCATATACTTGCCAAATCCCAACATTTTCTTCTTTGAGAGTTGGATCTCTCAATTTAGATTAGAAGGTGTTCGTAGCCTGAGAATAAAAAGCTGGTTCCATATTTGAGAAATGTGCTAGAACAACCTAGAAAAGCGGATACAAATGAAACTTGAACTTAATTTCTATTATATATATTTAAGAAAGATCCTTTTCTGATGTCATTATTGGGTGAAAAGATGTTCCATACAAGTTAATCTATTTTAAAACACTAAAAACACACTTCAATACATCAATTTTGTAAAAAACATTCTTACAAAAAAAAAAATATGAAGAATCAGACAAATCGATCATTCATAATCGGTCCGAAATAATATTTTGTTCATAAATTTTTCTAAAGAATTGATATTGCTACAAATTTAGATTTAATGGATAGATATAAAAAAAACGAATGGAATTGATTTCTTGTTTGCGCGAAATAGATTTCGGATGAAGAAGTTACGGCCAAAATACTAAAATGATGTAAAAAATTTTGAAATTTTTCCTTAAAAAAAGAAAATAAAAGAGATATCTGATAGATCATGATCTGTCCGATCATTCATAACAAATCCGAAATAATATTTTACACATAACTTTTTCTACAAAATTGAGATTGTCACGAATTTAGATTCAATTGATAGATATCAAAAAAACGTATGGAATCAATATCTTATTTACGCGAAACGGAGTCCAGATAGAAGAAGCTTGAGAAATACACATAACGACAAGAATCGCAATTCACCAATTGGTTCAAACGTCGTGTAAGCTATGTTCTTAAATATATATAATCGTTATTGTGATTTTAAACACATAATCGTAATAATTGTAGGTTGCTAAATTATGGAGATGTAAAGAAATAAATTATGATTTATACGCACTATCTTTGGGACTAGATTTGCGTATTAATACATATTCTGGAAGTTGTGTGAGTATGATGCGTTTTCACACATTAGATAGAGCTTCAAGTCGTACGACAACAAGTAATGTAGATAAAGATAGATTAATTAGTATAGGTTTATTTATTAGGGAATTAGTTTACTTTAATGTAATTAATTAGTATTAGTTTATAATAATTTTAGTTAAATTTAGGGTTTCTTTTGTAAGGCTATATATAGCCATTTTAGGTTCATTTTGTAGACATCTTATCTTTTATCAAACAATCAAATATACTCTTGAGAGAGCATTCTCCTCTTAGGGATGAGTTTCCCCTATGTTCTTGGTATGAATTTCCCATTGAAGCATGGATATGCTTGTTGAGGTCGTGGACTCGGCCTCTCTTCACATCAATTGGTATTAGAACCCCAAGATCATCACAACTGTCGGAAGTGAAGCGCCAGAGGTGGATTTAACCACCACGAGCAGTCTGTCTTCGTCCGGTAAGAACAATCTAACCCCACGAATTACATTCCCTTTTTCCAGAAATTTGAAAAAAAAAATAAATTCTGCTAAACAGATTCAACAGCCCATCGATCCCCTCATTTCTCACCTCTCTGTTCCATTTAATTCAAAAAAAAAAAATCAGTCAATCCCTTTTACCAAAAGATGGCAAAGATATATTTTTCAGCAAAATCATATATAGGGGTGTTAATTTTAGTTAAATTTAGGGTTCCTAACGGTGATGGGGATAAAAAAATCCCCGTTCGAGTTTCGGGGACAGGGACTGGGAATGGCATCCCCGACCCCGACCCTGACCCCGTTCCTCGTTTAAATCCCAGATAATTCACTTTTTTTTTATGTTTTGTAACGTCCCGTTATTTTGTGATAAAATTTTATTTATTTATTTATTTATTTTATTTTAATTCAAGTAATTAAGTTCATTTTTTTTTTAATTAGAAATTTGCAATTTATTTCATTTTAATTCATTTTAATGGCTTTATTTATTTAAATACGTTTTAATGGTGTTAATAATTATTAACGGGCCAATTAATAATTATTAATTACCATTGGGGTAGTTTGAGATGTTCGGGATTCGTTTTTAAGCCAAAAGTCATAAAAGGGCAAAGTTGTAATTACCCAATTTGTAAAATATCTAAAAAACACTATTCATTTGTCTTTAAAAATACAACTTTGACTCAAAATTGACCAAGATCCTCTCATTTTCTCTCCTCCTTTGCCGTGGGCTTCCTCCCTCCTTTTCCCAAATTTGGCTTTTGTTCGTTTCTTGTCGGATCGGCTCAATCTTGGATATTCCGGAAAGCCCTCGGGTCAAGGATCATTTTCCATCTACCCATCGTCCGTTTCTCTCGAGATCCGAGGAGTTCTCGGTAAGAATCTCTTCAAACCCTAAGCTCCAAATAGTGTTTTAATGGAGTTTTGCTTGTTTTCTTTTGATTTCTTGCCGTGAAACTCGGTGTTTGTCAATTCGGGAGTAGTTTTAAATGTTTTTGGAAACTATTCCATAACCCTAAAACCGAGTTTCAGTTGAAACCCTTTCCGTTTGAAATTTACCCTTTTGGGATTGAAAATGGGTTAGAAATTAATGAATGAATGTTTATTTAAATTCAATTCGGGAAAGGGATTAATGTTCAAAAACACTATTCATCGATACCCATTGAAATCGGGATTATCGAATTTGATTAAAACCAACTCAAAACGTATTTGAATTGCCAAAAAGCCGAAAAACCAAACCCGAGACTTGTTTTTGATGATAGGGCCGTGGGCCTCTTTGTGGGTTTTATTGGGTTTTCGTTGCTTTGTATGTTTAGTAGTTGTTTGATTGATAGTTGGTTTCGTTATTGATTGTTATGATGTAATTCGTTTGTAGGTGTTTTTGAACCTTGTGGTTGATCGCTCCTTCAGACTTGGGAGCTAAGTCATCTTATTAATTAAGGTGAGAATAGTTAGTATTTAAAGTAACTATAGAAAGCGACAAGTGTGATGGTTTGTAAAATCGGAAACTAAGATTAGAATCCAACCTAAGATTAGAGGGTGTGAGTTAGTGCCTTAGGATTGAAGTTAATCCTTTAGGCGAGAAACTTAGGATTTCTCGATGAAAGCCTCGAATCTTAGAAGATTCTAAGCTAGAATAGTTTCGGAGTTTAGAATGGATCATTGGATGTTAAATGATCCAAGACTTTGATAAGAACGATTGTTAGAACCTCGGATTATTGGAAGTTTAGAATCCTGGAAGGTTTAGGATAATCGTTATGTTTTGATGCTTTACTTTGTTAATGGAGTTCGATCGTATATCGATTATCCAGAATCTCTGTTTATTTTATTTTATGTCCTTTACTTTATGTTATTTCGATTACTTTAATTCCGCACTTTACTTATTTATTTTTACAAGCATATGCAGGCATATGCATAACATTTTGCACCATTATTTATCATACCATAACATCTCGCACTGTAACGTCCCGTTATTTTGAAGTGAATTTTATTTATTTAATGTTATTTATTTATTTATTTATTTCAATTTAAGTATTTAGTTTAATTATTATTTTGTAATTTCGATTTTAGTAGTTAATTTGAATCAAATTCGTTTTAATCGTTTTAATGCTCTAAATTCGTTTCGGTGACATTAATAATTATTAATAGGCCAATTAATAATTATTAATCACCTTTAGATTTATTTAAGAGCATCGGGTTTCGATTTAGAAGTCAAAAGTCATAAAAGGACGCAACCGTCATTTCCAATTTCTTAAAATATCTAAATTCACTATTCATTTATCTTTAAAAATCCAAAATTGACAAGATTACTTCATTTTTTTCCTCTCCTTCTCTTTTCTTCCACCGTGACCTTCATTTCCTCCATTGATGAAGTTTTTATTTTCTTCGTTTCTCATTCGTTTCTCGATGGATCGGCTTGATTTCGGTTGTGTTGGATTGGTAGGGACGAGGGCTACCTATCCAACCTACCTTTTCGAAGTTTCCCGTTCTCTAAGGGAAGTCCCAAAAAGTAAGTTTTCAAAACTTTTTAGGTGGTTTTGTTCGTTTTTGATTATAAATGAGATTTGAAGTTGAAATCATGAATTTCTATCATGAAAAATGACGATTTTGAGCCCGGATATTCGAAAAACACTATTCACCCGAAAAACACTATTCACCCGAGACACTATTCATCCGAAATAACTATTCACCCGAAATTGCACATTTGTTCGCATATTAGTTATGAATTGTAATATGTTGTACAATCGGTGAATTGTAGGTGCAATTGCTCGGTGGTTGTTTCGTGGAAATTGGAGATTTGGAATTATTTGGCTAAGGTGAGAATGATTAGAATTTAAAGTAACTATAGAAAGCAAATAAGTACGTTGATTTGTAGAATCGGAACTAAGACTAGAATCCAACCTAAGGTTAGAGGATGTGAGATAGTGCCTTAGGATTTGAAGTTAATCCTTTAGGCGAGAAACTTAGGATTTCTTGTTGAAAACCTCGAATCTTAGAAGATTCTAAGTTAGATTAGTTTCGGAGTTTAGAATGGTTCACTTGGAAGTTTAGAATCCTTGAAAGTTTAGGTTAATCGTTATGTTTTGACCTTTACTTTTATTATTGTTAGCGGAGTTCGATCGATAAATCGTTCATCCGGGATTCTATCTATGTTACTTTATGCCCTTTACTTTATGTTCTTTACTTTATGCCGCTTTACTTTATGCTTGTTTCGGTTATTTAATAATCGTACTTTACTTTATTTATTTGTGTAAGCATATGCAAGCATATGCATAACATTTTGCACCATTATTTATTATATTATAACATCTCGCATCATTGAAAAGAGAAAAGAAAAGAATGAAAGGAACGGTGGATGAGTGGATACCCACGTTACCTTCATGCATAAGGTTGAATGGTGGATGAGTGGATACCCACATTACCTTCATCATGCATAAGGTTGAATGGTGGATGAGTGGATTCCCACATTACCTTCATACATAAGGATAAGGGTGGATAGTTTGTAAAAATCCACATTACCTTCATTTCATGCATAAATGGCGAATGCGTAACCTACGGGATGTACTCATTACTTTTATGCATATGATAGACGAGAAAGAAAGTCGAGATGTTATATTTTATGCAAAGTCATTTACTTTTATTACTTTATGTTATAACAAGTTAATGGATGAACAATCTAAGTGTGCTAGTTTGTATCATCAATTGGAGAATATGGAATAAAATTACCTAGACTTTGGTGAATTCTAGGAAAGATTGTGTCAGTTAATTGGACACAAATCGAAATGCGAGTTTGAGGTCTATTCTTACTTTTTATTCTTATTATTCTCACTGGGCTTAAGTTGTTAGCTCATGATATTACAAACATTTCAGGTAATGTTTGGGATCGTGGAAGAGGAGGCAGTGCGCGCTTGATCGAGAGGATGATGATGATGATGGAGATGGACTATGTGTTATGTAAAATCCATGTACATGGTTTTGTGAACTTTATATCATTTTGATGATTTGTATTTTGTAATTAGCTCATAAGAGCTTATTGTCGTTGATTTATGATTTTAATCATTTTGAATTCCTGGATAGGAACTTAATGTTCCTTGTGTATTTTAGATTTTGAAATTAAGATGTAAACAGGTTTTGGCCGGCAAATTTTCAAACATAACCACGCCAAATTTTCTTAAAATAAAAGACTTCATTGTTTTCTCCGATTTAATTTATTTAAAAGTGACGGGTCGTCACAGTTGGTATCGAGCCTTAGGGTTCTCAGACTACATGCGATGCATGTTTGTTTTCATGTTTTGTTTTAAGTCCACTCTCAAGTCATCATCTGAGATCAGCGGCACCAGGTATGCCTATAACTCTTATTCTCATACTTTATTTCTTTGATATTGGAAGAGTTATGAGAATATTGTTAAAAGTTAATGTTGTTTGTGATATTTCACATCCTTGTACAACCACTATGAGGTTATGTTTATTTGACCCATTTTGAGATTTGGGTAAAGGTGTCGAGAAGGTGAATGATCCCGTGCATATTTGGAGGTTATACACCTCGTTAAGAGTATTGACATAATGTCAAAGTAAAGAAGATAAGATATTCCGAGAGATCAATCGTTTGATCCTTAAAGTTGATTAAAGTATTATTGTCACACAATTGCTAAGTAGTGGTCTTAGTAGATGTGTGTTGACTTTTTGGGTGTACAAGGGAACATGTTTGTCTGGAGCCCAGATTAAGAGATGAAACACTTGTTTGAGGTAAGAAATTGTTGAAAAGAAATTGGTTGGGCTCGAATCCAAGAACCTAGACTTAACTCAGTGGATAAGTTCCTAAGTTGAGTAGAGAAAGTTGGATTATGGTAAATGGTAAATCCTGGTAGTACAGTTGTACAGAAAGGAAAGTGTGTTGCCACTTAAAAGAGGAAGTAAGGACTTTACGTGATAAGTCTCAACGAGGACCATTAAAGATTGTGATAATTGGTTAATGGCCTAGTTTGGTCACTATCATGGTATGATGTGCTAATTTGAATTGGATTATACTCGAGGTCGAGTTATCGAGATCCATATTTGGGAAAATTTTCAAGATTGACTAACACTAAGGTGGAGTGTTGGTATTCGATTGAAGTATAAAAGGAAGTTGATGGACCGTGATATCGGTAACTTCTATAAGATAATGAGATGGCTTGGTGAATTTCAATTCACATGGTGTTTGACCATCTAATTGAACGGTGAACTTTGAGAAACTTGTAGGGCATAGTTTGGACCTACTGAGTCTTTTATGATAGACTCTAAAGTAAAACCTATGTTGGAAGGTTAGAATGATATTGAACTAAGGTGTTTGACAGGCACCAGTTTTGCTTTATAAGAAAGCAAATGATCTCTCGAGGTCGAGTTCATTCAAGATTTGAATAAGGAGGCTTAGGAGTCATCCTTATCTTGGATTTTACATCTTATGAAAGGAAAAGAAAATTAACTACTACGGGAAAGATTACCCCTCGGAAGAAAGAAAAAAAAAGAAAAGGATGACGACGCTGGTCAAGGGATACCGCAAGAAGAACAACAACAACAACAACAACAACAACAACGGCAACAACAACAACAACGGTTCGAGGTGGAGCTCAACAAGGATTGGATCATCCTTACTACAATAGTTGTGTTAGTTTCCATCAGGGAGATGCACACTTCTACCAAGATGCTATGTTGTGGTCAAACTTGGATTCACGCCACTTTTATAGGGCGTATAGGACTTAACCATCACAACATAGTAATAAGGTTAGAATTATCAAGAAAAGCTACCAGTATGGTAGTGGTTTATACTTTATTATTTTCAGGCCGTTTGGCATTTATTCGTTTAATTCTTGAGCTAGCCACTCTTTTATTTTATCTTGTTATGTTAAGTTGGCGACTCTTGAGTCGAGACTGTTGAGTTTCGAGATATGTGCTTTCCAGGAGAGGAAGCTTATTATGATGATAGTGTATATGGCACCATTGACATTTGCATTATGAGTAGATGCTCACATTTTATTATGATTGTTATGCATATGTCGATGTTGATGTGATATTGGGTATGGATTGACTATTATCCAATCATACCATTGATTGTATTGAGAGAGTTATTGATTTTATGAGTCCATGTGGGACTAGTCTATGTTTTCGTGGGTCTAATGATAGAGTAGCACCCACTTTGATATCTATGGTAGAAGCTAGAGTGCTTCTAAGTGATGGAGCCTTGAGCTATTTAGCTAGTATTATCGATACTGCATCAGGAAACTAGCTGAGTTAAAAGAGCTTAAGAGTCGGTTATAGGAACTCTTAAACTCAGGGTTTATTCACCCTAGTGTGTCCTCGTAAGGAGCACTTTGTTTGTTTGTGAATAGAAAGACAGTTCAATGAGATCGTATATTGATTGTCGAGAGTTGAATCAATTACAGGGAAAAACAAGTATCAATTGTGTTGATTGATGATCTATATGATCGAGTTGCTCATCCTATAAAGATTAT
This sequence comes from Gynostemma pentaphyllum, assembly GCA_028015215.1. Classification (NCBI taxonomy): domain Eukaryota; kingdom Viridiplantae; phylum Streptophyta; class Magnoliopsida; order Cucurbitales; family Cucurbitaceae; genus Gynostemma; species Gynostemma pentaphyllum. The sequence continues at coordinate 37,136,348 of CM051353.1, read as the reverse complement.
GATTATGAAAGTTAGTTTTCTAGAGATTAGAGAACTATAGAAAGGATTATTTAAGACGTCATTTTCTAGAGAGAAAAGAAAAGAAATTGATGTATAGCCAAGTGCTATAGGAAAAAGGAATGAGATTGAATTGGATAATAAGAGAATACAAGGGTGTATTGAACCTTGTATAACTATCATGTGATAAACACGTAAGAGAACTAATTTCTCAATAAATTGGAGGATCTCGTAATTGGAGAATAAGATTGATGTAAACCTTATGTATAGTATAAGGTAGTAAAGAGAACGAGATTCAAATGTTATATATATATATATATGTTATGAAACATATCCCCCTAATGGTTGGAAGTTTGTTCCTCAAATATTGGGAAGAAACCGCTATCTTTTCAAAGATAGATTTGAGATCCGGTTAAATCCGTTAAAGATTCGGGATTAAGATAATCCTAAAAGCTGTTTTCGGAGGCGTGATGGATATTATGAGTTTGTAGTCATGCATTTTGACTTAACCAACGCGCCTGTAATTTTATGGATCTTATCCATATTGTGTTCAAGAGGTACACCAATTCTATCGATGTTACGGTTAATGATGACAATCTGATGTATTCTAAGACTGAGGAGATGCATGATATGCATGTGAAGGAATTTTGACATTATTAAGAAATCAAAAGTGTATGCCAAGTTCTCAAAGTGTGAGTTTTGGCTAAAAGAAATGGCATAATAGGCCATGTGTTATCAAGAAGAGGATTATATTGATTCCTCTAAGTTTGAGGCAGTTAGTAACTGGCCTAGACCGACTAGAGTGGCTGATATTCGCAGTTTTATGGGACTTACAGGCTATTATCGACGGTTTGTGCAAGATTTCTCCAAAATTGCTTCAGCCTTGACACGATTGACTCGGAAGGGAGTTGATTCTGTATGGTCTGAGGATTGTGACAGGAGCTTTGAAGAGCTCAAGAGAAGGCTTGTGACAACACCTGTTCTAGTGTCGCTTGACAGAACCGGTGGTCCGACTGTTGTACACAAATGTTTTCCCACAGAGGTTTGGGATGTGTGCTAATGCAACACGGAAAAGTTACAGCTTATGCTTCCCGTCAGTTGAAAGAACATGAGATGGTTAGAGATCGTTAAAGATTATGACTGTGACATTCAATATCATCTTGGAAAAGTCAGTGTAGTGGCTGACACGTTCAGTAGAAAGTCTTCTCGATTGTCAGTTTTGTCGGTCGTACCTTTGAGTTTGAGGTGGAATATGGAACGAGCTGAGATAGCATTTCTTACTACCAAGGTCACTGTGAGTGTGGCTAGTTTAACAGCGGGACCTACTTTGAGGCAGAGGTGATTGATGCACAGAGAGGAGAGACACTTTTACAGGCCGGTTTTAGAGAGGTTGAGTCAGATATTTCTGACCATTTTACCTTCTCTACAGATAGTACTCTAACGTATCGTAAGAAGCTATGTGTGCCTTCAAGATCGACTTTTGAAAAGAATTGTTGGAGGAAGGTCGTAGTTTTATCTTTTATGTTCATCCAGGCAATACAAAGAGGTACGAGAACCGAGACAATTTTATTGGTAACCTGGAATGAAACATGAGATTGTAAAGTATGTGAGTAGGTGCTTGATTTGTTAGTAAGTCAAGGCCCTAAAGATCCACCGAGTTATCTTAACCTTTGAGAGTACTTAAATGGAAATGGGAAAAGATTTCCATGGATTTTATCAAGGTTTGCCAAGGACAGCAAAGATTTATGATATCATTTGGTTGTAGACCATTTGATGAAAAACCGCACACTTTACTCTTGGAAGGACTATCTATCCAGTTAAGACTAGGGTACAGTTGTACCAAAGAAAGATTGATAGGATGTAGTGTGCCGGTGAAGATTTTATCGAACGAGACACTCGCCTTGTCTCGAAGTTTTGGTACTATTTAGGCACTTTATGGTTGGAAGTGTCGTTCTCCTGGCTCATTTGGATGAGATTGGAGAAAAGAGATTTATGGTACTCAAGTTGTAACAAATGACTAGCGAGTCTATCATTTGTGTAGAGAAAGGTTAAGGATTAACCAAAGTTGACGCAGGATTCGGTGTAGTCCGTTCAAGCGATAGTAGTGGATCTCGTATTCTTCAAGTGGCACCAAGGAAGGGTGTTATGGAAGTTGGGAATAAGGGTCGGTTGAACCCTAAGTTTATTTGGCCTATCGAGATACTCAATCGAGTAGAAGTGGTAGCTTGTTGTTTAGCCTTACCACTTTCGTTATCGACCGTTTGTAATGTTTTCCATATATTGATGCTTCGGGAATACATGGTGAATCCGTTCCACGTGATTGATTATGAACTGGTTGTTTTGAATGCTATTAAGTCTTATGCGAAGACACCAGTTAAGATAAGAGCATTTGAACAAAAGTTGATGAGAAATAAAAAAAAAAGGAATTTACTTGGTTAAGGTTCTTTGAAAGAACCAAGTGTCAAAGGGAATAACGTGGGAACGTGAAGATGAGATCCGATCAAGTACCCTCGCTTTATTCACTTAGTGAATGCACTTTTCGAGGACGAAAAGTCTTTTAAGGAGGGTAGATCGTAACGTCCCGTTATTTTGAAGTGAATTTTATTTATTTAATGTTATTTATTTATTTATTTATTTCAATTTAAGTATTTAGTTTAATTATTATTTTGTAATTTCGATTTTAGTAGTTAATTTGACCGAAATTCGTTTTAATCGTTTTAATGCTCTAAATTGCTTCTGGTGACATTAATAATTATTAATAGGCCAATTAATAATTATTAATCACCTTTAGATTTATTTAAGAGCATCGGGTTTCGATTTAGAAGTCAAAAGTCATAAAAGGACGCAACCGTCATTTCCAATTTCTTAAAATATCTAAATTCACTATTCATTTATCTTTAAAAATCCAAAATTGACAAGATTACTTCATTTTTTTCCTCTCCTTCTCTTTTCTTCCACCGTGACCTTCATTTCCTCCATTGATGAAGTTTTTATTTTCTTCGTTTCTCATTCGTTTCTCGATGGATCGGCTTGATTTCGGTTGTGTTGGATTGGTAGGGACGAGGGCTACCTATCCAACCTACCTTTTCGAAGTTTCCCGTTCTCTAAGGGAAGTCCCAAAAAGTAAGTTTTCAAAACTTTTTAGGTGGTTTTGTTCGTTTTTGATTATAAATGAGATTTGAAGTTGAAATCATGAATTTCTATCATGAAAAATGACGATTTTGAGCCCGGATATTCGAAAAACACTATTCACCCGAAAAACACTATTCACCCGAGACACTATTCATCCGAAATAACTATTCACCCGAAATTGCACATTTGTTCGCATATTAGTTATGAATTGTAATATGTTGTACAATCGGTGAATTGTAGGTGCAATTGCTCGGTGGTTGTTTCGTGGAAATTGGAGATTTGGAATTATTTGGCTAAGGTGAGAATGATTAGAATTTAAAGTAACTATAGAAAGCAAATAAGTACGTTGATTTGTAGAATCGGAACTAAGACTAGAATCCAACCTAAGGTTAGAGGATGTGAGATAGTGCCTTAGGATTTGAAGTTAATCCTTTAGGCGAGAAACTTAGGATTTCTTGTTGAAAACCTCGAATCTTAGAAGATTCTAAGTTAGATTAGTTTCGGAGTTTAGAATGGTTCACTTGGAAGTTTAGAATCCTTGAAAGTTTAGGTTAATCGTTATGTTTTGACCTTTACTTTTATTATTGTTTGCGGAGTTCGATCGATAAATCGTTCATCCTGGGATTCTATCTATGTTACTTTATGCCCTTTACTTTATGTTCTTTACTTTATGCCGCTTTACTTTATGCTTGTTTCGGTTATTTAATAATCGTACTTTACTTTATTTATTTGTGTAAGCATATGCAAGCATATGCATAACATTTTGCACCATTATTTATTATATTATAACATCTCGCATCATTGAAAAGAGAAAAGAAAAGAATGAAAGGAACGGTGGATGAGTGGATACCCACGTTACCTTCATGCATAAGGTTGAATGGTGGATGAGTGGATACCCACATTACCTTCATCATGCATAAGGTTGAATGGTGGATGAGTGGATTCCCACATTACCTTCATACATAAGGATAAGGGTGGATAGTTTGTAAAAATCCACATTACCTTCATTTCATGCATAAATGGCGAATGCGTAACCTACGGGATGTACTCATTACTTTTATGCATATGATAGACGAGAAAGAAAGTCGAGATGTTATATTTTATGCAAAGTCATTTACTTTTATTACTTTATGTTATAACAAGTTAATGGATGAACAATCTAAGTGTGCTAGTTTGTATCATCAATTGGAGAATATGGAATAAAATTACCTAGACTTTGGTGAATTCTAGGAAAGATTGTGTCGATTAATTGGACACAAATCGAAATGCGAGTTTGAGGTCTATTCTTACTTTTTATTCTTATTATTCTCACTGGGCTTAAGTTGTTAGCTCATGATATTACAAACATTTCAGGTAATGTTTGGGATCGTGGAAGAGGAGCCAGTGCGCGCTTGATCGAGAGGATGATGATGATGATGGAGATGGACTATGTGTTATGTAAAATCCATGTACATGGTTTTGTGAACTTTATATCATTTTGATGATTTGTATTTTGTAATTAGCTCATAAGAGCTTATTGTCGTTGATTTATGATTTTAATCATTTTGAATTCCTGGATAGGAACTTAATGTTCCTTGTGTATTTTAGATTTTGAAATTAAGATGTAAACAGGTTTTGGCCAGCAAATTTTCAAACATAACCACGCCAAATTTTCTTAAAATAAAAGACTTCCGCTGTTTTCTCTGATTTAATTTATTTAAAAGTGACGGGTCGTCACACGCACCTTTGAAAAGAGAAAAAGAAAAGAATGAAAGGAACGGTGGATGAGTGGATACCCACGTTACCTTTATGCATAAGGTGAATGGTGGATGAGTGGATACCCACATTACCTTCATACATAAGGTGAATGGTGGATGAGTGGATACCCACATTACCTTCATACATAAGGATAAGGGTGGATAGTTTGTGAAAATCCACATTACCTTCATTACATGCATAAATGGCGAATGCGTATCCTATGGATGTACTCATTACTTTTATGCATATGATAGATGAGAAAGAGAGTCGAGATGTTATATTTTATGCAAAGTCATTTACTTTTATTACCTTATGTTATAACAAGTTATTGGATGAACAATTAGACTAAGTGTGCTAATTAGTATCATCATTTGAAGAATATGGAATAGAATTACCTAGAGTTTGGAGAACTTTAGGAGTTGTTGTGTCAGGTTATTTGGATACAAATCGAAATGCGAGTTTGGGGTCTATCTTTACTTTTTATGCTTATTATTCTCACTGGGCTTAGTTTGTTAGTTCATGATATTACAACTAATTTCAGGTAATGCCTTGGCTAGAGGTCGAGAAGGAGGAGGTGGTGCTGCGTGATCGAGGGATGCTGACCTCGAGATGGACTAATGGTTTCTGTAAAGTTTATGTCTTATTTTGATGAACTTAAGGATTTGTATTTTGTATTTGACTCCTAAGAGTCTAATATTGATGTTTTATGATATTATATGTTTGAACTCCTGATTTGGACTTAAAGTCCATGAGATTTGATTAGAATTGAAAATTAGGTTGTAAATAGTTTTCAGGATGCCAATTTTCAAACAAAACCACGCCAATTTTTCGTAAATTAAAAGACTTCCGCTGTTTTCTCTGATTTTAATTTATTTAAAATTGACGGGTCGTCACATGTTTTGTTATTGTTTTTTTCCTTACTGTTTTTACTGTTTTTTATAAACTGTTTTTTATTTGCTGTTTTTTATTCACTGTTTTTTATGTGTTGTTTTTTAAAAACTATTTTTATTCACTGTTTTTGCTGTTTTTTAAAACTATTTTTTTCTTTAATGTTTTAAAACTGTTTTATTTTAAAATTGTTTTAAAAACTGTTTTTCTTTACTGTTTTTCATATGTTTTGTTTGCTGTTTTTATTGTTGTTTTTATTGTTTTGCTATTTTTTACTAGGTGTTTTTGGATTTAAGTTAGATAAATTATTGAATTTTGATAATTGTATTAAAAAATTAACTCTATTAGGGATTTTATTTTTAAATTTAAGCGGGAAAATTCCCCTTTCCCCGTGATTCCCCCATGGGGAATCCCCGTCCCCGTCCCTGATCCCTTTAAACGGGGAATTTTACGGGGATGGGGACGGGGACGGGGACGGGGAATGCATTCCCCATCCCCGCCCCGTGAACACTCATAATCATATACTCAAACCTTTTCCAAACTCTGAATTCCTAACTTTGATGGATTTCTTAATTTGGAGGCCTTTTTGGGATGGATTCAAAGAGTCGATAATTTTTTCGAGTTTATGGACGTTCAATGAAATGAACAAGAATATTTAGTTTCTCGAAAACTCAAGGGGTTTGCTTAATATTGGTGGGAAAGTACTCAGAATCAGAGGGTATATAATGGAAAGAAGGAAATTAAGAGTTGGGATAAAATGAGAATCAAACTCATTGATAGATTCTACAAAATTGATGAAGAAGAAGTTGAAGAAGAAATCTGGGCAGTGGCAGAATTGTAGCGAAATAGTGTCCAATTTGATGGAATTCACAATGAAGGAATTTTTGATGAATTTGTTCCTGGGGGAAATTGTGAACTAGAGAACCCACCCTATGATTCCATCCGGGTGTGTTCATATGAGAATATTTCATCAAAAAAAATGTTTCAAGCGTTCCAAGAAGAAATCGAAGAAGAACTTGTTGAACACCTACATATTGAAATACAATCCGGCGAAATGACTCCTCACATGTTTGGCTTGCAAAATGAAATCGGAAAAGGAAAGAAGGACGTTGAAGACGACATCCGTGATGATGAGATTTGTGCCGTAAATGATGAAGAAGCATCTGAAACTATCGATGGCGAAGACAAAAAAATTGAGGGACAAATTGAGTTACAATCTCATGAGTATTGTTGGCTTGAAGAAGATTCAGTAGGTTTCTTTGATGTGGGAAACGCAGATGAAGATGAGAACGCCGGAAATGTTGCGGCTATAAAACCGGCGCCCCATCACTTTGTCAAACCCGATGAAGAGAAAGGAAACCTAATTGGAACTCTTGACCATCCATTTCTATTCTTAAAAAAAGTGGGCCATGCATTTGGTTTTTTACCCAAGCTCATCTCATCCCTTTCTAATTTAATTACACCCTATTGTCAGCATATTTTTATTGTGAAAACTATTGTCTTCGACCCAATCATACCGCCTCCACTTTCTGGTGAGTTTTCAAAAACAAAAAGCCATTTGATTTCAAAACGATCCTAATCTCCATCCAAAATTTCTCTCCATTTATTATCTTCAATTTTTCCCACTAGTTCACAAGTTAAATCTCTGGGCCCATCCATTCAAATTCAACCCAAACTAAATTTAACAATTATTTTTGTTGATCCATTCTTCGTTGACAAAATTAAGCCAAAGCCCAATTTATCATTTCTTGAATTAGACCCATTTCTTACTCAATCAATTAAGCCTAAAGAAATTTTTTCCATTTACTTTTCACCATCTATTTTAAAGCCCAATTACCATGATTTTAATTTCAAGAAGTGGGTTCGTTGGAAGCAATTCCCATGGATTTTACTATTTTTACCTTCTTCGTGGCCCATTACTTTGGTGCCACTTTGGATTTGGGAAGAAGTGCGTTGTGCGTTCTCAATTGGAGTCTTCTTCTCTTCAGTGGGACCGAACTCGAGGTCGAGTTCATTTTTTTAGTGCTGTAGAATGATGTGGATCAAGATAGATTAATTAGTATAGGTTTATTTCTTAGGGAATTAGTTTACTTTAATGTAATTAATTAGTATTAGTTTATAATTATTTTAGTTAAATTTAGGGTTTCTTTTGTAAGGCTATATATAGCCATTTTAGGTTCATTTTGTAGATATCTTATCTTTTATCAATCAATCAAATATACTCTTGAGAGAGCATTCTCCTCTTAGGAATGAGTTTCCCCTATGTTCTTGGGATGGATTTCCTATTCAAGTATGGATTTTCTTGTTGAGGTCGTGGACTCGGCCTCTCTTCACATCAAAAAGTCATGGAGTTTTAGTTCTAAGTGAACACGATGCATATTCCACGACTTTCTATAAATTGATAACTGAAGTATTAGTAAAAGTTACGTAGGATCAAATCGAGTCATTGTTTTTCGGTGTGAATGTTATGATACATCTCCTTCTAAAATGAAGCATGAGTTGGGTATAACATCAATTAACATAACCCGAAAATGCTTTGAGTAAGAACCATTTATCTTAGCGAGTCAAGCCTAACAAGTTTTATATCTCGATGATATTAAAAATGGGAGTGACTAGAGAGTGGTACAAACATTAAGGCAAAAAAACATTTGGTATGTTCTTAAGTTGGATTAAAATGATGAAAGATTTTACACATGATTTCACCTTTTGATACACACGTGAGTGACAATTTAGAATCTCAAAGGCTCGATAGAAATGACATTCCAGGAAATGAAGTTGAAGCTGCAGTCATGGAGTGAGTACTTCGTGCTTCAAGCTCCCGTGTAGATATTGAAAACTTGAAAAATGATGATATTGATGAGTTTAAGAATGATAGTGATGAAGAGTTGAGAGAGGTCGACGAGTTACTTGACAATTCCTATATGTAAATAATATGTAATATGTTTTTTTATAGTGACGGCTCAAAACAAGATGCCAAGACGCGACATTGCAAAAAACTTACAAATGAGGAAAAAAAAGCCGAGTGAGGGTAAGAAGAAGGTTATTATATCCCCACAACTTAAGCGGGTGGTTAGAGAGGATTCAGAAAATTCAATCACTGAGGTAGACATACTCATACATCATCTCGTACCCCCGAGTCATAGGAAATACAACTTAATTCCACCAGAGATTCTGGACTCGATCAGACATCGTATTGTGGTAAGCATTTGTAAACTAATGTGTGTATATTACAAAGTTTATTTTTTACTTATCTACTAATTATTTATTTTGTTTGTGGTTAGGATCAATTCAATCTAGATCTCACCAATAGTGATCATTACGAGGTTATAAATGCTCAAATGATCGCTGATGTAAGAGAGTTTCGATATGAACTCAATCAAAATTTCAAGAGAAACATTGACAAGCATGGGGAAGAGAAGACTGACGCATGGGACTTCCACGAGTGCAGTGTGAAAATGAGTGGAAGCTATTACTCGAAAAGCTTGATTCTCTTGAATTTAAGGTAAAATCAAAATATATACATTTCATATGTTCAAATTTTATCTTTTTAGTTACTGAAGATTACTAATTTGTGTTGTGCAGAAATTATCATAGCAAAATTCAAAGTCTCGATCGCAGCTGCCATATTTGCACAAAGGTGATTCAAAATCGAATGCAAAAAGGCATTACGAGATGGTATGTATTTGTTTGTAAATTTCATTTAAAGGTTCATATATTATTAGCTTAACTTTTTTTTAATCGCATATATTAGACTCAATCAAATTTAGATACAACTTGGGTGGATGTGTTTGAGAAACAACATTCGTACAATCCTGACATATGGGTGAACGACTTGGCCAAGTAATAACATGTAAGTTTACTTCTTAATTTAATTGATTTATGTCACTTTATTAAAATTTGTTAATATTAACAACATAACTCTCTTTTTGTATGTAAGAAAAGATGGTTGAGTATATTACCCAGCCCGAGAACCTCGAAAGTGAGGATGGTGCTAACAGATAATATACAGTGGAGTCTAGTCAACCACCTATCTTCGATATAGAGGCTATGCAAGGGTTACATGAGAGGTTTGGGTAGAGGCCCAAAGACTCAACCGTTGTCAGGGAGATCATCACAAACTAAACTGTTTGAAACCCAACATATAGTCTATCAACTAGAAGATGAGAAAATGAAACTTCAAGAAGAGATGGCACTTCGGGAACAACATCGTGATGAGGAGACAAGAAAGCTTTGAGAAGACTTGGCCCTTCAGACGACACAACTTGAAGAATTCATGAGAAATTGGACGGCATTTCAAGGGCAGGGGTTGGGGTAATGCTTAGTGCACATGTGCATTACTTTTCAAACTTTGTTAGACAATTCATGTTTTAGATATTTAAAATACCTCTAACACTTATAAAAATTTTGTTTGTTAATTTATGTTTGTTGTGTTTTAGATATTTTGAACATTGTTTGTTTCTACTGTGAAATCTAAGTATAATATGGAATTTGAGCATAATTTTTAAAACAGGCTGTGTAAGGACCCGACTCTTTGTTTTGAAAATAAAATATAAATGATGCAAGCGGAAGACTTTAAATCGATAAAACCTGTAAATCAATAGGAATAAAACCTTCTTCATTTCAAAAGTGACTAAAATCCATAATCGTTTTCAAATATAGGATGTGCATCCCCTTTATTATAAAACAAGTTTCAAAGTTCATAGTTCAACAAAATTCACAAATTCAAAGTGAATTAATCAAGTATAAGTAAATGCTCTCATAAGCTCAACTAACAAGGTGTTAAATAACAAAAGACAAATCAGTCCATGGACATGAAAGAAGACTCTAGTCCATCTCCATCATCATCGTCCCTCGAGATCAAGCTACACCAGCTCAACGACCACGACCGCGCCTTGTACCTGAAAAGTAGTATTATGAGAGGGAAACCCAATGAAGATAAATTGAAAGTAAAGTAACTTTAAGTGCCAAATCCAATCCAAATTTGTGTCCAACGAATCCTACCGTCTCTTGACTACCCTAAACATATTTTCAAAGATTCATGCATTATCCTAAAGAACAAAGAGCTAATAAATAGTCAAGTCTTCCAAGCTCGGAATAACCATGACAATTAACCATACATTACAACTTCCAAGAATACCCGAATACATGTTAAGCTCGCGTAGTCTCAACAATATATAATAACAAGGAACATGTAAATAATGGCAAACAATACAAGAACACGCAGTCTACGCATTATCTCACCCAATAACATGCAAAGCTCACGCAATCTTTATATTCTTAACAAGAACCTTCCCAACGAATAACATCAGATAATGCAAGTACACGCAGCCAATACATGATCCTGTTATCTCACCAATGACATGCAAAGCTCACGCAGCCTATGTAGTCCACAATATATATGTATCATAGCAATCATGAATAATACAAAATAATGCAAACTCGTACAACTAAACATTATCTCATTATTCATCTCCCCTGTTCATGCAAAGCTCAAGCAGTCTATGCATTACTCAAGATACATATATAGCCATACAGTGAATAATACCAAACAATGCAAGAACACGCAGTCTATGTATTATCTCATTATTCCTCCATAAATGTGTGATAATAAAGTAAACAGAAACTCAAGAACATAAATATAAAAAGAAACTTATAGCCAGAATATCTGAACAGAGCCACATTTACAAGATCATTATAAACGATGTAGGCCATAAGGCCAACCCCATCACCAACCACACATCCTGCAAGATCAAAACGCATATGCCAGAACCCGAGTAAGCTCATAAGCTTCAACTCATCAAGTAGTACAACATAGCAAGAAAATCCCAAATATAGAATCTGACAATCAAGAATTTTAAATCTCCACAATTCATTCTAAAACACATCACTTCCAACTTAGCTCCCAAGAAAATACAATTAAACAATAACAACCAAACGGTACATGGGAAACTCCCAACAACATACAAATTAACCAACAACATCCAAGATAACACATTCGATACTTCCGAAGTCTAATTCAATATATTAAAGCATGCTTAGTCACTTATTTCTAAAATTTACTCATCTCCCAAATCAACAAATCGTTCAAGCATTTGGTTCCTAAATTTACCGTAAATTCTATTTATCTTCACCTTGAAGCTTTAGTGTTGCTAGAACAAAGAACCGGACAAGCATTTTACATCCATCATCTTAATTTCGAGTTAAAAACTAAACCGACCTTCAATTAAATAAGAAATATCGCCCCTAAAGTTGCCCGGAAGCTGGAAAATAATTAATTAGAACTAATTAGCAAGAGAACCAACTTAAATTGTAAAAAATCGGTCCAAAATATCACAAAATTGGCCAAAACCAGCTTGAACCAGTTCAGATGAATAGGCCAGCCGGTTCAACAGAATCGTGTCTTCTCCAAATAGCTATTGGATGAGCAAAAAGGAAAAAAAATGCACGGCGACTGACCTGCTTTTCCGGCGACGCTTTGGCAAATCTATCAATGAAAAAGGCTAGGAACACTTGGTTTATGTGCGAATAACTTGAATAACGCAAGGGATCGAAGCTAGAAGAAAGACCTGACTCAAACATCACGAGCTGTTCATACCTTGACGAGCTTTTATTCTAGAATTTAGCGACTTGAAGATCCAATGTTTGGGGGGTAGAGTGAGCATGTGTTAGCTTGAAAACAACTTTAAACACCCTAAAACGAAACTCATACAAGAATTTGAAAAGCCCACCTCGAGGAAGATAAAGAATTGTAAGTTTAAGTGTTTTCCAGTGAGCTTGCTTCTAGAATCCAGTGATGTGATGAGTTGCGCTCTCTGAATGGCAGCGAAAAGAGCTTGAAATGGCATAAGAAATGATTCTAAAATGATGGTAATGACAGAATAAGTGAGGATCTTACATTTTTCTTTAAGAAAAATTAAAGGAGAAGACGATCTTGACTTCCATTCCGGCAATGAACAGTAACAACGACTGGTGAATAGTAGCTCGAGGTTGAGAGAAAGAAAATGTAGATCTAGGTTTTTATGAGTGCTAAAAGTAAGGACAGGTTTGACGAATTACAAAACATCCCCAAAACAAATAATAAAGCAAGGTGATAATCGTTATCTTGGCCATAACTTTTAGCTCAGAAGTCGGATTAACGAACGGCTTGTTGCATTGAATTCGTAACGGCACGAAGACTATTATAAATGTAAGACAAAAATCAAAACATGTGAAAATGATCAAACCCTAAGGAGGATAAGCATACCAAATAATAAAATAAAATAAACTAACCAACTAACTAACTAACTAAAAATAAACTTATATAAATTACAAACAATAAATTATAATTAAATAAGATAAAAAAAATTCATCTAAAAGAAAACCGGGATGTTATAGGCCGATTTAGGGGCACTATAAATAAAAGGTTTTATTTAAAAAAATTTTGATAACCTAGATACTGACACTAAAGTGTCAGTAAATGGGTTACTGGAAGCTTTTGGGTAAGCCAATGTCGACGTGGTTAGTGGAAGACTTTGGGTAAGCCCCATGCCGATGCTACGGTGACATTGGGCTTACCCAATGTCGATGTGGCGTCGGTGAACACATCACTAACGCCAACGTCCCACGTCATTGATGGTAAAGACCATCAACAACACGGCGTTGATGATACTCAAAACGGGAAACGCCGTGGTGGCATTGCCGACGCCACTGTCGATGTTGGTGTGACGTCGGCGTTGCTCATTGCTGGTGCTACCATTAGCATTATCGACGCCGGACCGCATCGGTAGTAATCTCGTATTTTGTAGTGTATGTGCTGTCTTCTGGTAAAGTTGCATCTTCTTTTTTTATTGCCCACTCATAATCAGATTCAAAATCTTATAAACAAATTAGGATCATATCCTTCCCAATCTAAAGTTCTCTTTTTGTGTCTTGCCTCTAGCTGAAGATTGTATTTCACAAAAACTAGGGCCTTTAATCTTTGTTGTTCCAATCCAATTTTTTTAATGTATTTCATCAAAAGTGCTTCAATTCCTCTGACATCTTGTAGCACTGTAAATCAAGCTTATAATTCGAATGACAAGATATTGAAGCTCTTTGCAATCTCCTCTATAAGATTCCCAACACAAACCTTGAAAGGGAAAAAAATATTAAATTTCAATAACATACAAAAACAAATGATTAATTGAAGACAATTTCTCATCATTTACCTACCTGTTTCTTATTGCGCATTTGCATTGCTATATCCATCTCAAACATATTTTTCGCACCACGGAATAAATCCACATCCTTTTAATTGTTTGGTAAAGTCTCATCTATACCTCATAATCAACATTAAAATAAGAGTAATGAAATCTACATTTTAACATAAAGTTAGTAAGAACTAAAGATAAAATATTTAAACTATAAAGAACTGATAATAAAACAAAATGTTACCTTAGATTGAGATAATATGCAGCTGCATGAAGAGGTCTATGGAGTTGCATTTCCCATCTTTTATCAATTATGTCCTTCACAAGTTTATAATACTTTTGAATCTTATTGAAATTTTTCTCAACTAGCTCTTTAGCACTATCCATTGCTTCATAAATTATAAAAACCCGACCTTTCAGAGTAATAAATATACTTATTTAAAACAACGGAAGACTCAATAAATATCCTTTATCGAAAATATGAAAATTTTCTAAATCAAGAAACACTTAATTCAAAACAATAACTCTGGAGTTCAAACTTTAAAACAAAATGATGATCCAAAACATGTTCTCAAATAATAAAATCTCAAAGACTATCAGGATTGTCTCAAATCTCACAAGTCGAAAACATATAAAGAAAATCTCAATAACTCAATAAAATCAATACTTTATTCATAAATAATAATGAATAAATAAATCAATAGGCGCCAACGCGACATGAACCCTCATCTCTTCCACTTCATCAACCGCCACCTCTTGGTCCGTTGTTACCAGAAAAAAGAGATAGCACTGTGAGGCTAAAGCCATTGAGAAAACGACTTAATCAAAGATGGAGTCTTAAATAGTCTCTAACAACTTATATCGAGGCCCAAGCACTCATCACTCTCCAATAACTCTTACGCTCAAAGCGTCACTTAATCTTCATCTCAAATCTTTACATGAATAGGCATTTAACTTAAATTCCATATTCAAGGTTTTTCAATCAATCTCACTTACATGGATAGAAAACTCTCACTATTTTCTTACCCAAGACATCTCATTCACAAACTCCCAACATCCGTACCAACATTTCCGAATAACTAGAATTATTCTAAATTAACACAACAAATAATTTAACAAAACACTAAGAGGCGGTCCCTCGAGACTACTATCACTTCTCAGTACCTGGTTATAGCCTCAACTATAACTGAAAATCCTCTAATGAATCATTCATACGAGCAATGATCATTAGTACTCGATTATGAACTTTTTCATAACTAAAATGACTAAGTGTTGAGCTCGTAGCCTCAACACTAATAAGCATATTCTAACCGGCCATCAATCTCATAAAACACAAAATTATACACATGATAATATTCAATACAATTCAATTGTAAACATAAAAATACAGCAGCCCCAACTTATAACATTCAATTCTCAAATTGCCGAAAACGGAAAACTGCCGAAAACTACTGAAATATCAAAAAATGCACTTTTACACTTCTTAAACTAAAACTCATGGAAATTGATCATAAACAACCCCCAAAAATTCCAGAATTGAATCCATAAACATTCAGAAGCATTTCGAATCTAAAAACATCGAATTCCGTCGAAAAATGCCTAAACTAGTTTTAACCGAAAAATATTTTCTCCCAATAATTTTTTGGTGTTTCCAATAATATTTCACATCCTAAAATTCTAGATTTACATAATTAAATATTTAGAATTGAATCCGCTACAATAAGAGCTTTAGATTTCTCTAAAACCTCACCGTTGATTAAACCGTTAACTCACCTTGATATTCGCTCAATCCGAACATTAATGCTACTTTCCTCTACAAAACAGACCAGAATCGGAGGTTCTATATCATTAAATTACATTCTAAAACAGTCTCAAAAGGTACAAAAAGGTTTGGGGTTCGACGGCTTGAAGAACGGAGAAAAACAAACGACGAACGGATCGTCGTCGGGAAGGGGACAGTCACGGCGTTGCTGTTCCCTTGTCGTGGCTGAACCGTGGCCTTCAAGTCATGGTTTGGTTGCAGTTTCGAGTTTTGGGTGATCGGTTTTGATGGGTTTTGGTTTTTGGAAAGGAGAATCAATACCGATTTAGGTTTAAGCCAAGGATTGGGAATTGAAAAGCAATATGGAATGGGTTTCATGGCAAGGTTCTCAACAATGGATATTAACATTAAAACTCCAATTTCCTGATTTATAAAGATTACTAAAACGATCTAAATTACTTACCCAAAGTTAGAAAATCACAGAAAACGCCTTCAATCTTCCCCCAACAATCAAGCACGTTCAAATCGATATCGTTTTGATAGAAAAGGAGATTCCTAACTACTTCGAATCCAAGATCGAAATGAAAATCGACGATCAAACGGAAACCCGACGAACGAACAATTCGGGCTTCACCAATGGGGAAGGCGGCGTGAGAGAGGAGAAGAGAGAAAAGACTTTTCTATTTTTCTTATTTTTTGATAAGTGAGCAAACCCTATCTTCCTTCATTCATTTTTCCAAAAATTGATCATTCATCCTTCCTTTCAAACAAATTGCTAAAGAGTCCTTCCCTCGTAATTTGTCTCCTAACAAGCCTATGGATGCAATTAAGAAATTTTTTAAATCAAAAATTCAAAACTCGGTATTATTAAGTGAAAAAAAATAATTTTAACCAAAATTTTAAATTACCTTGTAATGGGGCGTTACAGAACCACCCACCTAACAAGGCTTTTCTTCCCCGAAAAGCTTTACCTCTCAAGAAAAATATGAGGGTAGCTAGCTCGCATATCCTCCTCCCGCTCCCAAGTGGCTTCTTCTGATGAATGATTTCTTCATAGAACCTTGACCAACTCGATGGTCTTATTTCTCAACACTCTTTGTTCCTTTGCTAGAATCTCAACCGACTTCTCTTCATAAGATAAATTCGCCTCTAATTCCACTGGTTCATAATCTATCACATGGGTAGGGTCGGCAATATACTTCCGAAGCATTGACACATGGAACACATTATGAACACCAGATAATGCGGGTGGCAAGGCCAACCTATAAGCAAGCGGTCCAATCCTCTCAAAAATCTCGAAAGGTCCGATGAATCGAGGACTCAACTTTCCTTTCTTCCCAAATCTCATCACACCCTTCATCGGTGCAATCTTCAGAAAAACATGATCTCCCACTGAAAAGTCAAGATCAGTGCGCCTCTTATCTGCATAACTTTTCTGCCTACTCTGAGCAGTCTTCATTCTTTCTCTAATCACATTTATAGACTGACTCGTTAACTGAACAAGTTCAGGCCCCAATAATTCCCTCTCTCCAATTTCATCCCAATGAACTGGTGATCGACATTTCTTTCCATACAAGGCTTCAAAAGGAGCCATCTCAATAGTAGCCTGATAGCTATTATTGTATGCAAATTCCACCAAATAAAGTTGATCATCCCAACTTCCTTTGAAATCTAAGGCATATCCTCAAAAATTCGATCAACTCCCTCAGTTTTACCATTCGTCTGAGGGTGGAAAGCTGTACTAAAATCTAATTGAGTACCCATAGCTTTCTGAAGACTTGCCAAAATTTAAAGACAAAACGAGTGTCCCTATCCGATACAATACGAACCGGCACTCCATGCAAGCGTACTATCTCTCTCAAATACATCTGAGCCCAAGTCTCCATTGGATAAGTCAGTTTCCCAGGAAGAAAATGCGCCGACTTTATCAATCTATCCACAATCACCAAAATAACTGAATTACCTCAAGATGTCCTTGGCAATCCACATATAAAGTCCATGGAAATTTTTCCCCACTTCCAT